>CM064537.1:1348914-1910426 GCA_032716605.1 Paralithodes platypus | reverse complement strand
GGTTGTGTGGTAACACTAAGTTTTCCAAAGAAAAGACAGAGCCATCGGGTCACATATAACTCTGGGGTCTCCAGTAGCCAGATAGATGACTTCTTTGGTTACCGAGGAAAGCCTGGGAAAACTGGTTTTCGGGATGGGTAAAGGTCCATTCCCAAGCGAAGAATGTATCCCCCAGCATAAAAGCTACTTGTGTGCGACAGGGAGCGTTTTTATGTAAAACAGAGATTCCTGAGTGCAAGAAGGTATACATGGCCCCAACATGAGGAATTGTGGCTTGCTGAAAGAACACAGGAAGGTTAGGGATAGATTTCATCAGAGTGAACTGGAGGAAATGAATAGAAATAAGGAAGCTAGGCCTAGCCGATGTAAATAGTTAATTGAATTTCCCTTAAGCATAGCCTTCCCCCCCCTCCTGGCTTGCCACTGACAAAGTTTGTGGGAAAACAAAAGGTTGACCCCAGGAATAATAACCTCCTGGTGGTGGAACGATGAGGGTAGAACATGCTGTTAAAGAGAAAAGGAGATGCTCCAAAGCATAGAGTTTAATAGAGAAACCGTGAGGAGATTGTTTTTTTTAACGCAAAAACAAACGGCACCCTATTGTTAGAGATGACAAGATATAGAGATGGGACGCAGGTGAGTGGGTACTGGATTTGATTTTTAATTAGCAATGAAGAGGATAATAGTGGAACATGTTAATGTGGATAGCCCCTAATAGGTCGTAGTGACCATGCCTGTATAAGCTTTAGTTGTAAACATTAAATCGGAAGAGGGGATAGATAGAAGCAATAGAAAAATATACATGTATGATAGAGCAGATTATGAGCTGCTGGAGAACGGTGTTTGGACCATTTGACTGGGTGTAATTATTTGAACGGTGAAGACGCTTGAAGGAATGTGTAGGAAAATTTAGAGTCCCAAACTGGAGAATTGCCTGTTATCCAAAAGTGTACCAGTAAGAGGGAATATAAGGATAAAACAAAATTGCAGGAAACAGGACTAACCGCGTGGCCAGAATTGCCAATGAAAAGAAAGCTTTTTGGATATTTGATTAGAAGAAAGAAACGATTTGTGGGAAAGATTAAAAGTTGTTTAAAAAAAGAACAGGGGAGGTCTAGTATAGATGGCTAAGGAAAGTGGATTCCTGGCAAACCGCCAGACAAAATAAAACAATAAAGATAAGGTGGGAAACAAGGAGGGGGGTGGAGGAGAGGGAGAGAGAGATAGCCTAGAAATGTGAAGGATAATCCCAAAAATATTCCTGGAAGTAACATTCAGGAAAAGTTAACAAGAAAGATTAAGGGGATCCCAGAGCTTGGGGGGGGGGTTGAATGGTGGGAATAGAGCGGAGAACTGATAAGGTAGAAAAAGCAGAGGTGCTGGGGTGATAAAGAGTACTGGTTGGGGGGGTACTAACAGTGGAGTCCGGAGGATGGCCAGTGCCTACTCATTCCCATCAAACATCCCGGCGCTGGAACTAGTAGAGTTTTTTTTTTTTCCCATGCTAGAATAAGAAGGGCTATTAAGAAAAAAATGAACAGAAAGTAAAGTCACCGGGACCGGATGGGATTTACACCCCAAGAATCATAAAGGAAGGAGGGGAGATGGTTAGTAGGAGGCCAATTGAAAATGTTAATGTGAGGTATCGTTTAACTAAACTTACAGGGAAAATCCCGATGGACTGGAGAGAGGCGAACATAACAGCTAAATAATTAAGAAGGGACAGAGAAATGACCCAAGGGAATTAATAGACCAGGTCAGTTTTGAACAAGTGTTTGTGGTGTAAACACTAATGGAAACCCCGGTAATTAGAGAAGGAATAATGGATCATATGAAGTCCAAAAAACCAACCTTTTTCAAGTGGAAGACAGTTCCGGATTCTTGCCGGGGAGGGTCGACGGTACTACAGCTAATTAAGGTGGTAGATGATTGGATGCAAATTCTAGAAGATGGTGCTGTAATAGACGTGGTATATTGCGATGTATGAAGGCCTTCGATAAGGTCCCACATAAAAGGTTAATAGAGAAAGTTAGAAGCTATAATATAGGGGAGAAATGTGTGAAATGGATAGAAGCCTTCCTGAAAGATCGGAGACAGAGGGTACTGGTGAATGGAATAGGCTCGGGGTGGAGGGAAATTACAAGTTGGGGTACCTCATGGATCTGTGTTGGGACCACTGCTGTTCGTTATATTTACCACCGACTTGCCTGAAGTTATAACTAATGGAAGTGAGGTATACCTGTATGCGGATGACACTAAACTGTATAGAAGAGTGAGGAGTAAGGAAGATATGGGTGTGCTTCAAGGAGATGTGGAGGGCATGAAGGGATGGTCTGAGCATTGGTTAATGCCTTTTCATCCAAAAAAAATGCGAGTATATGCGGATTGGGACCAGCAAGATAGACAAGGTAGGATACAGTATGTATGAAGCGATGGAGGAAGTGAGTGTAGAAAAGGATATAGGGTAGTGATAGACAATAAGTTAAATTTCTCAGAACATTTAGCGGAAAAGATAAACAAAGCCAATAGAATTGTAGGGCTGATAAGGAGGACATTTGTGTCACTTGACGAAGAAATCTTCAGGAATCTATATACAGCGCTGGTTAGGCCGCACCTGGAATATGCAAACCAGGTGTGGGCTCCATATATGGTAAAGGATATAGAAGCAGTGGAGAAAGTGCAGAGGAGAGCTAGCAAGCTGGTACCAACGTTGAAGAACGCGGGCTATGGAGCAGAGGTTGAGGACACTGGGGCTTCCGACACTGGCATATAGGAGAAAGAGAGGGGATATGATAGAGACTTTTAAGATAGTGTCAGGAAAGTACGATGGAGGATGTGTGTGAAGGTATCTTCTTGATGCGGGACGGAACAAGAACGAGAGGGACACTCTAAGAAAATTTACAAAGAAAGAAATAGGCTTGAGAAGGCAAAGAACTCATTTTGTGATAGAGTGGTAAATGAGTGGAACGCACTGCCCCAGTATGTAGTCGATTCCAAATCAATAAGGGAGTTTGAAAGTAATCTTGATAAAGCATGGGGAAGACAAGATTTGAAGTTTTGAATTATAAAACAAAAATACAGAATAGTAAAAATGTTGCGTCTGCTACCGCCGCCGCCAACACCGTGAACGACCGCAGCAGTGCAAGTACTGGTACTGAGCTGGATACACAGGCATAGTTTGCCTTTTTCCAGAGGATCTACTGTAAGAAACTGTAAGAAAGCATGGAAAAAGGGAGGCAGTAAAGAGGAATACCAGGCAGCTAAATGAACTGCCAGAAGAGTTATTTACAATGCTAAAAAAGGCATTAAGGACCTGGTCCTCGAACAAGTGTGTAACATGGACAATCCCAATGGGATCTTCAACCTAGCTAGGCAAGTTAACAAGACAGTAGGGATATTATAGGTGAACAGTGTGTTGTTGTTCCCCAGGCTGCCTGGCCGAACAGCCCCAAGGTCCCGAGCAAGGCCAAGGCCATAAATGAGCGCCCCCACAAAACCCTCCCTGCTTACCACTAACAAAGCCCGGGTGACCGAAGCCACTTCTTACGGCAGGGAGCTGAAGAGGGCGTGGAAACGCCCGGGAAACCAAAGCCCCACCCAAGGCCCTGTGCCTCTCAGCAATTATGAAGGGAAAAGTTGAGGGGCAAAGGAAAAATGTGATGCTTTGGCTCCCAATCTGCCAACTTCTAGGTTGGCAGTATGGAGGTCAATCCACGGAAAAGACGCCGTCACTTGAGATCTAGAAGATATATAAGTAAAAGGAACAGTCAGAGTAAGCTATGGGTATGGCAGAGATCGCTCAGCTCTCGCTCTGATAGACCAGCCCATCACCAAGGTGAACAGTGTGTTTAGAAACCATAATGGGACGATTGTGTATGCAGAAGATGAAATCAGAGAAGCATGGAAGTAACACTATGAACGATTGCTAAATGCAGTTTGAATGGAATAAGGAACAGCTTAGGATCGAAAAACCAATATCTGGACCCCCTCCTTTGATAGCACCAGCTGCAGTGAGCGGCGCAATCAATAAAATGAAGGACGGTAAAGCTCCAGGGTGCTCTGACATTGTCGCTGAGATGATAAAAGCCTCAGGGGAGACTGGTGTCAGCTTAGTCACTGAGATGATAAATACCATTATTAAAGAGGAGAAAATCCCTGAAGATTGGCACAAAAGTGTAATAGTAAATATATACAAAGGAAAGGGGGATGCGCTAGATAGAGGTTGTTGTTGTTGTTGTTCCCCAAGCTGCCTGGTCGAACAGCCCCAAGTCCCCGAGCAAGGCCAAGGCCATAACCGAGCGCCCCCACAGAACCCTCCCTGCATGCCGACCACAATAAAGCCCTGGTGACCGGAGTCACTCCATGGCGGGGAGCTGAGGAGGGTGCGGAAACGCCCGGGAAACCAAAGCCCCACCCAAGGCCCTGTGCCCCTCAGCAATTAATGAAGAGAAAGTTGAGGGGCAAAGAAAAAATGTGACGCTTAGGCTTTCAATCTTGGTAGATTGGGAGGTCAATCCACGGAAGAGACGCCGTCACTGGAGATCTAGAAAATATATAAGTAAAAGGAACAGCCAGAGTAAGCTATGGGTATGGCAGAGATCGCTCAGTTCTCACTCTGATAGACCAGCCCATCACCACATGACTAGAACCCAATCCTCTCAGCATCAGCTAGGAAAGGCCCTAGAAAGCCACCTTTGGCGGGGGGATAGCTCCCCTATTTCAACCCCTTTCTGGGTTGGGCACCCGCTGCTAGATAGAGGTAATTATAGGGGCCTGAAAATGCTTGACCAAATCATGAAGGTCTGTGAGAGAGTCTTTGAGGGTTTGATCAGGTAAAGCATCTCCATTGATGATATGCAATTTATTAGTGGCCCCTCCATCATTGACGAACATGCCTATTACATAAGGCATCCTCTTCAAACACTAATCTGCCGTAGTTTTGAATCTACCGCGCAGAGCATTTAAAAACTGAGGAGCCTTCATCATGAGCGCACGCGACCTCACTCATGGCTTCAGTCATTATAAATTGGGTTCTCACTACGAAAAAAACTTCGTAAAAAATAAAAACAAAAAGAAAATAAGAATAACTATCCAATAAGCTTTCCATCATATCGTGGATGTACTTGTGTGGATCTCTGACCAGACGCTGATTCAGGCGTCATTCTTCCTTCTCTGCTCTGCGTTCAGCCTGCCCGGACGTGCCTCCCCACGCTCCGCTAGTTCCGCATTCGTGGCGTCCCTAGTGAGTTTTTTTCTCATTTGTTTACACCAGGATGTATCGAGTAAGGTTCGGATAGGCGTAGCAGGAGTGTCCTGGGCTGGTTGCCCGCAGTGCAGTGTATTTTGGGTCGAGTGTATGGGGCATCTATTTTCGGATGTACCCTCGTGGTCCCGTTGTGGACATGTGAACTTTTTCACAGCTGAGTTAGTTTGTGATGCCGGCGGCTTTCACTACGCGTTAGTTAGTGCTGCCTTTTATCTTTCTGATGAGGTAAGCTTTGTTTCTGACGTTCCCAGCGTATTGTTTCTTCACTTAGTGAAGTTTTTTCTGGGTCCCCGAGTCAGTCTTCCCTTGGTCGGAAGTTTGTGCTACGGTGGTGTGTTGGCGGTGGTTCCTGTTGTTATATTTCCAGTGTTTGTGTATATTTCAACTTTTATTATGGCCGTCTACCTAGGCCTAGCCAGCCGCTCGTAGCTTTGCCACATGTACTAGTGTTATTGTTTATTATTGATAAATATGCCCCTACTGTGTCATGTGTATCCGGGTTTTTAGTTGTGTATTGGCTAATTCCTCGGACTATATTGTTTTCCTGGTTTAGTTGTGTATTTGGCTAATTCCACGGATTATGGAGTGACCTTGGGGTTTTCGTGCGTGGCTCTCCTCGTGTCTCTTGTTGTTTCAGATGGTGTCTGTTCAGGGTGGGTTGCCTTCTGGCGGGCTTTTCTTGGTTTCACCATGAAAATCCCGGCCGCGAGCCGTGTTTGGGCCACACGTGTTTGTTAACACTGGCTTGTTTCGCCGGAGGTGGGGGTCTCTGTGGCTCTCCACGTCTGCGTCTCTGTGGATGCCTCGTTTCAGGCCTCCTTTGTTTCCCCGCGGCATCGCTGTTCCCATCTATAAAACGTTGTTCATGCGGACATACGTTATGTAGTTTTTTCTACCCGGTTTTACAAAAACCACTTGAAAAACCTAGCTGTTTGTTTTAGGCTTTCCTCCCCGGCAAATCTTTTACAAAGAAGTGGGGACCAGGAACTTATGGGGTTAACGTTTGGACATCTCACCCGACGGGAGCACCTGGGTAGAGTGTGATGAACGACTTATGTCTTTTCAGTTAGTTTTTAACCAATCCATTTTAGTGATACTATGTGTATCGCCGCCTTTACTCTTACGGCGATTGAAGGTTCAATTTAGGTTAATAATATCGATTCTTCTCACCCGGCGGGTGCTCCTAGGTGGAGGAACTAAGGAATTTTACAAAATTCGATTTCGATTTTAACCACTTAATTTAGTGATACAAGTAGGTATCGCCGCCTTCTAACTTACGGCGATCTTTTGTGACAATTCGTTAGACATCAGATCTCGTATCATCCTGCCCTGTGCTATTCTACTAAAATATTTCAAGGGCCGGCGTCTTTTTGGGGGGTTGCTTTGTTACAAAATTGAATTCTTGAGCCAGCCGCCCCCACCAAGAGACTATAAGCGCCATGGCTGGACCGTTATAATTATATCAGAGGGTTATTCTTCACTTTCTTTAACAAAAGATTTTGTTTAGATTTTTCTGAACCCCACCGCGTAGCGAGCTGTGTTTTTGTGCCATTACATCTCGTTACCCGGCGGGTTATTAACCACTTGTGTGCGAACATGTTGGGTTAACCTTATGAGCATTAATTCCTGGAAATTTTCTTTTTTTTCCAGAGCTGAGCTCCGGCGGACCAATACAGACCCGGCGGTAGTTTCCTCCCACCAGTCTCTGTCATGGCTACCGTGGCCCCAGTTTTTGCTTTGTGCACTACCCCTGCTTGTGCTGGTATCCCTATTTTTTGCGCATACCCGTTGCATAAGGTGTGTTAAATGTCTAGACCGTTCAAGGGGTCTCTGGGTTATGCGTAATTGTTCTTTTTGCTCCCAATTAGCTTTTAAAAAACCCTCTCACCACGGAAGGGCTCTTGAACGCCCATAAAAAAGCATATAACAGGTACCCGGATGGTCTCTTGAACGCCCAGTGGTTGAAAGCCTGTGAGCTTCGTGTGCGAGGCGTCGGTCCGACGCATGTAAACAACAGCCGGCTGGACCGTCGCCCCGCATCTCCGGCCACAAGAAGGAGAGCGTCGCTTGTTCGTGTTGTGCCTGTATGTTTGTTTGTTAAGTATCGAAAAGTGGTGTAAAGTGGCTGTTTTGGCCATAAAGTATCCCTCCAATGAAATCATCATCACAGCTCAACCAGTTGACTTAGAGAGCTCTACTTAATGCCATTCTACAGGTAAATAACACAGCTACGCTTGGGGATGCGCGGGAATGCGGGAAGAAGCAGTCTGATTAACGAATATACTAACGGTAGCCTAGCCTAGACGTTTTCATTTTTTTTTTTCGGCCAAAACTCCCGGGTTTCGAGGAATATATATATAATACATAGCCGGGGCTGGAGGGTTAAAGGTCCTTTGTGATAATGATAAGACCGCGGCGGTAGCCTTGAGAGAGGTTAGCAGATGTCACCTACACTACCATTGTTGCACATATCAATCAATGTGACAACGTCCCACTTTGGGATAGATTGCCTCTCCGAACACCCTCCCCCTAAACGTTCCTCTAGAGTCACGTATTAAGCCGGCGGAGACTGGTCAGGGTTTCTGTATCCTCTGCGGCTACACCTAAACCGCCCAAGAGCCTACACCCCCGGTATCCGCCTCTTCTTCGTCTCGGGCGAGATTGTCTAGGTCTCCTCCTTAGACACCACCAGTCATCTAGTCGGGCCTCTTCAGGCGAGTAAGAAGAGCAGGACGGAAGGTTCCACCAGTGGTCACGGCGAGGATTCCTCTAGATCTAGAATAGATTTTCGCGGTCACACCGTAATAGCCATAAATCCTCTAAAAAGGATTCACACGGAAGTCCTCTCGACACACCAACTTCTAGTGCATCTCATCGTACCTCTACCCCAGAGTTTGTGTTAAGGCCCAAGAGTGCAGTGCCTGTCCCAAAAGAGGATTTGCCACCCTGGAATTGGTTCAGGGGTTCAGTAATTGAGAATGTTTCAGACTCTCAAGAGAGCGTAGGCCAGGCCTCGTGTTTGGCGGTTTTGCTCAACCAGGGTCTGATCACCCACGTCCGACTCAAACGAGTCACACAGTAGCCGATGTCCCAGGGACGCGGCGATCCCATCCTCTATCCCAGACTTATCTTGGCAATAAGGTACCCCTGCCTCGGCGGGGTCTTCTCAGGAGGATCAGGAGAAAGATGAAGTTTCTATAATTTCGGAGATGGAAGGACAAGGGTCAGGCTCAGGCTTGGACGCCGCACAGGATACTAATGATTCACCTGTAAGTTCTTCATCAAACCAGTTTGTTACGGCACAAGAAATTAAATAATACTCGTGCTTTATCTAAATTTTTTGGTCAACAACAGGAAAACCCCCAATGGACTTGGGGGCTCCCAAGACAAGTTCTACGGTACGGCCCTCTGATGACTTCGATTGATTTATCTAAGATCCCTAACCCTCCCACTCTGTTAACCTCAGGGATCACTAGGCCTGCTACGGCGGCTTTGACAACTTCAAATGTCAGGGTCATAACGGATGTCAATCCACCCCCTCCAGACAAAGCGCCTCTTAGAAAGGTAGCTATGCCCTTACTTTATGGGCCAGACGAGTCATGGGTTCGTTTGAACTCCTCTAAACCAGAGCTTGCCCAACCTACTTTGTCAGGGAAACTCCCGGTACCGCGTGAGTGGGTCATCCAGGGCAATAAGTCAAAGAAACTAAGGGCCGTGGATACTTTGGGTAATGTTCTGGACGTAAACATCAAGGCTATACCTAGTTTATTATCATCAAGATTATTTTGTGTATGCTTCTAAGCCTGCTTTACCCCCTGCCTCAGCTTCAAAACTATTTTCAGACTGGTCTAAGCTGGATAGGTTTAATGATATTAAGACTCTGTCAGCTCTCACTCCTGAACTAGATTTACAGACCGTCACAGACGACGCAGCTAATCCAGTTTTGAAGGTGGGACAGTTGGGACCAGGACCTTGGGTAGATTGGGAGGTAGAGGCTCAAAACTTTGCAACCACTTTCACTTCTAAATCTTCCCACCAGATACCTCAGGATACTCATTCATGGTTCTCCATGCCGGTGGGTTCTGCCGGCGGAGTCCCGTCAGCTTTGTTTTCATTTCTAGCTGCCCCTAAGATTAATCTTTGTGAGCTGAAGGACCCGTTCACTACCCCTACCCCTACTCACCTAGACAGAGAATTTAGGCTACGGGGAAAAGCTTTTCGCCTGTTCTCGCAGTACATAGTATCTCAGCAGGTGGCTAAGTCTTTACTACGGTCCACTCAGGCAATCGCAGATGCGGATGCTCGAAGATCGGTTGAGTTATCCCGGCGACTGATTCTTCAGTCGTCAATCCAATCCTTGGGTGACATACGTACCGCCTTGCTTGAGGCGGTACGAGCACGACAAGATCTTAGGATGTCGTTAGTTCGCAAGCTACCTGATCGCATTGCTAATCAGGTGGTTATGTCACCAGTGCTTACTCCCTCTTTAATGACCCCTGAAGTGTGGCGAACAGTGTTCAATATGGCACAGGCCGTTAAGCACAGTCCCACCCCTTCTAAGAAACCTGCATTTAACTTCCCCAAACCCAGGCCTACTACTAAAGCTCAGCCAGGGGATCTAAGCCTTTTCTTCCGCCTAAGTCCTCCCACTCCCGCCAGGGTCAGTTCAGGCATAGACAGAGTAGGTTTTCAGGTCAGAGAGGACGCGGCCAACATAAACCAGGTCAGGGCCAGTCTTCGGCCAACACCAGCCAGCCGGCGAAGCGTCCAGCACCAACCCCACCATCAAAAAACTAAAGTCTCTCTCACTCCCGGCGCCTACCTTAAGGCCGGAGGAACCGAGGGTAGTACAGCCGGCGAACCCTTGTCTGCTAACTGGGTCGTTCCGAACGTGTCACCAAGCTTGGCCGTTAAACACTTGGGCACGGATGGTGGCACGCAAAGGCATCACTTGGCAGTGGCTCCAGCGACCTCGATTACGTCAGCCGACAACGGCGAATTTTGTTTCTTTAGAGGTGGAGTCACTAGCCCAGGAAATGATTGCCAAGAATGTCATCATCCCGGTCCCCCCAAATTACCCTGTATTCACGTCCAAACTATTTTTGGTTCCCAAAAGGGACAGTGTTCAGATGAGGCCGGTCGTAGACCTGTCTTATCTGAATCTTCACATTCACAACGAATCTTTCAGAATGTTAACAGTACACCAAATCAGGCTAACACTTCCGCCGGGAGGTTGGATGTGTTCACTAGACCTGACAGACGCCTATTGGCACGTATCGGTCAACAAAAGATTTCAAAGGTTTTTGGCCTTACGGATCAGGCACCAAAATTTTGTTTTTCAGAGGATGCCGTTCGGCTTGAACCTGGCACCTCGATTATTCACAAAACTAGTCCGGCAAGCCCTGATGCCATTGTTAAAACAGGGGATCAGAGTGTTGTGGTATCTGGACGACTGGCTGGTGGTGGCAGAGACACAACAATTATGCATAAAACATGTCAATATCATTTTAAATCATGTCAAAACTCTAGGGTTCAAGGTAAATCTGGTAAAGTCAAACCTTGTGCCCTCACGAGTAATTCAGTGGATAGGGCTGGTCTGGGACACCGCCGCTCTCACTCTGAATCAGAGTGTGGACAATCGCAACAGGTTTCGCAGGAAACTGTTCAGGTTTCTTCACAGTCTGACTACGACGCGAAGGGTCTGGGAGTCTCTGGTCGGCTCTCTCAACTGGATTCAACTAACTGTCAAGTTGGGCCGGTTGAAAGTAAAACGATTAATATTGGAAGGCAACAAATATTTCCCGCTCTTACCGGCGGGAAAATTATGGCCCATCCCGAAATTAATCCACACCTTACTAGCGGTCTGGGCGAAGAGGGAAACATTGCACTCAATAATGTCATGGACCTCTCCTCCACCAACGGTATGGGTAGACACGGATGCGTCAGGCACAATAGGGTGGGGATTTCAGTCAAATCAGGGGCACCAGGGTCAGGGGCTTTGGTCCCACTTAGAAATCTCGCACATCAATGTCAAAGAATTACTAGTCCCCTTGTATTTCCTTCAGGCTCACGGCCCGGCGTTATGGGGCAAGTCGGTGGCCTTCAGAATGGACAATCTGAATGCAGTCCACTGTATTCAGAAAAAAGGGTCAACGAGGTCAAGGAAGTTGCTAAACGTGTCGGAAGAGATTTTTGCTCTAGCCAACAGTCTAGATATTTATCTTCACGCATCTTATCTCCCAGGCGTAGCGAACGTCTGGGCAGACGCTCTGTCCCGGAGACAGAGCACGACAGTAGAATGGGAGCTCAAGCAACCCATTTTCAACCTAATGATTGCAGAGCTCTCCCATCCACAAGTGGATCTTTTTGCGTCCGAGGAGACTCACAAACTCCCTCTATACCTCACCCGCCAGGCGAAAACGCCGGCAGGGGGGCCAGACGCCCTAGTGACAGACTGGAACAGATGGAGCTCCATCTACCTGTTTCCACCGCCAGATGCGTCACTAATGTGCCACGTAGTGAACAAACTACGAGATTATCGAGGCTTAGTCTCGCTAATCGCGCCACTGTGGCCGGCGCAGTTGTGGTACCAGCAATTGAAAATGTGGTGCCCGGACCCGGTATCGCTCCCGGTCGGGTATTTCCACTTAGACACGATTGGCAACCTAGCGACCTCGCTGACTTTTGCATTATGGACATTCAGGAGGCCAAGTGGCTAGCACCATACGGTAGAGATGTGACAAATAAATTACTTAATCAATATACTCAGTCTACAAAACGACAGTATCAATCACATTGGCAAGCCTTTACTTCTTGGATCGTTAGGACAGAACAAACTGTACCCTCAGTGGCATTAGTTTTTAATTATTTGAATTATCTGTTTGAGCAGAAACGTTTATCTGTGGTAACATTAAAAAATCACTTAACTGCGATTAGAGTGCTCTTTTTAGACCTTACGGGTCTTTCCATACCGGTAGCGGAGGAAACAGGTTTTATGAGAGCATGTTTTAAACTCCGCCCACCTCCCCGTCAGCTCATGCCTACTTGGTCTCTGGACAAAGCTTTGTCTTTGCTTCACTCTCGTCTGTACCAAAATACTGCAGACTTTGCATTACTCTTAAAAAAGGCGGTTTTCCTTTTGGCTTTGGCCACCGGAAACAGAGTGTCTGAGCTGGCGGCGATGAGCAACACACCTAATTGTCTTAGGTTTGGTAGACTTAATGAATGTATTTCCATTGCACCCTCCCCAGGTTTTGTAGCCAAGAATGAGCATAGTGCACACGTGTTTTCTGAGTTAACGGTGCCGGCGTTAAAAAGGGGAAAGGTGCATCATAATTTATGTCCAGTGCAAGCTCTAACCAAATATTTGAGAGTAGCTCCTCGAAACCCCCAAGGTGCTTTATGGGTAGCAAGTACGGGTAAACGCTTACTTAAACGGCGATTAGCCTCTCTTCTGGTAGAAGTCATTAAAGAAAGTAATCCCGGCGTTGTGGGTCGGGCCCACGATTTACGCAAATGGGCAGCCTCTTTACGTTTCCTGAATTTTTTTTCAGTTGAAGACATAGCGTCCACGCAGTTGTGGGCGTCTAATCATACGTTTCTGTCTAGATACTTGTCAGTTGCTCTAGACAAACCTTCCTTACCATGTATAGCTTTAAGGCAGAGGGTCTAGGTGGCCCTGCAGTCACTTTTGTTTACTTTCACGGGAAAGGGGGGGGGGGGGGGTGCAGTCAGTTGACATAGGACACCCTAGACCCCGCCGGAGTATGAGAGCTGTGATACAATTTAAGGTTAAAATGTGATATGAAAATTTCTCAGTGAGAAATTGTGCTAGTACAATGTTAAGTACAAAACAACGGTGTTGTTAGAGTAGTTTAGCTGCGAAAGCAATTTAATTTTAGAATAATGGAGTTCCTTTGCAATTTATCTCCAAGTTTATGTTGGGGTTTATTATGTGCACATATAAACTTATAACTTGTTATTTTTTGTCACCACTCGTTGAGTGGGGTGCCTTTGTAACTACAGATCTGTGTTCAGAATCTTCAGGGTTACCCATTTTTTGTCAGGCAGGCTTCTTTGAAGCACGCACCTGCCTGAACCCCCTTTTTCTTGTATTTTTTCGGCTACGCCGTTGTTAAATATATTTTCAAAGTAAGAATACTATGTGGTTGTTTTTATTATCTGCTTTTCTAGAGTTATGATATGATTACGAATGTCCCCCTCCAGTCTTAGAAATCAGGCATGTTCGTCAATGATGGAGGGGCCACTAATAAATTATAGGTTTGACTCCTGTAAGGAGATAAAGAAAACCTAATATTTAGTAGTGGCCCCGTAATCATTGACGACTGGGGCCCTCCCGACCGTCCCCTTCCCATTCGTTGATGTATTGAGGATTTTGGTTTACTTGATATGTCAGTGAAGGAAGAATGACGCCTGAATCAGCGTCTGGTCAGAGATCCACACAAGTACATCCACGATATGATGGAAAGCTTATTGGATAGTTATTCTTATTTTCTTTTTCTTTTTATTTTTTACGAAGTTTTTTCGTAGTGAGAACCCAATTCATAATGACTGAAGCCATGAGTGAGGTCGCGTGCGCTCATGATGAAGGCTCCTCAGTTTTTAAATGCTCTGCGCGGTAGATTCAAAACTACGGCGGATTAGTGTTTGAAGAGGATGCCTTATGTAATAGGCATGTTCGTCAATGATTACGGGGCCACTACTAAATATTAGGTTTTCTTTATCTCCTTACAGGAGTCAAACCTATAGTTTGGTTTTATGCCAGGATGTGGTATAACCGATGCTATCTTCATAGTCAGGCAGATACAGGAAAGATACTTACTAAAATGCAGGGATATTTACTTTGTGTTTGTAGACCTGGAGAAGGCCTTTGACAGGGTGCCTAGAGATGTTGTGCAGTGGGCTATGAGGAAACTTGGTGTGGAAGAGTGGCTGGTGCGTGTGATAATAAAGATATATGAGGATTCACAAACTGCGATGAGGGTGAAAGATGTACTGAGTGAGGAGTTCACAGTCCGTGTTGGAGTTCATCAGGGTGCAGTGTTAAGCCCCCTCCTCTTTATTATGGTCCTGGAGGCACTCTAGAGATTTTAGATCCAGACTCCCGTGGGAACTGTTTTATGCAGACGATTTAGTCCTAATAGCTGACAATGTGCAAGATGCTGAGGCCAAATTCAGAAGATGGAGAGAGGGCATGGCGAGCAAGGATTTAAGAGTCAATAATAACAAAACCAAGGTTGTTGTTGTTGTTCCCTAAGCTGCCTGGCCGAACAGCCCCGAGTCCCTGAGGAAGGCCATGGCCACGATCGGGCTTTCCCACAGAGCTCTCATTGAGTGTAGATTGTGTTGTTGGCGTAAGTGGTTGTGTGAAATGCAGTCTTCTATGTGTTTAATGGTATGGGGTGCTGTGTTACATCCCGGGCAGGCGTCGACAACGGAGTCATCCAGTCTCTTCTGATAGCTCAGGAGAGCTGGATGGTGTCCGCATCTCAGCCTGGCCAGGTGGACTCTGTCCTCGCGAGGGAGGGAGGATTCGGAAGGATGGATTTCGGAGTGCATGCTGCTGCGTGTTGTCTGTGAGTGAGTGGATGGATTGGCGAGAGATATGAGTATGGATGTGCTTCTGGAAGTTGGTTCGGGGTGGGCAGGGAGGGAGAGAGGACAATAATTGTGTGTGATACCGTGTGCTGAGTGTTGTTTTGATATTTCTTGGTGTCTGTGGTGTGTTGCCATGTAGTTTAGTGGGTGGTCTTGGTTCGTGGAGGCTGCTGCCAGGAATTGAGTGCCTCATGTCCAGATGGTCTTTGACTTTGAGGATTTTGGTTTCTTGATGTAGGTGATCTGTGGGTGCAGTAGCTGTGCAGCCTGTAATGATCTTCAGGGCTTTGTTTGAATAGTCTGTAAGGTCTATGATGTTTCAGCTAGGTTAGAAGCTCAGGCTGGGCTTGCATATTCCATCACTGATCTTCTGTATTGTTTATATACTGTGGTGGTAGTTTCTTTGTTGTGTCCAAATTTTGTGTGAGCAAGTGACCTGAGGGCGTTAAGTCTGGGTGTCAGTTTTTTTTTAATGTTTGTGGTGTGCTGTTTGAATGTCATATGAGTATCATATGTTACTCCTAGGATTTGGGTGTGTGTGTATGTGTTAGGGGTGTGTTGTTTATGGTGAGTTGAGGATGTATTCGTGTTCTCCTGTCCAGCTTGTGAGCAGGGTTGCGGTGGATTTGGCTGGGGCTAGATTAAGTCTGTTTGTAGTACACCAGCCATGTAGTGTGTTGAGATAGGGTTGAAGGAGATCTGTTGCTCTTTTTGGGTCATGGTGTGTGCATGTGAGTGTTATGTCATCTGCATAGGAGGCTAAGTTTATTTGGGGCGTATTGGGTGTAGTTATATTGTGCATGTACAGATTGAAGAGTGCGGGCGATAGGACGGATCCTTGTGGGACTCCGTTTGGAAACCAAGGTAAAACCAAGGTAATGTATTGTACTGTAGATTGGGTGGGTGCCCAACCCCGAAAGGAGTTGAAATAGGGGAGCTATCCCCCCGCCAAAGGTGGCTTTCTAGGGCCTTTCCTAGCTGATGCTGAGACGATTAGGTTCTAGTCATGTGGTGATGGGCTGGTCTATCAGAGTAAGAGCTGAGTGATCTCTGCCATACCCATAGCTTACTCTGACTGTTCCTTTTACTTATATATCTTCTAGATCTCAAATGACGGCGTCTTTTCCGTGGATTGACCTCCTTACTGCCAAGATTGGGAGCCAAAGCGTCACATTTTTCCCTTGCCCCTCAACTTTCCCTTCATAATTGCTGAGTGGCACAGGGCCTTGGGTGGGACTTTGGTTTCCCGGGCGTTTCCGCACCCTCCTGCTCCCTGCCTTGGAGTGGCTTTGGTCACCCGGGCTTTGTTAGTGGTAAGCAGGGAGGGTTTTGTGGGGGCTCGTTTATGGTCTTGGCCTTGCTCGAGACCTTGGGGCTGTTCGGCCAGACAGCCTGGGGAACAACAACAACAACAACAGCTGTAGATTGAGACGAGGCAATGTGGATAAGAGCGGTGCATACCCATGTGCAGTGTGTGGAAAGGATGTGGGCGCTAACTTGTTTCGGTGTAGCGTCTGTCGATGTTGGGTGCATCATGGAAGTAAGCGCTGTACTGTAGTAGAATAAAAGGACCCTTGCCGATGAGTCAGAAATAGAGAAATTTGAGTGCGTAGTGTGCAAGGGCGAGCTTGTGTTAAATGATGATCCTTTAATTTATTTTATTTTAATTTTTGTTTTGCCAGACGCCGTTATTCCTGGCCATGAAGATTAGGCGTTTGTCACGAATTGCTAGGTCAAGTTGCCTGGGCTTGATATCTACCAATAACATTTTGACAGTGAGGATTCAATCCGCCGACCCTTTGATCAGCTGCCGACGCTCTACTGACTATGCCACGGCTCCTGTGGTGTGAATTTTGGAAATGAGTCATTGGAGCTGGTGGACAAGTTTTGTTACCTAGGAGATACCATCTCTGCCGGTGGTGGGGCCGATGCTGCCACTGCCGCTAGAATTAGATGTGGCTGGGGGAAGTTCAGAGAACTGCTGCCAATTCTGACCATGAAAAGAATGTCTTTCCCCCTGAAGGGTAAGATGTACGGTATGCCTCATGTGTTAGAATTGAAATGACGTATGCCTCAGAAACATGGGCCGTTGAAGTAGAGGATGTCAACAGAATGGAACGTAATGAGTTGAGAATGTTGAGATGGATGTGTGGGGCCAAACTGCAGGATAGAACAACTAATGATGAGTTGAGGAGACGCTTAGGTATAAAGAGTGTTAGCGAGGAGATGTGTACAAGTTGTTGTGGTTGTTCCCCAAGCTGCCTGGCCGAACAGCCTCAAGGCCCCGAGCAAGGCCAACGCCATAACCGAGCGCCCCCACAGAACCCTCCCTGCCGACCACAATAAAGCCTGGGTGACCGAAGCCACTCCATGGCGGGGAGCTGAGGATGGCGACAGAAACGCCCGGGAAACCAAAGCCCCACCCAGGGCCCTGTGCCCCTCAGCAAGTATGCGTACAAGTAGACTGGGATGGTATGGGCATGTGGAGAGAATGGATGAACAAAATTGGGTGAAAAGATGCAGGTCTGCGATTATGGAGGGAGCTGCACCAAGGGGTGGACCAAGGAAGACCTGGGATCGGACTATACGTGCCAATCTCAAATCCAAAAACTTGACAAGTGAGGCAGCCCTTAACAGGGTTGCCTGGAACGCCGCCATTAGGACAAGAGACTGAAACTGCACGTATGTGTGGAGCACTCAGTCTTAAAATGTTATGTACAGTATGTATGTATGTATCGCAGATAGTGCGCAGGAAGCAGAGGCAACGTTCAAAAGATGGAGGGAAGGTATGACAAATAAGGCTCTGAGAGTTAACGTAGATATAACAAAGGTCTTGATTAATGGAGTAGGGCGTGGAACTATGGAAAGAAGCGGCGACTATCCATGCGCAGTATGTGGGAAGGGGGTGGGAAGTAACTCAATTCAATATTGCATCTATAGTGACACAAAAGATGTAGTGGAGCTAGAGGACCTTTTGACAAGAATCATAGACTTTGAATGTGCAGTGTGCAAGGGAGATCTTGTATTAAATGACCCGCCTGTCTGTGTTGATTTCGACAGCTGGAGTGTGTGAATAAGTTCTGCTAACTGGGCGCTACAGTTTCTGCCGGAGGTGGCGCTGAAGCTAGCTCCATTGCTAGAGTCAGAAGTGGCTTGGGAAAGTTTAGAGAGCTGTTTCCACTCCTGACCATGAGAGGGCTCCCACCCCACCTTAACCCTTCTTGCCCGGGCTCGCCTTCCTAAGGATAGCATTCAGATCCAGGCGATCTGGCCAAAAAATATTGTAATAGGCCTAACCTTATCTTTGTTATTTTAACTGCTAGATAATTCATACACATCTCAACACGTAGCCCTGTTTCGTATCTATGGACTGGCGTTGAGTAGAGCTCTTTAGGTCAACTGGTTCAGTTGTGATGATGATTTCCGTGGAGAGAGTTTTGAGTCGATGTTAGCAATATCGGACATTTACAGACACTAATCTCGTCATAGCAGACAACAACAACAACATTGATCCGACGTCTCCTTGTTTTCGGAGGTGCGGTGTCGCAAAGACCGGCTTTGTTTACATACGGTCGATGCACGGCTTTCAAACCACGCTTAATAGGCTTTCAAGCTTACGGATTCTAAAAGGACACCCTGGTTCCTGCCCATCTGCCGCGGTGTCATTTTAAAATGTTGCCCGGGCGGGAGGGGTTAAAGGAAAGGTGTATACCTCGTGTATTAGGAGCGCGATGACCTATGCCTCGGAGACGTGGCCGGTTAAAGCGGAGGATATCAATAGAATAGAAGAGAATGGTGAGATGGATGTGTGGGGTTAATCTCAGGGACAGGGTATCGAGCGAGGAATTGAGAAGGCGTCTGGGCATTAGGGAGTGTCAGTGAAGTGATGCGCACGAGCCGACTTGGTTGGTTTGGACATGTGGAGAGAATGGATAATCAGAACTAGGTGAAGAAATGCCGGACTGTGAACGTGGGGTTAGCTGCGCGTATGGTTGACCTAGAATGACGTGGGCTCTGGTACCCCGGTCCGAACTCAAAATAAAGAACTTGACAACAGAGGCAGCCCTTAACAGGGCCTCCTGGAAAGCTGCCATTTAGGATGTGAGACTGTAGCCACATTCTCTGTGGACAAAACGGTCTTTAACCCTTCCTCCCCGGGCAGCATTTTAAAAGGACGCACCTTGCGAAGGCCAGGAGCCCGGGTGTCCTTTTATAATCCGTATGCTTGAGAGCATCCTTAAGCGTGCTTTGAAAGCCGCGCGGCGAAACGTTTGTAAACAAAGCCGATCTGAGCGCCGCCAAACCTCCACAAGAAGAAGAAGAAGTCCGACCTTGTCCGCCATTGCCAGTTAGAGCGAAAATTAGTGTTCCAAAGTGTCCGATATGGCTAAATCCGCGGAAAAACTCTCTCCACGGAAATCGTCATCACATCTGAACCAGTTGACCTAGAGAGCTCTACTCAACGCCAGTCTACAGATACAAGTAAGAGCTACATTTTGGAGATTTGTGTGAATTCTCTAGTAGTTAAAATAACAAAAATAGGCCTATGTTTACATACAACGTTTTTTGGCCAGATCGCCCAGATAGAACTATCGACATCTATAAATGCTGCCCGGGGAGAAAGGGTTAAACTTGTATGTATTAAACTTGTATGTATGATTGGAAGCGTGTTACATCAATTAGTATTTTTATTTTTACATTATTTCCTTCTTAGTGGTATCCGTCTTCAATGACGTATAGGGTACCCCCTAGGATGTTTTTGGTTCTTGACTGACAGTATTAAGGTAAAACCGTGGCTTTAGGGACCCGGCCAAGGCCATATATTATAGGCCCTCACATAATTAACTACGGAACCACTATTAAATTATAGGTTTGAATCCCGGAGGGAAGAATGCAAACGTAATATTTAGTAGTGGCCCCGAAATCATTGACGATATGCCTATTAAATAATAGCTCTCTTTAAAACACCCGCGGTCAGCCTGTTTGAAACACCCGCCGCAGGGGGAAAGAGTACTACTGTAACATCATAAGTGCAACGCTAATTCTCTTTTGGAATCGTCTTTATGATTGGGTACTCACTACGAAAAAACTTCGTAAAAAATAAAAAATAACTTAAGAATTGTTATAATATTGCTTCCCAACTTAGTGGATGTCTTTCTGTGGATTCTATCTGAGACGCTGAAGCTAGTGGCATCATCCAGCCTTCAAATGATATATCAAGATTAAACTTAAGACATCAAACGAATGGGAAGGGGATGGAAGGGAGGGCCCTACATCATCAATGATTTCGGGGCCACTACTAAATATTAGGTTTTTGTCCAAACTCTGATATGGACAGTCTTACTTTAAGTATTACATTAAGTTTCTAGTATTAAGTTTGTGGGATCAATAATTATATAGAATAATTAATTATGTTCTGTATTGGATATTGGGTAATCTATCATTCCTATGAACTTAGGTAATTATAATTGGGTGGGAAAATATATACCTACCCAATCGCGCATGCGTGATATTGGCGGACCTCCCGCGAATATTGTGAGGGTCCTGCACTCTCTCCCTAGCCGCCACAACTACCAGACCGTCTGCCTACGCTCTCGTGTTTTCACCGCACCTTTCGCCCCATTAGTGATAGTACTTAGCTCATCAATTCTCCATCTATTCATACTAATCCATTGATCATTAATCATCATTCCCATCAATCATTAAGTATAGTGGCCCCCTTCTTTATTCATCAACTCTATCCTATTAGCTAACACTCCCGTTTCCCACACGCCATCTTGTAACAACGCCATGGCTCAACAGGTCAACTAGGCCCTACAGCACTAGTTCCAGTATTCAGGTGATATAAACTATTGTATGGTATTTTTATACAGTCCACTATTTATTAGTGGCCCCTCCATCATTGACGAACATGCCTATTACATAAGGCATCCTCTTCAAACACTAATCCGCCGTAGTTTGAATCTACCGCGCAGAGCATTTAAAATCTGAGGAGCCTTCATCATGAGCGCACGCGACCTCACTCATGGCTTCAGTCATTATGAATTGGGTTCTCACTACGAAAAAACTTCGTAAAAAATAAAAATAAAAAGAAAATAAGAATAACTATCCAATAAGCTTTCCATCATATCGTGGATGTACTTGTGTGGATCTTTGACCAGACGCTGATTCAGGCGTCATTCTTCCTTCTCTGCTCTGCGCTCAGCCTGCCCGGACATCTCTCCCCACGCTCCGCTGGTTCCGCATTTGCTGCGTCCCTAGTGAGTTTTTTCTCATTTGTTTACTCCGGGATGTATCGAGTAAGGTTAGGATATGCGTAGCAGGAGTGTCCTGGGCTGGTTGCCCGCAGTGCAGTGTATTTTGAGTCGTGTGTTTGGGGCATCTATTTCGGATGTACCCTCGTGGTCCTGTTGTGGACATGTGAACTTTTCACAGTTGAGTTAGCTTGTGATGCAGGCGGCTTTCATTATGCGTTATTTATGCTGCCTTTTTTCTTTCTGATGAGGTAAGCGTTGCTTACTGACGTTCCCAGCGTATTTTTCTTCACTTAGTGAAGTTTTTTCTGGGTCCCGAGTCATTCTTCCCTTTGTCGGAAATTTTTGCTACAGTGGTGTGTTGGCGGTGGTTCCTGTTGTTATATTTCCAGTGTTTTTTGTTTATATTTCAACATTTCTTATGCCGTCTACTTAGGCCTAGCCAGCCGCTCGTAGCTTTGCCACATGTACAAGTGTTATTGTTTATTTTATAAATATGTCCTACTGTGTCATGTGTATCCGGGTTTAGTTGTGTATTGGCTAATTCCACGGACTATGTATGTTTCCTGGTTTAGTTGTGTTTTGGCTAATTCCACGGATTATTGTGTGGTCCCTAGGCTAGTCGTGCTTGGCTTTCTCTCGGGTCCTATGTGCGTTCAGATGGTTTCTGAACGGGGTGGGTTACTTTCCGGGGTTTTTTCTCGGTTACACCATGAAAAACCCGGCCGAGAGCCGTGTTGGGCCCCGCGTGGTTTCAACACAGGCTTGTGTCCCCGGCGATGAGGTGTCTGTGGCTCTCCAGGACTGCGTCTCTGTGTTGGTGCCTGTTTCAGGCTCCCTATGATTCCCGGCGGATTGGCTGTACCCATCTAACATTGTTCATGCGGACATATGTTATGAAGTTTTTCTACCCGGTTTTACAAACCAAAGGAAAAACCTAGCTGTTGTTGAGGGCTTTCCTCCCCGGCGATCTTTTACAAAGAAGTGGGGACAGGAACTTATGGGGTTAACGTTTTTACATCTTACCCGGCGGGTGCACCTTGGTAGGGTGGGATGAACGACTTGGTTATTCAGTTTAGTTAACCGATCCATTTTAGTGATTCTATATGTATCGCCGCCTTCACACTTACGGCGATCGAAGGTTCAATTAGAGTTAACATCTTTTTCACAAATTTTTCACACCCGGCGGGTGCTCCTGGGAGGAGGAAATAAGGAATTTACAATTCAATTTCGTTAACCAGTTAATTGAGAGATACGTTAATGTATCGCCGCCTTCAAACTTACGGCGATCTTTTGTGACAATTCGTTAGAAATCAGATCTCGTATCAGCCTGCCCTGTGTTATTCTGCTAAATAATTCAGGTGCCGGCGTCTTTGTGGGGGGTTGTTTTCCAAAATTGAATCTTGAAACAGTCACCACCGGAAAGACTATGAACGCCATTCTGGTCCTTTATATTATGTCAGAGGGTATTCTTAACTTTCTTAAGACATGTTTAGATATTCTGAAATCTTTATAGAATCCCGCCGCGTAGCGAGTTGTGATCGTTGTGACATTACGTCTCGTTACCCGGCGGGTTATTAACACGTGTGTGCGAACATGTTGGGTTAACCTTATGAGCATTAATTCCTGGAAATTTTCTTTTTCCAGAGCTGGGCTCCGGCGGACCAATACAGACCCTGCAGTAGTTTTCCCACCAGTCTCTGTCATGGCTACCTTTGCCCCAGTATTTGCTTTATGCATTACCCCTACCTGTGCCGGTATCCCTATTTTTGCGCACACTCTTTGCATCAAGTGTGTTAAATGTCTAGACCGTTCAAGGGGTCTGTGGGTGATGCGCAACTGTTCCTTTTGCTCCCAATTAAGTGTCAAGGTCCTCCGCGACAATGATAAGACCGCAGCGGTCGCCTTACGAGAGGTTAGGCAACAGATGTCAGCGTATACTACGATTGTGGCTCATAAGTCACTTCAATGTGACAACGTCCCTCTTTGGGATAGGCTTCTTTTGGAGCACCCTCCCCCTAAACGTTCCTCTCGAGTAACTAGTCGTAAGCCGGCGGAGACTGGTCAGGGTTCTGTGTCTTCTCCTGCTGCTACTACGAAACGTCCAAGAGAGCCTACACCCCCGGCGGCAGCCTCCTCGTCTCGGGCGAGATCTCGGTCTAGGTCACCTCTCAGACACCAGCCACCTAGTCTTGCCTCTTCACCATCGAGTAAGAAGAGTAAGACGGAAAGTTCCACCAGTGGTCACGGCGATAAATCCTCCAAATCGAAGAGTAGTTCACGGTCACACCGCAGCCATAAATCTTCAAAAAAGGATTCCCATGATAGAAAGGCCTCCCGACATTCGCCAGTTTCTAGTGCTTCTCATCGTACCTCTACCCCAGACAGAGTTTGTGTTCGGTCTCAAGGGTCCAGTATAGTGCCTGTACCTAAAGATGATTTACCCATTAACATTTTAACCCTGGAATTGGAGAGTTCAGGGAGCTCAGTGATTGAGAGTGTTTCGGACTCCCAAGGGAGTGTAGGCCAAGGCCTCGGTGTTTGGAGATATTCTCGGCCAGGGCCTGACCACCCACTTCCGGCTCAAACTATTCACACAGTGGCTGACGTCCACCGGGACGCGGCGATCCCATCCTCTATTCCTGACTTATCTTGGCAACAAGGTACCCCAGCTTCGGCGGGATCTTCTCAGGAGGAACAGGATGATAAAGACGAGGTTTCAATTATATCGGATATGGAAGGGCAAGAGTCAGGTTCAGGCTTAGACGCCGCGCAGGATATTAATGATTCACCAGTAAGTACATCATCAAGTCAATTTGTCACTGCACAGGAAATTGATGGGCTACTTAGTAATGCTTTATCTAAAAAATTTGGCCAACAGCAGGAAACTCCCACAGTGGACTTGGGAGCTCCCACGACAAGCTCTACGGTACGGCCTCTGATGACTTCTATTGCTTTGACTCAGATCCCTCACCCTCCCCCTCTGTCACCATCAGTGGTTACTAGGCCTGCTACGGCGGCATTGACCACTTCGAATGTAAGGGTTATAACGGATGTCAATCCGCCCCCTCTAGACAAAGCTCCTCTCAGAAAGGTAGCTATGCCCTTGCTTTATGGACCAGACGAGTCATGGGTCCTTTTGACCCCCACTAAACCAGAGCTCGCCCAACCTACCTTGTCAGGGGAACTCCCAGTACCGCGTGAGTGGGTCATCCAGGGCAATAAATCTAAGAAATTAAGGGCCTTGGATACTTTGGGAAATGTACTAGATGTCAATATAAAGGCTATACCTAGTTATTATCACCAGGACTATTTTGTTTATGCTACTAAGCCGGCTTTACCCCCTGCCTCAGCTTCAAAATTGTTTTCAGACTGGTCTAAGCTTGATGGGTTTAATGACATTAAGACTCTGTCAGCTCTCACTCCAGAACTTGATTTGCAAACCGTCACAGACGCAGCAGCTAATCCAGTCTTGAAGGTGGGGCAGTTGGGTCCAGGACCTTGGGTGGAATGGGAGACAGAGGCTCAAAACTTTGCGACCACATTTACTTCCAAAACTTCCCACCAGATCCCTCAAGATACTCATTCTTGGTTCTCCATGCCAGTGTGTTCTGCCGGCGGAGTCCCTTCAGCTTTGTTTGCTTTCTTAGCTGCCCCTAAGATTAATCTTTGTGAGCTAAAAGACCCTTTCACTACCCCTACCCCAACTCACCTAGACCGAGAATTTAGGCTAAGGGGGAAAGCTTTTCGCCTATTCTCTCAATACATAGTGTCTCAACAGGTAGCAAAGTCTTTGCTCCGGTCCACTCAGGCAATCGCAGACGCGGATGCCAGACGATCGGTTGAATTGTCCCGGCGACTGCTTCTTCAGTCGTCAATCCAATCTTTGGGTGACATCCGCACCGCCTTGCTTGAGGCGGTACGAGTGAGACAAGACCTCAGAATGTCCTTAGTCCGAAAACTGCCTGATCGCATTGCGAATCAGGTGGTCATGTCACCAGTGCTCACTCCCTCTTTAATGTCCCCTGACGTGTGGCGAACGGTGTTTAATATGGCTCAGGCCTTTAAACACAGTCCCACCCCTTCTAAGAAACCTGCCTTTAACTTCCCCAAACCCAGGCCAGTCGCTAAGGCTCAGCCGGGGGGATCTAAGCCCTTTCTTCCACCTAAGTCCTCCTCCTCCTCCCCTCAAGGTCAGTACAGGCATAGACAGAGTAGTTTTCAGGTCAGAGAGGACGCTGCCATAATAAGCCAGGTCAGGGCCCGTCTTCGGCCAACGCCAGCAAGCCGGCGAAGCGTCCACCACCACCAACTCCACCACCATAAAAAAACTAAAGTCTCTCTCACTCCCGGTGCCAGTCTTAAGGCCGGCGGATCCGAGGGTAGTACAGCCGGCGAACCCTTGTCTGCTAACGGGGTCGTTCCGAACGTGTCACCAAGCATGGCCGTTAAACACTTGGGCACGGATGGTGGCACGCAAAGGCATCACTTGGCAGTGGCTCCGGCGACCTCGCTTACGTCAGCCGACAACGGCGAATTTTGTTTCTTTAGAGGTGGAGTCACTGGTCCAGGAAATGATTGCCAAGAATGTCATCATCCCGGTCCCCCCAAATTACCCTGTATTCACGTCCAAGCTATTTTTGGTTCCCAAAAGGGACAGTGTTCAGATGAGACCGGTCGTAGACCTGTCTTATCTGAACCTTCACATTCACAACGAGTCATTCCGAATGTTAACAGTACACCAAATCAGGCTAACACTTCCGCCGGGAGGTTGGATGTGTTCACTAGACCTGACAGACGCCTATTGGCACGTATCGGTCAACAAAAGATTTCAAAGGTTTCTGGCCTTACGGATCAGGCACCAAAATTTTGTTTTTCAAAGGATGCCATTCGGTTTGAACCTGGCACCTCGATTATTCACGAAATTAGTCCGGCAAGCCCTGATGCCATTGGTAAAGCAAGGAATCAGAGTTTTGTGGTACCTAGACGACTGGCTGGTGGTGGCAGAGACAGAGCAATTATGCATCAAACATGTCAACATAATTTTAAATCATGTCAAAACTCTAGGGTTCAAGGTAAATCTGGTAAAGTCAAACCTTGTTCCCTCACGAGTAATTCAGTGGATAGGGCTGGTCTGGGACACGGCTGCTCTCACTCTGAGTCAGAGTGTGGACAATCGCAACAGGTTTCGCAGGAAACTGTTCATGTTTCTTCACAGTCTGACTACGACGCGGAGGGTCTGGGAGTCTCTGGTCGGCTCTCTCAACTGGATTCAACTAACTGTCAGGTTGGGCCGGTTGAAAGTAAAACGTTTAATATTGGAAGGCAACAAATATTTCCCACTCTTACCGGCGGGAAAGTTATGGCCCATCCCGAAATTAATCCACACCTTACTAGCGGTCTGGGCGAAGAGGGAAACGTTGCACTCAATAATGTCATGGACCTCTCCTCCGCCAACGGTATGGGTAGACACGGATGCGTCAAGCACAATAGGTTGGGGATTTCAGTCAAATCAGGGGCACCAGGGTCAGGGGCTTTGGTCCCACTTAGAAATCTCCCACATCAATGTCAAAGAATTACTAGTCCCCTTGTATTTCCTTCAGGCTCACGGCCCTGCTTTACGGGGCAAGTCGGTGGCCTTCAGAATGGACAATCTGAACGCAGTTCACGGTATTCAGAAACAGGGGTCAACGAGGTCAAGGAAGTTGCTAAACGTGTCGGAAGAGATTTTTACTCTAGCCAACAGACTAGACATTTATCTTCACGCATCTTATCTCTCAGGCGTAGCAAACGTCTGGGCAGACGCTCTGTCCCGGAGACAGAGCACGACAGTAGAATGGGAGCTCAAGCAACCCAATTTATTAGTGGCCCCTCCATCATTGACGAACATGCCTATTACATAAGGCATCCTCTTCAAACACTAATCCGCCGTAGTTTGAATCTACCGCGCAGAGCATTTAAAAACTGAGGAGCCTTCATCATGAGCGCACGCGACCTCACTCATGGCTTCAGTCATTATGAATTGGGTTCTCACTACGAAAAAACTTCGTAAAAAATAAAAACAAAAAGAAAATAAGAATAACTATCCAATAAGCTTTCCATCATATCGTGGATGTACTTGTGTGGATTTCTGACCAGACGCTGAATCAGGCGTCATTCCTCCTTCTTTGCTCTGCGCTCAGCCTGCCCGGACGTACCTTTCAGGCTCCGCTGGTTCCGCATTCGTTGCGTCCCTAGTGAGTTTTTTCTCATTTGTTTACTCTAGGATGTATCGAGTAAGGTTAGGATAGGCGTAGCAGGAGTGTCCTGGGCTGGTTGCCCGCAGTGCAGTGTATTTTGGGTCGTGTGTATGGGGCATCTATTTCGGATGTACCCTCGTGGTCCTGTTGTGGACACGTGAACTTTTCACAGTTGTGTTAGTTGGTGATGCAGGCGGCTTTCATTACGCATTAATTATTGCTGCCTTTTATCCTTCTGATGAGGTAAGCTGTGTGTTTGCTGACGTTCCCAGCGTATTTTTCTTCACTTAGTGAAGTTTTTTCTGGGTCCGTGTCAGGCTTCCCGGGGTGGGAAGTTATCGCTTCGGTGGTGTGTTGGCGGTGGTTCCTGTTGTGATATTCCAGTGTGTGTTTATATTTCAACTATTTTCATGCCGTCTACCTAGGCCTAGCCAGCCGCTCGTAGCTTTGCCACATGTCTAGTGTTATTATTTATTTTATAAATATGCCCTACTGTGTCATGTGTATCCGGGTTTTAGTTGTGTATTGGCTAATTCCTCGGACTATAATTGTTTCCTGGTTTAGTTGTGTATTGGCTAATTCCACGGATTATGTTGTGACCTTGGTTAGTCGTGCGTGTCTCTCCTCGTGTCGTATTGTTCAGATGGTGTCTGTTCAGGGTGGGGTTTGCCTTCCGGCGGGTTTTTTCTTGGTTTCACCATGAAAAATCCTGACCGATGAGCAGTGTTGGGCCACACGTGGTTTTTAACTCTGGCTGGTTCCCCGGCGTGGGGAGGTGTCTGTGGCTCTCCAGGACTGAGTCTCTGTGGGTGCCTGGTTTCAGGCCTCCTTTAAATTCCCGGCGGGATGGCTGTACCCATCCTTACATATATATAGATATATATAAAGAAACGACGTTCTTGAGAACACTCGTTTTTATAGGTTTTTCTACCTGGTTTACGACGACCACATGGAAAACCTAGCTGTTGTTTAGGCGTTCCTCCCCGGCGATCTTTTACAAAGAAGTGGGGTCAGGAACTTGTGGGGTTAACTTTTAGACTTCTCACCCGGCGGGTGCACCTGAGCAGGGTGGGATAAACGACTTAGGTCTCATATAGTTAACCAATCCATTTGAGTGATACTCTGTGTATCGCTGCCTTTACTCTGACGGCAATTGAAGGTTCAGTGAGGTTTAACCAAATCGATTCCCACACCCGGCGGGTGCCCCTAAGTGGAGGAACTAAGGAATTTATAAACAAATTCATTTTCGATTAACCTTAATTGGGTGATACTTTCAGTATCGCCGCCTTCTATTTTTACGACGATCGTTTGGGACAATTCGTTAAAAAATCAGATCTCGTATATTCCTGCCCTGAGCTATTCTACTAAAATATTTCAAGGGCCGGCGTCTTTATGAGGGGGGCTTTGTTACAAAATTGAATCTTGAGACAGTCACCACCTCCTACAGACTATAAGTGCCATACTGGACCATTATATCAGAGGGTATTCTTCATGTTCTTTAGCTAAGAAGATTTGTTTAGCCTCTTTACACCCAGCCGCGTAGCGAGATGTGTTAGCTGTGTCTTTGCATCCCGTTACCCGGCGGGTTATTAACACTTGTATGCGAACACTTGGGTTAACCTTATGAGCATTAATTCCTGGAAATTTTTCTCTATTTTTCCAGAGCTGAGCTCCGGCGGACCAATACAGACCCGGCGGTAGTTTCCTCACACCAGTCTCTGTCATGGCTACTGTGGCCCCAGTTTTTGCCCTGTGCATTACCCCTACTTGCGCGGGTATCCCAATTTTTGCGCATACCCTTTGCATAAGGTGTGTTAGATGTCTAGACCGTTCAAGGGGTCTCTGGGTTACACTTAATTGTTCCTTTTGCTCCCAATTAGCCAATAAAGTCCTGTGTGACAATGACAAGACCGCGGCGGTAGCGTTGAGAGAGGTCAGACAACAAATGTCGGCCTACACTACCATTGTCGCACATAAGTCACTTCAATGTGACAACGTCCCACTTTGGGATAAGTTGCTGTCAGAGCACCCTCCCCCTAAACGTACCTCTAGAGTAACGCTAATTAAGACGACAGAGACTAGCCAGGGTTCTGTATCGTCTGTGGATACGTCTAAACGCCCGAGAGAGCCTACTCCCCCGGCAGCCACCTCCTCGTCGCAGGCGAGATCGAGGTCAAGGTCACCTCTCAGACAGCAGTCTTCAAGTCGGGCCTCTTCCCCGGCTAGTAAGAAGTGTAAGACTGAAGCTTCCCCCAGTGGTCATGGTGGTGATTCTTCCAAACCTAGGTCTAGTTCGCGGTCACACCGTAGCCACAAATCCTCCAAAAAGGATTCCCATAAGAAGTCCTCTCGACATTCTACTAAGTCTAGTGCATCTCATCGTACCTCTACACCTGAAAATGTTTCTGTTACAGCCTCAGAGTATAGTGAAGCGCCTGTCCCTAAACAAGATTTACCTATTGATATTTTAACCCTAGAAACGGAAAGTTCAGGAAATTCAATAATTGAGAATGTTTCAGACTCTCAAGAGAGCGTAGGCCAGAGCCTCGGTGTCTGGCGGTTTGCTCAGCCAGGGTCTGACCATCCACGTCCGACTCATACGAGTCACACAGTAGCCGATGTCCACAGGGACGCGGCGACCCCATCCTCTATCCCTGACTTATCTTGGAAACAAGGTGCCCCTGCCTCGGCGGGGTCTTCTCAGGAGGATCGGGAGGAACAAGATGAAGTGTCAATAATTTCAGATAGGGATGGACAAGGGTCAGGCTCAGGCCTGGACGCCGCCCATGATAATACTGATTCACCTGAAAGTTCTGCATCTAACCAGTTTGTTACAGCACAAGAAATTGATGGGTTACTTACTCATGCTCTATCTAAATTCTTTAATCAACAACGAGAAAACCCCACAATGGACTTGGGGGCTCCCTCGACAAGTTCTGCGGTACGGCCTCTGATAACGTCAATCGATTTATCTAAGATTCCTAACCCTCCTACTCTGTCACCGGCAGGGAGCTCTAAGCCAGCTACGGCGGAATTCACTACGTCAAATGTCAGGGTCATTACGGATGTTAATCCACCCCCTCTAGACAAAGCGCCTCTTAGAAAGGTAGCTATGCCCCTGCTTTATGGGCCAGACGAGTCATGGGTCCCTTTGAACCCCTCTAAGCCAGAGCTTGCCCAGCCTACCTTGTCAGGGGAACTCCCGGTACCACGTGAGTGGTTTATCCAGGGAAATAAGTCAAAGAAATTAAGGGCATTGGATGCCTTGGGTAATGTTTTGGACGTAAATATCAAGGCTATACCTAGTTATTATCATCAGGATTATTTTGTTTATGCATCTAAGCCTGCTTTACCCCCTGCCTCAGCTTCAAAACTTTTTTCAGACTGGTCTAAGCTGGATGGGTTTAATGATATTAAGGCTCTGTCGGCTCTTACTCCTGAACTAGATTTACAGACCGTCACAGACGAGACAGCTAATCCAGTGTTGAAGGTGGGACAGTTGGGACCAGGACCTTGGGTGGATTGGGAGGTAGAGGCTCAAAACTTTGCAACCACTTTCACTTCTAAATCTTCCCACCAGATCCCTCAGGATACACATTCATGGTTCTCCATGCCGGTAGGTTCTGCCGGCGGAGTTCCGTCAGCTTTATTTTCTTTTCTAGCTGCCCCTAAGATTAATCTTTGTGAACTAAAGGAACCATTCACTACCCCTACCCCTTCTCACCTAGACAGAGAATTTAGGCTAAGGGGAAAAGCTTTCCGCCTGTTTTCACAGTACATAGTTTCTCAACAGGTGGCTAAGTCTTTACTCAGGTCTACTCAGGCAATCGCAGACGCGGATGCTCGAAGATCAGTTGAGTTATCCCGGCGTCTGATTCTTCAGTCGTCGATTCAATCCTTAGGTGACATACGCACAGCCTTACTTGAGGCGGTGCGAGCACGACAGGATCTTAGGATGTCATTAGTTCGCAAGCTGCCTGATCGCATTGCTAACCAGGTGGTAATGTCCCCAGTACTTACTCCTTCTTTAATGTCCCCTGATGTATGGCGAACAGTGTTTAACATGGCACAGGCCGTGAAGCACAGTCCCGCACAGGCTAAGAAACCTGCATTTAACTTCCCCAAACCTAAGCCTCCTACTAAAGCTCAGCCAGGGGGTTCTAAGCCGTTTCTTCCGCCTAAGTCCTCCCAATCCCCCCTGGGTCAGTTCAGGCATAGACAGAGAGGGTTTTCAGGACAGAGGGGACGCGGCCAGTATAAGCCGGGGCAGGGCCAGTCTTCGGCCCACACCAGCCAGCCGGCGAAGCGTCCAACACCACCAAACCCACCATAAAAAAACTAAAGTCTTTCTCACTCCCAGTGCCTGTCTTAGAGCCGGAGGAACCGAGGGAAGTACAGCCGGCGAACCCTTGTCTGCTAACTGGGTCGTTCCGAACGTGTCACCAAGCATGGCCGTTAAAAACCTGGGCACGGATGGTGGCACGCAAAGGCATCACTTGGCAGTGGCTCCGGCGACCTCGCTTACGTCAGCCGACAACGGCAAATTGTGTTTCATTAGAGGTGGAGTCGCTGGTCCAGGAGATGATTGCCAAGAATGTCATCATCCCGGTCCCTCCAGATTACCCTGTATTCACGTCAAAACTGTTTTTGGTTCCCAAACGGGACAGTGTTCAGATGAGGCCGGTCGTAGACCTGTCTTATCTGAATCTTCACATTTACAACGAGTCTTTCAGAATGTTAACAGTTCATCAAATCAGGCTAACACTTCCGCCGGGAGGCTGGATGTGTTCCCTAGACCTGACAGACGCCTATTGGCACGTGTCGGTCAACAAAAGATTTCAAAGGTTTCTGGCCTTGAGGATCAGGCACCAAAATTTTGTTTTTCAGAGGATGCCGTTCGGTTTGAACCTAGCACCTCGATTATTCACGAAACTAGTCCGGCAAGCCCTGATGCCGTTGTTAAAACAGGGAATCAGAGTTTTGTGGTATCTAGACGACTGGCTGGTGGTGGCAGAGACACAACAATTATGCATAAAACATGTCAATATCATTTTAAATCATGTCAAAACTCTAGGCTTCAAGGTAAATCTGGTAAAGTCAAACCTTGTTCCCTCAAGAGTAATTCAGTGGATAGGGCTGGTCTGGGACACCGCCGCTCTCACTCTGAGTCAGAGTGTGGACAATCGCAACAGGTTTCGCAGGAAACTGTTCAGGTTTCTTCACAGTCTGACTACGACACGAAGAGTCTGGGAGTCTCTGGTCGGCTCTCTCAACTGGATTCAGCTAACTGTCAAGTTGGGCCGGTTGAAAGTAAAACGATTAATATTGGAAGGCAACAAATATTTCCCACTCTTACCGGCGGGAAAATTATGGCCCATACCAAAATTAATCCACACCTTACTAGCGGTCTGGGCGAAGAGGGAAACATTGCACTCAATCATGTCATGGACCTCTCCTCCTCCAACGGTATGGGTAGACACGGATGCGTCAGGCACCATAGGGTGGGGATTTCAGTCAAATCAGGGGCACCAGGGTCAGGGACTTTGGTCCCACTTAGAAATCTCTCACATAAATGTCAAAGAGTTACTAGTCCCCTTGTATTTCCTTCAGGCTCACGGCCCGGCGTTACGGGGCAAGTCGGTGGCCTTCAGAATGGACAATCTGAATGCAGTTCACTGTATTCAGAAACAAGGGTCAACGAGGTCAAGGAAGTTGCTACTCGTGTCGGAAGAGATTTTTGTTCTAGCCACCGGTCTAGATATTTATCTTCACGCATCTTATCTCCCAGGCGTAGCGAACGTCTGGGCAGACGCTCTGTCCCGGAGACAGAGCACGACAGTAGAATGGGAGCTCAAGCAACCCATTTTCGACCTAATGATTGCGGAGCTCTCCCATCCACAAGTGGATCTTTTTGCGTCCGAGGAGACTCACAAGCTCCCTCTATACCTCACCCGCCGGGCGATAACGCCGGCAGGGGGGCCAGACGCCCTAGTGACAGACTGGAACAGATGGAGCTCCATCTATCTGTTTCCGCCGCCAGATGCGTCACTAATGTGCCACGTAGTGAACAAACTACGAGTTTATCGAGGCTTAGTCTCGCTAATCGCGCCCCTGTGGCCGGCGCAGGTGTGGTACCAGCAATTAATAATGTGGTGCCCGGACCCGGTATCGCTCCCGGTCGGGTACTTCCACTTAGACACGATTGGCAACCTAGAGACCTCGCTGACTTTTGCATTATGGACATTCAGGAGGCCAAGTGGCTAGCACCATACGGTAGGGATGTGACCAATAAATTGCTCAATCAATATACTCAGTCTACTAAGCGACAATATCAATCTCATTGGAAAGCTTTTACTTCTTGGATTGTTAGAACGGAACAAACTGTACCCTCAGTGGCATTGGTTTTTAATTACTTGAACTATCTGTTTGAGCAGAAACGTTTATCTGTGGTTACTTTGAAGAATCACTTAACTGCAATTAGAGTGCCCTTTTTCGACGTTACAGGTCTATCCATACCGGTGGCGGAGGAAACAGGATTTATGAGAGCGTGTTTTAAACTCCGCCCACCTCCCCGTCAGCTCATGCCTACTTGGTCTCTGGACAAAGCTTTGTCTTTACTTCATTCTCGTCTGTATCAAAATACTGCAGACTTTGCTTTAATCTTAAAGAAGGCAGTTTTCCTTTTGGCTTTGGCCACCGGAAACAGAGTGTCTGAGCTGGCGGCGATGAGCAACACACCTAATTGTCTTAGGTTTGGTAGACTTAATGATTCAATTTCCATTGCACCCTCCCCGGCGTTTGTAGCCAAGAATGAGCATAGTGCACACGTGTTTTCTGAGTTCACGGTGCCGGCGTTAAAAAGGGGAAAGGTGCATCATAATTTATGTCCAGTGCAAGCTCTAACCAAATATTTGAGAATAGCTCCTCATAACCCCCAAGGTGCTTTATGGGTAGCGAGTACGGGTAAACGCTTACTTAAACGGCGATTAGCCTCTCTTCTGGTAGAAGTCATTAAAGAGAGTAATCCCGGCGTTGTGGGTAGGGCCCACGATTTACGCAAGTGGGCGGCCTCTTTACGTTTCCTGAAAAACTTTTCAGTTGAAGATATTGCGTCCACACAGTTGTGGGCGTCTAATCATACGTTTCTCTCTAGATACTTGTCAGTTGCTCTAGACAAACCTTCCTTACCATGTATAGCTTTAAGGCAGAGGGTCTAGGTGGCCCTGCAGTCACTTATGTTTATTTTCACGGAAGGGGGGGGGGGGGGGTGCAGTCAGTTGACATAGGACACCCTAGACCCCGCCGGAGTATGAGAGCTGTGATACAATTTAAGGTTAAAATGTGATATGAAAATTTCTCTGCGAGAATTTGTGCTAGTACAAAGTTTAGTACAAAACAACGGTGTTGTTATAGTAGTTTTAGCTGCGAAAGCAATGTAACATTAGTTCAATGGAGTTCATTAGCAATTGATCTCCACATGTATTTTGGGGTTTATGATGTGCACATATAAACTTATAACTTATTATTTTTGTCACCACTCGTTGAGTGGGGTGCCTTTTGTAACTACAGATCTGTGTTCAGAATCTTCAGGGTTACCCATTTTGTCGGGCAGGCTTCTTTGAAGCACGCACCTGCCTGAACCCCTTTTTCTTGTATATTTCCGGCCTACGCCGTATTAAATACATTTTTAAAAAGTAAGAATACTATGTGGTTGTTTTTATTATCTGCTTTTCTAGAGTTATGATATGATTATGAATGTCCCCCTCCAGTCTTAGATATCAGGCATGTTCGTCAATGATGGAGGGGCCACTAATAAATTATAGGTTTGACTCCTGTAAGGAGATAAAGAAAACCTAATATTTAGTAGTGGCCCCGTAATCATTGACGACTGGGGCCCTCCCGACCGTCCCCTTCCCATTCGTTGATGTATTAAGGATTTTGGTTTACTTGATATGTCAGTGAAGGAGGAATGACGCCTGATTCAGCGTCTGGTCAGAAATCCACACAAGTACATCCACGATATGATGGAAAGCTTATTGGATAGTTATTCTTATTTTCTTTTTCTTTTTATTTTTTACGAAGTTTTTTCGTAGTGAGAACCCAATTCATAATGACTGAAGCCATGAGTGAGGTCGGGTGCGCTCATGATGAAGGCTCCTCAGTTTTTAAATGCTCTGCGCGGTAGATTCAAACTACGGCGGATTAGTGTTTGAAGAGGATGCCTTATGTAATAGGCATGTTCGTCAATGATTACGGGGCCACTACTAAATATTAGGTTTTCTTTATCTCCTTACAGGAGTCAAACCTATATTTTCAACCAAATGATTGCAGAGCTCTCCCATCCACAAGTGGATCTGTTTGCATCCGAGGAGACTCACAAACTCCCTCTATACCTCACCCGCCGGACGAAAACGCCGGCAGGGGGGCCAGACGCCCTAGTGACAGACTGGAACAGATGGAGCTCCATCTATCTGTTTCCGCCGCCAGACGCGTCACTAATGTGCCACGTAGTGAACAAAGTACGAAATTATCGAGGCTTAGTCTCGCTAGTCGCGCCCCTGTGGCCGGCGCAGTTGTGGTACCAGCAATTAAAGACGTGGTGCCCGCACCCGGTGTCGCTCCCGGTCGGGTATTTCCACTTAGACACGATTGGCAGCCTAGCGACCTCGCTGACTTTTACATTATGGACATTCAGGAGGCCAAGTGGCTAGCACCATACGGTAGAGATGTGACCAATAAATTATTAAATCAATATACTCAGTCTACGAAATGACAGTATCAATCACATTGGCAAGCCTTTACTTCTTGGATCATTAGAACAGAACAGACTGTGCCCTCAGTAGCATTAGTTTTCAATTATTTAAATTATCTGTTTGAGCAGAAACGTTTATCTGTGGTAACGTTAAAAAATCACTTAACTGCAATTAGAGTGCCCTTTTTAGACCTTACAGGTTTCTCCATACCGGTAGCGGAGGAAACAGGTTTTATGAGGGCATGTTTTAAACTCCGCCCACCTCCCCGTCAGCTCATGCCTACTTGGTCTCTGGACAAGGCATTGTCTTTACTTCACTCTCGTCTGTACCAAATACTGCAGATTTTGCATTACTCTTAAAAAAGGCTGTATTCCTTTTGGCTTTGGCCACCGGGAACAGAGTGTCTGAGCTGGCGGCGATGAGCAACACACCTAATTGCCTTAGGTTTGGTAGACTTAATGAATGTATTCACATTGCACCTTCCCCGGGATTTGTAGCCAAGAATGAGCACAGTGCACACATGTTTTCTGAGTTCACGGTGCCGGCGTTAAAAAGGGGTAAGGTGCATCATAATCTATGTCCAGTGCAAGCTCTAACCAAATATTTGAGAGTGGCTCCTCTAAACCCCCAAGGTGCTTTATGGGTAGCGAGTACGGGTAAACGCTTACTGAAACGGAGATTAGCTTCTCTTCTGGTCGAAGTCATTAAAGAGAGTAATCCCGGCGTTGTGGGTAGGGCCCACGATTTACGCAAATGGGCAACCTCTTTACGTTTCCTGAAGAATTTTTCAGTAGAAGATATTTCGTCCACACAGTTGTGGGCGTCTAATCATACGTTTTTGACTAGATACTTGTCAGTTGCTCTAGACAAACCTTCCTTACCATGTATAGCTTTAAGGCAGAGGGTCTAGGTGGCCCTTCAGTCACTTTTGTTTACTTTCAAGGAAAAGGGGGGGGGGGGGGGTGCAGTCAGTGTAACATAGGACACCCTAGACCCCGCCGGAGTGTAAGAGCTGTGATACAATTTATGGTTAATGTGATATGAAAATTTCTCTGCGAGAAATTGTGCTAGTACAATGTTAGTACAAAACAACGGGGTTGTTATAGTAGTTTTAGCTGTGAAAGCAATTTAGTATTAAACAGTGGAGATCTTTTGCAAATTATCTCCACGATTATTTTGGGGTTTATTATGTGCACATGTAAACTTATAACTTGTTATTTTTGTCACCACTCGTTGAGTGGGGTGCCTTTGTAACTACAGATCTGTTCACAGAATCTTCAGAGTTACCCTTTTTTGTCAAGCAGGCTTCTTTGAAGCACGCACCTGCCTGAACCCCTTTCTTGTATATATATGGGCTGCGCCGTATTTAAATATATTTTCAAAGTAAGAATACTATGTGGTTGTTTGATTATCTGCTTTTCTAGAGTTATGATATGATTACGAATGTCCCCCTCCAGTCTTCGAAATCAAGCATGTTCGTCAATGATGGAGGGGCCACTAATAAATTATAGGTTTGACTCCTGTAAGGAGATAAAGAAAACCTAATATTTAGTAGTGGCCCCGTAATCATTGACGACTGGGGCCCTCCCGACCATCCCCTTCCCATTTGTTGATGTATTAAGGATTTTGGTTTACTTGATATGTCAGTGAAGGAAGAATGACGCCTGAATCAGCGTCTGGTCAAAGATCCACACAAGTACATCCACGATATGATGGAAAGCTTATTGGATAGTTATTCTTATTTTCTTTTTGTTTTTATTTTTTACGAAGTTTTTTCGTAGTGAGAACCCAATTCATAATGACTGAAGCCATGAGTGAGGTCGCGTGCGCTCATGATGAAGGCTCCTCAGATTTTAAATGCTCTGCGCGGTAGATTCAAACTACGGCGGATTAGTGTTTGAAGAGGATGCCTTATGTAATAGGCATGTTCGTCAATGATTACGGGGCCACTACTAAATATTAGGTTTTCTTTATCTCCTTACAGGAGTCAAACCTATAATATAATCCTAACTACGAATATCCGTATAATATATGGTCCTTCGCCCGTCCTAGTGTGTTCGTTGGCCAGGCCTGCTTTGTTTACTTGTCGGTGCATTTGATTTCTTACAGTTTCTTACAGTAGTTCCTCTGGAAAAAGGGAAACTAGGCCTGTGTATCCAGCTCAGTACCAGTACTTGCACTGCTGCGGTCGTTCACAGTGTTGGCGGCGGCGGTAGCAGACGCAACATTTTTACTATTCTGTATTTTTGTTTTATAATCAAACTTCAAATCTTGTCTTCCCCATGCTTTATCAAGATTACTTTCAAACTCCCTTATTGATTCGGAATCGACTACATACTGGGGCAGTGCGTTCCACTCATTTACCACTCTATCACAAAATGAGTTCTTTGCCTTCTCAAGCCTATTTCTTTCTTTGTAAATTTTCTTAGAGTTTTCTTGATGGCTACTCTCCCGCGATTTTTTTCTTCTTTTTCGGCCGCGAGGGTTTTCCTGATTTGCCAACATGGCACATGGCTTTTTTAAGCACGGGGCAGCGGGAGGTGGTGTAGGGGAAGGTTTTAAGCCAGAGAGGGCTATTTACCCTGGCCTCATTAAAAAGGTGGCCATAATTGGCCATTCCTATGTGCGCGAACTGTACGGAACTGATAAGTATATCTACCACCCCACTACACAATCAAAACTTGCCGCCCCAGGGGCTAAAATAAGTACCTTGCGTAGCACTGAAGCGTGGGACCACATAGTTAGCTGGTGTCCTGACTTATCATACCTGGTAATAGGTGGCAATGATAGTAGGTCAGGCGCAGAGCTGGGCACTTTAGCCAACACTTCCGCAAATAGCCAATTCCGCCATGGCGGAAGTGTCATTTTGTTGGCGAATTAGCGTTGACGTCAAAATGGCTGCCTATTTGCGGGTTTGAAGCTCTGGAAAGTACCTCCATGTTGCAAACCTCGAGTCCGCAAAATAAAAATTCCAGCCGCTAGCCAGCCCTGGGCCGCTCCTGCAGCTCCAGCCAAAAAAAGTCATGTGACCAAGCCAACTACCTGTGTTCTGGAATCTAGGCCTATACATCGGCTCTTCACGTTTCACGGTTTCTTCACTTACTTAGTAGCAAGCGTCGAGCTAACACCTACAACACACAGCAGTCCAACCTGCTAGCACTTCAACTTTGTTTATATTTTCGGCCTATTGAAGTGAACATGGAGTCTACCATCATGCCTACCGCAGCTGCCAACAGCATGGGGAGCAGTTCACCACCATCATCTGACAGTGATGCTGCAGAGCATGCAGAAATCGAGGACCTAAGCCACCTCTGGCCCCACCTAGAAACCTATGGGCCTGTAATTACCAAGAAGATGTCTCTGGAGAAGGGCTTTATAACTTTATAATCTAGCCTAATTTAAGATTATAAAGTTAGGCTATCGTTAATTTGATTGATAGCTTGTTAATTTTTAACCTAAACTAATGTTATTAGGCTACCCTAATCCCATCAAAATGCCTCAAAGCATGTAGGCCTAGGCTAAGTCTAACTTCTATATAGGCTAGGCTATATAGCCTAGGCCTAGCTCTATAATCACTAATCCCATCAAAATGCCTCAAAGCATGTAGGCTAAATATTGCATGTTCTAACTTCTAAATAATTATAGCCTAGGCCTATAGGCTAATTACTAATATAAGTAATTTTATTAGGCTAGGCCTAGGCTACCCTAATCCTATCAAAATGCCTCAAAGCATGTAGGCTAAATAATATTGCATTTTCTAACTTCTATATATATAGGCTAGCCTAGGTCTAGGCTATAATCAGTCAATCACTAATTCCATCAAAATGCCTCAAAGCATGTAGGCTAAATATTGCATGTTCTAACTTCTATATATATAGCCTAGGTCTAGGCTATAATCACTAATTCCATCAAAATGCCTCAAAGCATGTAGGCTAAATATTGCATGTTCTAACTTCTATATAAATTATATAGCCTAGGTTTAGGCTATAATCACTAATTCCATCAAAATGCCTCAAAGCATGTAGGCTAAATATTACATGTTCTAACTTTAATATATAGCCTAGGCCTAGGTCTAGGCTATAATCAGTCACTAATTCCATCAAAATGCCTCAAAGCATGTAGGCCTAGGCTAAATATTGCATGTTCTAACTTCTATGTATAGGCCTAGGCCTATAATCACACTCATTTTATTAGTGTCAAGTAGAAAGTGTTAATTTTGAAAGTATCATATAGGCCTAGACTAAATTTAGCCTACAATAAAATTTTATGAAATTTTGATCTGAAGCTAGGCCTTTATTCTGAGCATTAAAATTAATAGGCCTAGGCGCCTATACTTTCTATTAAATTACTCAATCTATCTAAAGTAGACCTATCTAGGCATATATAGCCTATTGCCATTCCCAAAGGGACGACCACGAATAAATTGCCTCCTTGCACCTCTGTGATCCGGCGTACCTCCTGAATGGTGCGGAATTGCGAATACTGATTATTACTGAAGCACTCTCCCCATAAACAAGTTGCCCCAACGTTTTACTGCCCATGTGGGCAAACTAAGTGGCCTATGCTATATATATTAACCCTTTCACTGCGGGTGACGTTCTGGAGTGTTTTGGATATTTACAGCAATTTCCAAGCTTTAAAAGCCTGTATGTATATCCTTCAGGTCCATGGAAGTTGGGCAACATTATATTTAAGTAAATATATATATTTATTGACATTAGAGATTGAATTTATTGATTTACCCTTGATTCTGTAGTTTAAATTTAAAATTAATAAAAAACGGTTTGCGTTTGCATATTTGCATTTGAGGACTAGAAATTTCACAAGGTTTGCACATTTGTGTTTGCTGAAGTTATGTTCTAGGTTTGCTGATTTGTGTTTGCTGACTTGACTTTTTGTTTGTGGTGCCCAGCTCTGGTCAGGCGTTGCCCCTAAGGAATTGGCCAATCAGATCCAAGAGTTGGCCAGAGATATAGAGAGTCAAACAGGAGGCCACTGTTACATAATTGGCATAGAGAAGCGCCAGAATCCACGAGGAATCGAATTTGAAGAGTTTAACCGTATCCGAAACTCCATCAATCAGTGGATATTAAGCACAACCTGCCATGGACCCGGAGCCGCTACATGCCCATGAATACCGCAGCGACTGATTTTGGGTGGGACGGAATCCATCTTACACCGCCCGCCTCAGATCGGTTGTTCCGCGAGATCGTGGAGACGGCTCGGAAGTTCTTTGGTGCGGACACTGAGGCTCTGCTTGACAGATCCTTTGTGGAATATAACATGCACTAAATTTAACTAACCCATAATTTGCATTTTTTCTGATTGACTAATTTGAAAGTTCATTACAAATTTGTTCTTTCTGATTAAGCCTAACTAAATCTAAATTTAAAGATATCTATTGGCTTTTCTAAATTATTAGTAAATCTTGATGCATCTAATTTAACCCTGTTTTTCAAAATTTCTGTGATAGCCTAACTTTTCAATTTACATTGCGGCATCTAAATTCTAAATTTTGAAGGGTTGTACAGTAAAAGTCTGTTAATCCGACGACCGATGATTCGAATCTCCCAATAGTCCGAATTTTTCAATTTGAGGCCAAATCCGAATTCACCCGATGGTCCGAATTTCAAGAAGTCCCAAAGTCCCCTTTTTGAGGCATTAGGCCACTCAAATGACACATAATGGAGCACACACATATCATATGGTCATGAATTCACTTTAAAAGTTTACCATTGTCATTGTAGCCTATTATCTACTTCAAAACATTCAGATTAATGGTCAAAGGAAGCTACTGATATAATCGTAAACACCTTCGTCTTCTTCTTCTTCCACATCGTCTGCTAGAGAGTTTGTTTTGCTCTTGAACGCATCCTTGGGACGCTCCGATGCGCTACTGGCTTGCACCGCATTTTCTGCAAGCGCATTCAGTCTTGAGCTTGAAAACGCACCTTTCAAGAAGTCCCAAAGTCCCCTTTTTGAGGCATTAGGCCACTCAAATGACACATAATGGAGCACACACATATCATATGTTCATGAATTCACTTTAAAAGTTTACCATTGTCATTGTAGCCTATTATCTACTTCAAAACATTCAGATTAATGGTCAAAGGAAGCTACTGATATAATCGTAAACACCTTCGTCTTCTTCTTCTTCCACATCGTCTGCTAGAGAGTTTGTTTTGCTCTTGAACGCATCCTTGGGACGCTCCGATGCGCTACTGGCTTGCACCGCATTTTCTGCAAGCGCATTCAGTCTTGAGCTTGAAAATGCACCTTTGGACGTATTAGTCTTGAGCTTGAAAACGCACCTTTGGATGTTCCGATACGCTACTATTTATAGTTCAGTGATCGGAGCATCCCAAGGGTGCTTTCAAGACAACAAGACAAGGGTGCTTTCAATACAATATAATATAACAGAGCACGTCACAAAAGGAAAATTACAAGAACCTCTCAGGGAAGTGCCGTTGTTAAGGCATTACTTCCCGAACCACATCTGATCTTCAAGAGCAAGACAAACTCGCTAGTAGACGGAAGAAGAAGAAGACGTTTATAGCAGCAGATTCCTTTGACCATTAATCTGAATGTTTTGAAGTAGTTAATAGGCTACAATGACAATGGTAAACTTTTGAAGTGATTTCATGAACATATGATATGTGTGTGTGCACCATTGTGTCATTTGGGTGGCCTAATGTCTCAATGTTTTCGTCATACACAGGTTCATAGGGGTAAAGTCCGATAATCCGAAAAATCCACTAATCCGAACGAGAGCCGGTCCGCTGCCCTTCGGATTAACGGAAGTTTACTGTACTTTGGGTTTTAACTTTAACCCAGCAAGTGCTGATCTCCTTATAAGAGTTTTACCGCTGCGCTGCGGAACTCCTCATATAATCCAAGGCCTAAATTATTATTTGTTTAAATCAGCCCAGTATCAATTTTTTTTTTTAATTGCCCCTTGGCCATGCCAAATATCACTCCTTCAATTATTATCACCTATTATCCCTGTTATTCCCTTATTCTTAGGTATATATTCATGCTAACATTAGCGAGTTGCTAGCAGGGCGTGGTCATCAGTGTTACCAAGCGTGGGAAAGAGCGAGAGAGAGACTACCACGCAACAGTGTCTCTCCAGCCGTCGTCACGGCTGGCTGGCTGCCTCCGCCAAAAGTTATGTAACTCCCGGCCTCTATCGCCGATTTTGACCATCCAAACGCTGTTTCCAGTTGTTTTATTGCTGTAACAGGTTAATACCTTTATAATGAATGTAAAATAGGCACATATGCATAAGTATTAATGATATTTATGGTACGATGATGATTTGAGTGAAGGAAACCATCTAAATACCTCCGCACAGGGGTGGCTGTATACTATAGGGGGTACGCAGCGGAGAGGTTAATGATTTCGGCACTCGGCAGGCGCGTACATATAATTCTACTGTCCTAATGCCACCCATGTTCTGATAGTTTGCCATGTATCCCGTCGCTCGCGTTTAGTGTTAGGTCCGAACCCGAGTTTGATCGGCTATTTATCACCATGTCTTGTTAGTATATCCTTTGTTTTTTCCTTTTTTTTGCCGTTGCTCGCGTTTAGTGTTAGAACCAGAGTTCTAAAGGAAGCTAAGGATGAGCTCTCCAAACCACTGACATTACTATTCAATAAATCCTTGCAGTCTGGAACTATGCCTGATCAGTGGAAGCTAGCCAACGTAACACCGATATTCAAAAAAGGCAGCAAATCCCTACCCAGTAACTATCGTCCAATTAGCTTAACCTCAGTTGTATGTAAAATGCTAGAAACGGTCATACGAGACAGACTCGTAAATCACTTAGAGGAAAATAACACTTAAAGATACTCAACACGGCTTTCGTAAAAAACGTTCCTGTTTAACAAACCTCTTAGACTTCTTCCACGATATCCTCAACCTCTACGATGAGAGTAAAGCTGTAGATATTATATACCTTTATTTTCAAAGGCCTTTGACAAAGTTCCCCACAAACGTTTACTGCTAAAACTAAAAGCGCATGGAATACAAGACGGTGTGTTGAAATGGATAGAAAATTGGCTCAGCAACAGAAAGCAAAGAGTAGTCATAAACGGTAAGGCATCTAAATGGACCAATGTAAGTAGCAGGGTACCCCAGGGATCGGTACTAGGACCAATTCTCTTTCTAATTTACATCAACGACATAGATGAGGGTCTCACCTGTACAATCTCAAAATTTGGCTGACGATACAAAAATTGCAAATAGCGTACTCTCAAAAGAACAAGTTGACGATATGCAACACAATCTAGATAAATTGCCATGTTGGGCCCAAATTTGGCAAATGAGTTTCAATGCGGATAAATGTAAAGTACTACATATCGGATACCTAAATGAGAAAGCAAACTATTCGATGAATGGCACTCAGCTTAAGAATGTAAACAGAGAAACCGATCTGGGAGTAACAATATCGAGTAACCTAAAACCGAGTCAACAATGTTCAGAAGTTGTTAAGAAGGCAAACAAAATAATTGGCTTTATAGGCAGGTCATTTGAGCGTAAATCCAAAGAAGTTATCCTAACCCTTTACAATTCCTTAGTCCGCCCTCTTCTGGAATACTGCGTTCAATCCTGGTGCCCTTATTACCAAAAAGATATAAAGAAGCTAGAACGAGTTCAACGTAGAGTTACCAAAATGATACCTAGCCTAAAGAACAAACCATACGAAGAGCGTCTTAGAGAATTAAATCTATTTCCTTTAACCCAGCGCAGATTAAGAGGTGACTTAATTCAAGTGTTCAAAATCATCAAAGGCATCGACAATATGAACTGTAGTAAGTACTTCACTATCGACCAATCTAATTACACGCGGGGAAACGGTTGCAAAATTATTGGTAAATCTTTTAACTCGCATGAATCTAAGAATTTCTTCTTCAATCGAGTTGTCAACTTGTGGAATGGGCTTCCCCGAAACGTTATAGACTGCATCACCGTTGATTCATTTAAACTCCGCCTAGACAAATATCTCGCATCAAACCCGCGACTGACTGCGTTTGTAAATGAATAACTTTATTTTATCCCCCCCTCAGTTACTAACCCATCTGTCCTCTACTAACTTCCTAATCCTGCCACGGACATTAGTTCCAGGGCAGTAATTCTCTTTCCAATGTTCCCTTACCCACTCTAAACCACTATTTATTAGTGGCCCCTCCATCATTGACGAACATGCCTATTACATAAGGCATCCTCTTCAAACACTAATCCGCCGTAGTTTGAATCTACCGCGCAGAGCATTTAAAAACTGAGGAGCCTTCATCATGAGCGCACGCGACCTCACTCATGGCTTCAGTCATTATGAATTGGGTTCTCACTACGAAAAAACTTCGTAAAAAATAAAAAGAAAAAGAAAATAAGAATAACTATCTAATAAGCTTTCCATCATATCGTGGATGTACTTGTGTGGATCTCTGACCAGACGCTGATTCAGGCGTCATTCTTCCTTCTCTGCTCTGCGCTCAGCCTGCCCGGACGTGTCTCCCCACGCTCCGCTGGTTCCGCATTTGCTGCGTCCCTAGTGAGTTTTTTCTCATTTGTTTACTCCGGGATGTATCGAGTAAGGTTAGGATATGCGTAGCAGGAGTGTCCTGGGCTGGTTGCCCGCAGTGCAGTGTATTTTGGGTCGTGTGTTTGGGGCATCTATTTCGGATGTACCCTCGTGGTCCTGTTGTGGACTTGTGATCGTTTCACAGTTGAGTTAGCTTGTGATGCAGGCGGCTTTCATTACGCGTTAATTATTGCTGCCTTTTATCTTTCTGATGAGGTAAGCTTTGCTTACTGACGTTCCCAGCGTATTTTTCTTCACTTAGTGAAGTTTTTTCTGGGTCCCGAGTCAGTCTTCCCTTTGCCGGAAGTATTTGCTACAGTGGTGTGTTGGCGGTGGTTCCTGTTGTTATATTTCCAGTGTTTTGTGTATATTTCAACATTTCTTATGCCGTCTACTTAGGCCTAGCCAGCCGCTCGTAGCTTTGCCACATGTCCAAGTGTTATTGTTTATTTTTTATAAATATGCCCTACTGTGTCATGTGTATCCGGGTTTTAGTTGTGTATTGGCTAATTCCTCGGACTATGTTTGTTTCCTGGTTTAGTTGTGTATTGGCTAATTCCACGGATTATTGTGTGGACTTAGGCTAGTCGTGCGTGGCTTTCCCTCGTGTCCGTTGTACGTTCAGATGGTGTCTGAACGGGGTGGGTTTCCTTCCGGCGGGTTTTTTCTCGGTTTCACCATGAAAAAAACCCGGCCGAGAGCCGTGTTGGGCCACACGTGGTTTCAACACAGGCTTGTGTCCCCGGCGATGAGGTGTCTGTGGCTCTCCAGGACTGCGTCTCTGTGTTGGTGCCTGTTTTCAGGCTCCCTTTGATTCCCGGCGGAATGGCTGTACCCATCTAAAAACATTGTTCATGCGAACATATGTTTTGAAGTTTCTCTATCCGGTTTTACAAACCACAAGAAAAACCTAGCTGTTGTTAAGGGCTTTCCTCCCCGGCGATCTTTTACAAAGAAGTGGGGACAGGAACTTATGGGGTTAACGTTTTGACATCTCACCCGGCGGGTGTACCTTGGTAGGGTGGGATGAACAACTAAGTCATTCAGTTAGTTAACCGATCCATTTTAAGTGATACTTTATGTATCGCCGCCTTTACACTTACGGCGATTGAAGGTTCAATTAGGGTTAACATCGTTTTTACACCCGGCGGGTGCTCCTGGGTGGAGGTAATAAGGAATTTACAATTCAATTTCGATTTAACCACTTATTTTAGGGATACGTTTAGGTATCGCCGCCTTCATACTTACGGCGATCTTTTTGTGACAATTCGTTAGAAATCAGATCTCGTATCAGCCTGCCCTGTGTTATTCTACTAAAATATTTCAAGGGCCGGCGTCTTTATGGGGGGTTGTTTTTGTTCCAAAATTGAATCTTGAGACAGTCACCACCAGAAAGACTATAAACGCCATGCTGGACCGTTATATTATGTCAGAGGGTATTCTTCACTTTCTTCAAAAGATATGTTTAGATATTCTGAGCCCCGCCGCGTAGCGAGCTGTGATCGTTGTGTCATTACATCTCGTTACCCGGTGGGTTATTAACACTTGTGTGCGAACATGTTGGGTTAACCTTATGAGCATTAATTCCTGGAAATTTTCTTTTTTTCCAGAGCTGGGCTCCGGCGGACCAATACAGACCCGGCGGTAGTTTTCCCCACCAGTCTCTGTCATGGCTACCTTGGCCCCAGTCTTTGCTTTATGCGCTACCCCTACCTGTGCCGGTATCCCTATTTTTGCGCATACTCTTTGCATAAAGTGTGTTAAATGTCTAGACCGTTCAATGGGTCTGTGGGTCATGCGTAATTGTTCTTTTTGCTCCCAATTAGCTGTCAAGGTCCTATGCGACAATGATAAGACCGCAGCGGTCGCGTTAAGAGAAGTTAGGCAACAGATGTCAGCTTACACTACGATTGTTGCGCATAAGTAACTTCAATGTGACAACGTCCCTCTTTGGGATAGATTGCTGTTTGAACACCCTCCCCCTAAACGTTCCTCTAGAGTCACTAGTCATAAGCCGGCGGAGACTGGTCAGGGTTCTGTGTCTTCTGCTGCTACTCCGAAACGTCCAAGAGAGCCTACACCCCCGGCGTCCGCCTCCTCGTCTCGGGCGAGATCTCGGTCTAGGTCACCTCTTAGACGCCAGTCATCTAGTCTTGCCTCTTCACCATCGAGTAAGAAGAGTAGGATGGAAAGTTCCACCAGTGGTCACGGCGATGAATCCTCCAAATCAAAGAGTAGTTCACGGTCACACCGTAGCCATAAATCTTCCAAAAAGGATTCCCATAAACGAAAGACCTCCCTACATTCACCAGCTTCTAGTGCCTCTCATCGTACCTCTACCCCAGACAGAGTTTGTGTTAGGTCTCAAGGGTCCAGTGCGGTGCCTGTCCCTAAAGAGGATTTACCCATTAATATTTTAACCCTGGAATTGGAGAGTTCAGGGGGATCAGTGATTGAGAATGTTTCAGACTCCCAAGAGAGTGTAGGCCAGGGCCTCGGTGTTTGGCGATTTGCTCAGCCAGGGTCTGACCACCCACGTCCGACTCAAACTAGTCACACAGTAGCTGACGTCCACAGGGACGCGGCGATCCCATCCTCTATTCCTGACTTATCTTGGCAGCAAGGTACCCCAGCTTCGGCGGGATCTTCTCAGGAGGATCAGGAGGAGAAAGACGAGGTTTCAATAATTTCGGAGATGGAAGGGCAAGAGTCAGGTTCAGGCTTAGACGCCGCGCAGGATATTAATGATTCACCAGTAAGTTCATCATCAACTCAATTTGTCACTGCGCAGGAAATTGATGGGCTACTTAGTCATGCTTTATCTAAATTTGTTGGCCAACAACAGGAAACTCCCACAGTGGACTTGGGGGCTCCCACGACAAGTTCTACGGTACGGCCTCTGATGACTTCTATTGCTTTATCTAAGATCCCTAACCCCCCCACTCTGTCAACATCAGTGGTTACTAGGCCTGCTACGGCGGCATTGACCACTTCGAATGTAAGGGTTATAACGGATGTCAATCCACCCCCTCTAGACAAGGCGCCTCTCAGAAAGGTAGCTATGCCCTTGCTTTATGGACCAGACGAGTCATGGGTCCTTTTGACCCCCACTAAACCAGAGCTCGCCCAACCTACCTTGTCAGGGAACTCCCAGTACCGCGTGAGTGGGTCATCCAGGGCAATAAATCAAAGAAATTAAGGGCCTTGGATATTTTGGGAAATGTACTAGACGTTAACATCAAGGCTATACCTAGTTATTATCACCAGGACTATTTTGTGTATGCTACTAAGCCAGCTTTACCCCCTGCCTCAGCTTCAAAATTGTTTTCAGACTGGTCTAAGCTGGATGGGTTTAATGACATTAAGACTCTGTCAGCTCTCACTCCAGAACTTGATTTACAAACCGTCACAGACGAAGCAGCTAATCCAGTCTTGAAGGTGGGGCAGTTGGGTACAGGACCTTGGGTAGATTGGGAGATAGAGGCTCAAAACTTTGCAACCACATTTACTTCCAAATCTTCCCACCAGATCCCTCAAGATACTCATTCGTGGTTCTCCATGCCGGTATGTTCTGCCGGCGGAGTCCCGTCAGCTTTGTTTTCTTTCCTAGCTGCCCCTAAGATTAATCTTTGTGAGCTAAAAGACCCTTTCACTACCCCTACCCCAACTCACCTAGACCGAGAATTTAGGCTAAGGGGGAAAGCTTTTCGCCTGTTCTCTCAGTACATAGTCCCAGGGATCTGTGTTGGGACCACTGCTGTTCGTTATATTTATCAACGACTTGCCTGAAGTTATAACTAATGGAAGTGAGGTATACCTGTATGCGGATGACACTAAACTGTATAGAAGAGTGAGGAGTAAGGAAGATATGGGTTTGCTTCAAGGAGATGTGGAGGGCATGAAGGGATGGTCTGAGCATTGGTTAATGCCTTTTCATCCAAAAAAATGCAAGTACATGCGGATTGGGACCAGCAAGATAGACAAGGTAGGATACAGTATGTATGAAGCGATGGAGGAAGTGAGTGCAGAAAAGGATATAGAGTAGTGTAGATAATAAGTTAAATTTCTCAGAACATTTAGCGGAAAAGATAAACAAGCCAATAGAATTGTAGGCTGATAAGGAGGACATTTGTGTCACTTGACGAAGAAATCTTCAGGAATCTATATACAGCGCTGGTTAGGCCACACCTGGAATGCAAACCAGGTGTGGGCTCCATATATGGTAAAGATATAGAAGCAGTGGAGAAAGTGCAGAGAAGAGCTAGCAAGCTGGTACCAACGTTGAAGAACGCGGGCTATGAGCAGAGGTTGAGGACACTGGGACTTTCGACACTGGCATATAGGAGAGAGATATGATAGAGACTTTAAGATAGTGTCAGGAAAGTACGATGAGGATGTGTGTGAAGGTATCTTCTTGATGTGGGAGGGAACAAGAACGAGAGGACACTCTAAGAAATTTACAAAGAAAGAAATAGGCTTGAGAAGGCAAAGAACTCATTTTGTGATAGAGTGGTAAATGAGTGGAACGCACTGCCCCAGTAGTCGATTCCGAATCAATAAGGGAGTTTGAAAGTAATCTTGATAAAGCATGGGGAAGACAAGATTTGAAGTTTGATTATAAAACAAAAATACAGAATAGTAAAAATGTTGCGTCTGCTACCGCCGCCGCCAACACCGTGAACGACCGCAGCAGTGCAAGTACTGGTACTGAGCTGGATACACAGGCATAGTTTGCCTTTTTCCAGAGGATCTACTGTAAGAAACTGTAAGAAATAGTGTCTCAACAGGTAGCTAAGTCTTTACTTCGGTCCACTCAGGCAATCGCAGACGCGGATGCCAGAAGATCGGTTGAATTATCCCGGCGACTGCTTCTCCAGTCGTCAATCCAATCTCTGGGTGACATACGCACCGCCTTGCTTGAGGCGGTACGAGCAAGACAAGATCTCAGAATGTCTTTAGTTCGCAAACTGCCTGATCGTATTGCGAATCAGGTGGCCATGTCACCAGTGCTTACTCCCTCTTTAATGTCCCCTGAAGTGTGGCGAACGGTGTTCAATATGGCGCAGGCCTTTAAACACAGTCCCACCCCTTCTAAGAAACCTGCCTTTAACTTCCCCAAACCCAGGCCAACCGCTAAAGCTCAGCCAGGGGGATCTAAGCCCTTTCTTCCGCCTAAGTCCTCCCACTCCCCCCAAGGTCAGTACAGGCATAGACAGAGTAGGTTTTCAGGTCAGAGAGGACGCGGCCATAATAAGCCAGGTCAGGGCCAGTCTTCGGCCAACACCAGCCAGCCGGCGAAGCGTCCAGCACCACCAACCCCACCATCAAAAAACTAAAGTCTCTCTCACTCCCGGTGCCAACCTTAAGGCCGGAGGACCCGAGGGTAGTATAGCCGGCGAACCCTTGTCTGCTAACTGGGTCGTTCCGAACGTGTCACCAAGCATGGCCATTAAACACTTGGGCACGGATGGTGGCACGCAAAGGCATCACTTGGCAGTGGCTCCGGCGACCTCGCTTACGTCAGCCGACAACGGCGAATTTTGTTTCTTTAGAGGTGGAGTCACTGGTCCAGGAAATGATTGCCAAGAATGTCATCATCCCGGTCCCCCCAAATTACCCTGTATTCACGTCCAAACTATTTTTGGTTCCCAAAAGGGACAGTGTTCAGATGAGACCGGTCGTAGACCTGTCTTATCTGAACCTTCACATTCACAACGAGTCTTTCAGAATGTTAACAGTACACCAAATCAGGCTAACACTTCCGCCGGGAGGTTGGATGTGTTCACTAGACCTGACAGACGCCTATTGGCACGTATCGGTCAACAAAAGATTTCAAAGGTTTTTGGCCTTACGGATCAGGCACCAAAATTTTGTTTTTCAAAGGATGCCGTTCGGTTTGAACCTGGCACCTCGATTATTCACGAAATTAGTCCGGCAAGCCCTGATGCCATTGTTAAAACAAGGGATCAGAGTGTTGTGGTACCTAGACGACAGGCTGGTGGTGGCAGAGACACAACAATTATGCATCAAACATGTCAATATCATTTTATATCATGTCAAAACTCTAGGGTTCAAGGTAAATCTGGTAAAGTCAAACCTTGTTCCCTCACGAGTAATTCAGTGGATAGGGCTGGTCTGGGACACGGCCGCTCTCACTCTGAGTCAGAGTGTGGACAATCGCAACAGGTTTCGCAGGAAACTGTTCATGTTTCTTCACAGTCTGACTACGACGCGGAGGGTCTGGGAGTCTCTGGTCGGCTCTCTCAACTGGATTCAACTAACTGTCAGGTTGGGCCGGTTGAAAGTAAAACGTTTAATATTGGAAGGCAACAAATATTTCCCACTCTTACCGGCGGGAAAAATTATGGCCCATCCCGAAATTAATCCACACCTTACTAGCGGTCTGGGCAAAGAGGGAAACGTTGCACTCAATAATGTCATGGACCTCTCCTCCACCAACGGTATGGGTAGACACGGATGCGTCAGGCACAATAGGGTGGGGATTTCAGTCAAATCAGGGGCACCAGGGTCAGGGGCTTTGGTCCCACTTAGAAATCTCTCACATCAATGTCAAAGAATTACTAGTCCCCTTGTATTTCCTTCAGGCTCACGGCCCGGCGTTACGGGGCAAGTCGGTGGCCTTCAGAATGGACAATCTGAATGCAGTTCACTATATTCAGAAACAAGGATCAACGAGGTCAAGGAGGTTGCTAAACGTGTCGGAAGAGATTTTTACTCTAGCCAACAGACTAGACATTTATCTTCACGCATCTTATCTCCCAGGCGTAGCGAACGTCTGGGCAGACGCTCTGTCCCGGAGACAGAGCACGACAGTAGAATGGGAGCTCAAGCAACCCATTTTCAACCTAATGATTGCAGAGCTCTCCCATCCACAAGTGGATCTGTTCGCGTCCGAGGAGACTCACAAACTCCCTCTATACCTCACCCGCCGGACGAAAACGCCGGCAGGGGGGCCAGACGCCCTAGTGACAGACTGGAACAGATGGAGCTCCATCTATCTGTTTCCGCCGCCAGATGCGTCACTAATGTGCCACGTAGTGAACAAACTACGAGATTATCGAGGCTTAGTCTCATTAATCGCGCCCCTGTGGCCGGCGCAGTTGTGGTACCAGCAATTGAAAACGTGGTGCCCGCACCCGGTGTCGCTCCCGGTCGGGTATTTCCACTTAGACACGATTGGCAACCTAGCGACCTCGCTGACTTTTGCATTATGGACATTCAGGAGGCCAAGTGGCTAGCACCATACGGTAGAGATGTGACCAATAAATTATTAAATCAATATACTCAGTCTACGAAACGACAGTATCACTCACATTGGCAAGCCTTTACTTCTTGGATCATCAGAACAGAACAGACTGTGCCATCAGTAGATTTATTAGTGGCCCCTCTATCATTGACGAACATGCCTATTACATAAGGCATCCTCTTCAAACACTAATCCGCCGTAGTTTTGAATCTACCGCGCAGAGCATTTAAAAACTGAGGAGCCTTCATCATGAGCGCACGCGACCTCACTCATGGCTTCAGTCATTATGAATTGGGTTCTCACTACGAAAAAACTTCGTAAAAAATAAAAACAAAAAGAAAATAAGAATAACTATCCAATAAGCTTTCCATCATATCGTGGATGTACTTGTGTGGATCTCTGACCAGACGCTGATTCAGGCGTCATTCCTCCTTCTCTGCTCTGCGTTCAGCCTGCCCGGACGTGCCTCCCCACGCTCCGCTAGTTCCGCATTCGTTGCGTCCCTAGTGAGTTTTTTCTCATTTGTTTACTCCAGGATGTATCGAGTAAGGTTAGGATAGGCGTAGCAGGAGTGTCCTGGGCTGGTTGCCCGCAGTGCAGTGTATTTTGGGTCGAGTGTATGGGGCATCTATTTCGGATGTACCCTCGTGGTCCCGTTGTGGACATGTGAACTTTTTCACAGTTGAGTTAGTTTGTGATGCAGGCGGCTTTCACTACGCGTTAGTTAGTGCTGCCTTTTATCTTTCTGATGAGGTAAGCTTTGTTTCTGACGTTCCCAGCGTATTTTTCTTCACTTGGTGAAGTTTTTTCTGGGTCCCGAGTCAGTCTTCCCTTGGTCGGAAGTATGTGCTACGGTGGTGTGTTGGCGGTGGTTCCTGTTGTGATATTTCCAGTGTTTGTGTATATTTCAACTTTTATTATGCCGTCTACCTAGGCCTAGCCAGCCGCTCGTAGCTTTGCCACATGTACTAGTGTTATTGTTTATTATTTATAAATATGCCCTATTGTGTCATGTGTTTCCGGGTTTTAGTTGTGTATTGGCTAATTCCTCGGACTATAATTGTTTCCTGGTTTAGTTGTGTGTTGGCTAATTCCGCGGATTATTGAGTGACCTTGGGTTTGTCGTGCGTGGCTCTCCTCGTGTCTCTTGTTGTTCAGATGGTGTCTGTTCAGGGTGGGTTGCCTTCCGGCGGGGTTTTCTCGGTTTCACCATGAAAATCCCGGCCGCGAGCCGTGTTGGGCCACACGTGGTTGTTAACACTGGCTTGTTTCCCCGGCGTTGGGGTGTCTGTGGCTCTCCAGGACTGCGTCTCTGTGGGTGTCTGGTTTCAGGCCTCCTTTGATTCCCGGCGGGATGGCTGTTCCCATCTATAAAACGTTGTTCATGTGGACATACGTTATGTAGTTTTACTACCCGGTTTTACAAAAAACCACATGAAAAACCTAGCTGTTGTTTTAGGCTTTCCTCCCCGGCGATCTTTTACAAAGAAGTGGGGACAGGAACTTATGGGGTTAACGTTTGGACATCTCACCCGGCGGGTGCACCTGGGTAGGGTGGGATGAACGACTTATGTCTTTCAGTTAGTTAACCAATCCATTTTAGTGATACTATGTGTATCGCCGCCTTTACTCTTACGGCGATTGAAGGTTCAAATTAGGTTATATATCGATTCTTCTGACCCGGCGGGTGCTCCTAGGTGGAGGAACTAAGGAATTTACAAAATTCGATTTCGATTTAACCACTTAATTTAGTGATACAATTAGGTATCGCCGCCTTCAAACTTACGGCGATCTTTTGTGACAATTCGTTAGACATCAGATCTCGTATCATCCTGCCCTGTGCTATTCTACTAAAATATTTGAAGGGCCGGCGTCTTTATGGGGGGTTGCTTTGTTACAAAATTGAATCTTGAGACAGTCACCACCACCAAGAGACTATAAGCGCCATGTGGACCGTTATATTATATCAGAGGGTATTCTTCACTTTCTTTAACAAAAGATTTGTTTAGATTTTCTGAACCCCGCCGCGTAGCGAGCTGTGTTCTTTGTGTCATTACATCTCATTACCCGGCGGGTTATTAACACTTGTGTGCGAACATGTTGGGTTAACCTTATGAGCATTAATTCCTGGAAATTTTCTTTTTTTCCAGAGCTGAGCTCCGGCGGACCAATACAGACCCGGCAGTAGTTTTCTCCCACCAGTCTCTGTCATGGCTACCGTGGCCCCAGTTTTTGCTTTGTGCACTACCCCTGCTTGTGCTGGTATCCCTATTTTTGCGCATACCCGTTGCATAAGGTGTGTTAAATGTCTAGACCGTTCAAGGGGTCTCTGGGTTATGCGTAATTGTTCTTTTTGCTCCCAATTAGCTATAAAGGTCCTTTGATAATGATAAGACCGCGGCGGTAGTGTTGAGAGAGGTTAGGCAACAGATGTCAGCCTACACTACCATTGTTGCGCATAAATCACTTCAATGTGACAACGTCCCACTTTGGGATAGATTGCTCTCTGAACACCCTCCCCCTAAACGTTCCTCTAGAGTCACGAGTATTAAGCCGGCGGAGACTGGTCAGGGTTCTGTATCTTCTGCTGCTACACCTAAACGCCCAAGAGAGCCTACACCCCCGGTATCCGCCTCCTCGTCTCGGGCGAGATCCCGGTCTAGGTCTCCTCTTAGACACCAGTCATCTAGTCGTGCCTCTTCACCGGCGAGTAAGAAGAGTAGGACGGAAGGTTCCACCATTGGTCACGGCGAGGATTCCTCCAGATCTAAGAATAGTTCGCGGTCACACCGTAGCCATAAATCCTCTAAAAAGGATTCACATAAACGGAAGTCCTCTCGACATTCACCAACTTCTAGTGCATCTCATCGTACCTCTACCCCAGACAGAGTTTGTGTTAAGGCCCAAGAGTCCAGTGCGGCGCCTGTCCCAACAGAGGGTTTGCCACTTAATATTTTAACCCTGGAATTGGAAAGTTCAGGGGGTTCAGTAATTGAGAATGTTTCAGACTCTCAAGAGAGCGTAGGCCAGGGCCTCGGTGTTTGGCGGTTTGCTCAACCAGGGTCTGACCACCCACGTCCGACTCAAACGAGTCACACAGTAGCCGATGTCCACAGGGACGCGGCGATCCCATCCTCTATCCCAGACTTATCTTGGCAACAAGGTACCCCTGCCTCGGCGGGGTCTTCTCAGGAGGGTCAGGAGGAGAAAGACGAAGTTTCTATAATTTCGGAGATGGAAGGACAAGGGTCAGGCTCAGGCTTGGACGCCGCACAGGATACTAATGATTCACCTGTAAGTTCTTCATCAAACCAGTTTGTTACGGCACAAGAAATTAATGGGCTGCTTACTCATGCTTTATCTAAAAAATTTGGCCAACAACAGGAAAACCCACAATGGACTTGGGGGCTCCCAAGACAAGTTCTACGGTACGGCCTCTGATGACTTCGATTGATTTATCTAAGATCCCTAACCCTCCCACTCTGTTAACCTCAGGGATCACTAGGCCTGCTACGGCGGCATTGACAACTTCAAATGTCAGGGTCATAACGGATGTCAATCCACCCCCTCTAGACAAAGCGCCTCTTAGAAAGGTAGCTATGCCCTTACTTTATGGGCCAGACGAGTCATGGGTTCTTTTGAACTCCTCTAAACCAGAGCTTGCCCAACCTACTTTGTCAGGGGAACTCCCGGTACCGCGTGAGTGGGTCATCCAGGGCAATAAGTCAAAGAAATTAAGGGCCGTGGATACTTTGGGTAATGTTCTGGACGTAAACATCAAGGCTATACCTAGTTATTATCACCAAGATTATTTTGTGTATGCTTCTAAGCCTGCTTTACCCCCTGCCTCAGCTTCAAAACTATTTTCAGACTGGTCTAAGCTGGATGGGTTTAATGATATTAAGACTGTCAGCTCTCACTCCTGAACTAGATTTACAGACCGTCACAGACGACGCAGCTAATCCAGTTTTGAAGGTGGGACAGTTGGGACCAGGACCTTGGGTAGATTGGGAGGTAGAGGCTCAAAACTTTGCAACCACTTTCACTTCTAAATCTTCCCACCAGATACCTCAGGATACTCATTCATGGTTCTCCATGCCGGTGGGTTCTGCCGGCGGAGTCCCGTCAGCTTTGTTTTCATTTCTAGCTGCCCCTAAGATTAATCTTTGTGAGCTGAAGGACCCGTTCACTACCCCTACCCCTACTCACCTAGACAGAGAATTTAGGCTACGGGGAAAAGCTTTTCGCCTGTTCTCGCAGTACATAGTATCTCAGCAGGTGGCTAAGTCTTTACTACGGTCCACTCAGGCAATCGCAGATGCGGATGCTCGAAGATCGGTTGAGTTATCCCGGCGACTGATTCTTCAGTCGTCAATCCAATCCTTGGGTGACATATGTACCGCCTTGCTTGAGGCGGTACGAGCATGACAAGATCTTAGGATGTCGTTAGTTCGCAAGCTACCTGATCGCATTGCTAATCAGGTGGTTATGTCACCAGTGCTTACTCCCTCTTTAATGACCCCTGAAGTGTGGCGAACAGTGTTCAATATGGCACAGGCCGTTAAGCACAGTCCCACCCCTTCTAAGAAACCTGCATTTAACTTCCCCAAACCCAGGCCTACTACTAAAGCTCAGCCAGGGGGATCTAAACCTTTTCTTCCGCCTAAGTCCTCCCACTCCTCCCAGGGTCAGTACAGGCATAGACAGAGTAGGTTTTCAGGTCAGAGAGGACGCGGCCAAAATAAACCAGGTCAGGGCCAGTCTTCGGCCAACACCAGCCAGCCGGCGAAGCGTCCAGCACCAACCCCACCATCAAAAAACTAAAGTCTCTCTCACTCCCGGCGCCTACCTTAAGGCCGGAGGAACCGAGGGTAGTACAGCCGGCGAACCCTTGTCTGCTAACTGGGTCGTTCCGAACGTGTCACCAAGCATGGCCGTTAAACACTTGGGCACGGATGGTGGCACGCAAAGGCATCACTTGGCAGTGGCTCCGGCGACCTCGATTACGTCAGCCGACAACGGCGAATTTTGTTTCTTTAGAGGTGGAGTCACTAGCCCAGGAAATGATTGCCAAGAATGTCATCATCCCGGTCCCCCCAAATTACCCTGTATTCACGTCCAAACTATTTTTGGTTCCCAAAAGGGACAGTGTTCAGATGAGGCCGGTCGTAGACCTGTCTTATCTGAATCTTCACATTCACAACGAATCTTTCAGAATGTTAACAGTACACCAAATCAGGCTAACACTTCCGCCGGGAGGTTGGATGTGTTCACTAGACCTGACAGACGCCTATTGGCACGTATCGGTCAACAAAAGATTTCAAAGGTTTTTGGCCTTACGGATCAGGCACCAAAATTTTGTTTTTCAGAGGATGCCGTTCGGCTTGAACCTGGCACCTCGATTATTCACAAAACTAGTCCGGCAAGCCCTGATGCCATTGTTAAAACAGGGGATCAGAGTGTTGTGGTATCTGGACGACTGGCTGGTGGTGGCAGAGACACAACAATTATGCATAAAACATGTCAATATCATTTTAAATCATGTCAAAACTCTAGGCTTCAAGGTAAATCTGGTAAAGTCAAACCTTGTTCCCTCACGAGTAATTCAGTGGATAGGGCTGGTCTGGGACACCGCCGCTCTCACTCTGAGTCAGAGTGTGGACAATCGCAACAGGTTTCGCAGGAAACTGTTCAGGTTTCTTCACAGTCTGACTACGACGCGAAGGGTCTGGGAGTCTCTGGTCGGCTCTCTCAACTGAATTCAACTAACTGTCAAGTTGGGCCGGTTGAAAGTAAAACGATTAATATTGGAAGGCAACAAATATTTCCCGCTTTTACCGGCGGGAAAATTATGGCCCATCCCGAAATTAATCCACACCTTACTAGCGGTCTGGGCGAAGAGGGAAACATTGCACTCAATAATGTCATGGACCTCTCCTCCACCAACGGTAAGGGTAGACACGGATGCGTCAGGCACAATAGGGTGGGGATTTCAGTCAAATCAGGGGCACCAGGGTCAGGGGCTTTGGTCCCACTTAGAAATCTCTCACATCAATGTCAAAGAATTACTAGTCCCCTTGTATTTCCTTCAGGCTCACGGCCCGGCGTTACGGGGCAAGTCGGTGGCCTTCAGAATGGACAATCTGAATGCAGTCCACTGTATTCAGAAACAAGGGTCAACGAGGTCAAGGAAGTTGCTAAACGTGTCGGAAGAGATTTTTGCTCTAGCCAACAGTCTAGATATTTATCTTCACGCATCTTATCTCCCAGGCGTAGCGAACGTCTGGGCAGACGCTCTGTCCCGGAGACAGAGCACGACAGTAGAATGGGAGCTCAAGCAACCCATTTTCAACCTAATGATTGCAGAGCTCTCCCATCCACAAGTGGATCTTTTTGCGTCCGAGGAGACTCACAAACTCCCTCTATACCTCACCCGCCGGGCGAAAACGCCGGCAGGGGGGCCAGACGCCCTAGTGACAGACTGGAACAGATGGAGCTCCATCTATCTGTTTCCACCGCCAGATGCGTCACTAATGTGCCACGTAGTGAACAAACTACGAGATTATCGAGGCTTAGTCTCGCTAATCGCGCCACTGTGGCCGGCGCAGTTGTGGTACCAGCAATTGAAAATGTGGTGCCCGGACCCGGTATCGCTCCCGGTCGGGTATTTCCACTTAGACACGATTGGCAACCTAGCGACCTCGCTGACTTTTGCATTATGGACATTCAGGAGGCCAAGTGGCTAGCACCATACGGTAGAGATGTGACCAATAAATTACTCAATCAATATACTCAGTCTACAAAACGACAGTATCAATCACATTGGCAAGCCTTTACTTCTTGGATCGTTAGGACAGAACAAATTGTACCCTCAGTGGCATTAGTTTTTAATTATTTGAATTATCTGTTTGAGCAGAAACGTTTATCTGTGGTAACATTAAAAAATCACTTAACTGCGATTAGAGTGCCCTTTTTAGACCTTACGGGTCTTTCCATACCGGTAGCGGAGGAAACCGGTTTTATGAGAGCATGTTTTAAACTCCGCCCACCTCCCCGTCAGCTCATGCCTACTTGGTCTCTGGACAAAGCTTTGTCTTTGCTTCACTCTCGTCTGTACCAAAATACTGCAGACTTTGCATTACTCTTAAAAAAGGCGGTTTTCCTTTTGGCTTTGGCCACCGGAAACAGAGTGTCTGAGCTGGCGGCGATGAGCAACACACCTAATTGTCTTAGGTTTGGTAGACTTAATGAATGTATTTCCATTGCACCCTCCCCAGGTTTTTTAGCCAAGAATGAGCATAGTGCACACGTGTTTTCTGAGTTCACGGTGCCGGCGTTAAAAAGGGGAAAGGTGCATCATAATCTATGTCCAGTGCAAGCTCTAACCAAATATTTGAGAGTAGCTCCTCGAAACCCCCAAGGTGCTTTATGGGTAGCAAGTACGGGTAAACGCTTACTTAAACGGCGATTAGCCTCTCTTCTGGTAGAAGTCATTAAAGAAAGTAATCCCGGCGTTGTGGGTCGGGCCCACGATTTACGCAAATGGGCAGCCTCTTTACGTTTCCTGAAATTTTTTTCAGTCGAAGACATAGCGTCCACGCAGTTGTGGGCGTCTAATCATACGTTTCTGTCTAGATACTTGTCAGTTGCTCTAGACAAACCTTCCTTACCATGTATAGCTTTAAGGCAGAGGGTCTAGGTGGCCCTGCAGTCACTTTTGTTTACTTTCACGGGAAGGGGGGGGGGGGGGGGGGGTGCAGTCAGTTGACATAGGACACCCTAGACCCCGCCGGAGTATGAGAGCTGTGATACAATTTAAGGTTAAAATGTGATATGAAAATTTCTCAGTGAGAAATTGTGCTAGTACAATGTTAAGTACAAAACAACGGTGTTGTTAGAGTAGTTTAGCTGCGAAAGCAATTTAATATTAGAACAATGGAGTTCCTTTGCAATTTATCTCCAAGTTTATGTTGGGGTTTATTATGTGCACATATAAACTTATAACTTGTTATTTTTTGTCACCACTCGTTGAGTGGGGTGCCTTTGTAACTACAGATCTGTGTTCAGAATCTTCAGGGTTACCCTTTTTTTGTCAGGCAGGCTTCTTTGAAGCACGCACCTGCCTGAACCCCCTTTTTCTTGTATTTTTTCGGCCTACGCCGTTGTTAAATATATTTTCAAAAGTAAGAATACTATGTGGTTGTTTTTATTATCTGCTTTTCTAGAGTTATGATATGATTACGAATGTCCCCCTCCAGTCTTAGAAATCAGGCATGTTCGTCAATGATGGAGGGGCCACTAATAAATTATAGGTTTGACTCCTGTAAGGAGATAAAGAAAACCTAATATTTAGTAGTGGCCCCGTAATCATTGACGACTGGGGCCCTCCCGACCGTCCCCTTCCCATTCGTTGATGTATTGAGGATTTTGGTTTACTTGATATGTCAGTGAAGGAGGAATGACGCCTGAATCAGCGTCTGGTCAGAGATCCACACAAGTACATCCATGATATGATGGAAAGCTTATTGGATAGTTATTCTTATTTTCTTTTTGTTTTTATTTTTTACGGAGTTTTTTCGTAGTGAGAACCCAATTCATAATGACTGAAGCCATGAGTGAGGTCGCGTGCGCTCATGATGAAGGCTCCTCAGTTTTTAAATGCTCTGCGCGGTAGATTCAAAACTACGGCGGATTAGTGTTTGAAGAGGATGCCTTATGTAATAGGCATGTTCGTCAATGATTACGGGGCCACTACTAAATATTAGGTTTTCTTTATCTCCTTACAGGAGTCAAACCTATACTTTAGTTTTCAATTATTTAAATTATCTGTTTGAGCAGAAACATTTATCTGTGGTAACGTTAAAAAATCACTTAACTGTGATTAGAGTGCCCTTTTTAGACCTTACAGGTCTCTCCATACCGGTGGCGGAGGAAACAGGTTTTATGAGAGCTTGTTTTAAACTCCGCCCACCTCCCCGTCAGCTCATGCCTACTTGGTCTCTGGACAAAGCTTTGTCTTTACTTCACTCTCGTCTGTACCAAAATACTGCAGACTTTGCATTACTCTTAAAAAAGGCGGTTTTCCTTTTGGCTTTGGCCACCGGGAACAGAGTGTCTGAGCTGGCGGCGATGAGCAACACACCTAATTGCCTTAGGTTTGGTAGACTTAATGAATGTATTTACATTGCACCTTCCCCAGGATTTGTAGCCAAGAATGAGCACAGTGCACACGTGTTTTCTGAGTTCACGGTGCCGGCGTTAAAAAGGGGAAAGGTGCATCATAATCTATGTCCAGTGCAAGCTCTAACCAAATATTTGAGAGTAGCTCCTCTAAACCCCCAAGGTGCTTTATGGGTAGCAAGTACGGGTAAACGCTTACTGAAACGGCGATTAGCCTCTCTTCTGGTCGAAGTCATTAAAGAGAGTAATCCCGGCATTGTGGGTCGGGCCCACGATTTACGCAAATGGGCAGCCTCTTTACGTTTCCTGAATTTTTTTTCAGTAGAAGATATTTCGTCCACTCAGTTGTGGGCGTCTAATCATACATTTTTGTCTAGATACTTGTCAGTTGCTCTAGACAAACCTTCCTTACCATGTATAGCTTTAAGGCAGAGGGTCTAGGTGCCCTGCAGTCACTTTTGTTTACTTTCAAGGGAAAGGGGGGGGGGGGGGGTGCAGTCAGTTGACATAGGACACCCTAGACCCCGCCGGAGTGTGAGAGCTGTGATACAATTTATGGTTAATGTGATATGAAAATTTCTCAGCGAGAAATTGTGCTAGTACAATGTTAGTACAAAACAACGGGGTTGTTATAGTAGTTTTAGCTGCGAAAGCAATTTAATATTAAAACAGTGAAGATCTTTTGCAATTTATCTCCACGATTATTTTGGGTTTTTTTATGTGCACATATAAACTGATAACTTGTTATTTTTGTCACCACTCGTTGAGTGGGGTGCCTTTGTAACTACAGATCTGTTTACAGAATCTTCAGGGTTACCCTTTTTTTTGTCAGGCAGGCTTCTTTGAAGCCCGCACCTGCCTGAACCCCTTTTTCTTGTATATTTCCGGCCTACGCCGTATTAAATATATTTTTCAAAAGTAAGAATACTATGTGGTTGTTTTTATTATCTGCTTTTCTAGAGTTATGATATGATTACGAATGTCCCCCTCCAGTCTTAGAAATCAGGCATGTTCGTCAATGATGGAGGGGCCACTAATAAATTATAGGTTTGACTCCTGTAAGGAGATAAAAAAAACTAATATTTAGTAGTGCCCCCGTAATCATTGACGACTGGGGCCCTCCCGACCGTCCCCTTCCCATTCATTGATGTATTGAGGATTTTGGTTTACTTGATATGTCAGTGAAGGAAGAATGACGCCTGAATCAGCGTCTGGTCAGAGATCCACACAAGTACATCCACGATATGATGGAAAGCTTATTAGATAGTTATTCTTATTTTCTTTTTCTTTTTATTTTTTACGAAGTTTTTTCGTAGTGAGAACCCAATTCATAATGACTGAAGCCATGAGTGAGGTCGCGTGCGCTCATGATGAAGGCTCCTCAGTTTTTAAATGCTCTGCGCGGTAGATTCAAACTACGGCGGATTAGTGTTTGAAGAGGATGCCTTATGTAATAGGCATGTTCGTCAATGATTACGGGGCCACTACTAAATATTAGGTTTTCTTTATCTCCTTACAGGAGTCAAACCTATAGTTTGAACACTTGATCCTCAGTGTTTTGGAGGACAAGCAACCTAGAAGGGTCACTAGATCTGCTGTTGCTTGATTTCTTTTGTACTCCTTTGTACATTAGGAGGGAGATGGGTGAGCAAAGCCTAGATTACAAGACTTTCACACAGTGTTTTCAGGCAGAATTGTATAACATGGTTGGTCAGGACTCCCCAGGAAATAATATGCCTGTGGCTACGGCTGCATTCGCAACACAGAGTGGTAGTAGCCGGTTCCCATGTAAACTGTGCGGTGGGAATAACCATTCATGGTATAAATGCTTTAACCCTTCCTACCCGGGCTGTCTTACCCAATGACGGTCGCCCCTACCCGGGCGAAATGGCTGAAAAACATCTAGGCCTAGGCTACCGTATTTATGTTTATTTTCACTGCTAGAACTCTCCCACTCATCTATAATCGTAGTGCGGTTTTCAATCTGTATTTTGGCGTTGAGTAGAGCTATGTAAGTCAACTGGTTCAGTTGTGAGGACGATTTCAGTGGAGCAAATATTGCAGAGATTTTAGTGGCTTTTCAGACACTAATTTCGTCTGACGTCAGAACAATAACATTGAAGAGTCTTCTCCTTCTTGTTTTCGGAGGTGCGGTGACGCAACGCTTGGGTTTGTTGACATACGTCGTACGCACGGCGTTCAGACCAAGCTTAATTAGGCTATTAAGCTGCTGCCTTAGGTAAGGCATACCGGGTAGCGGCCCTTCTTTCGAGCTGTCCTTACCTAAGGCAGACCGGGTAGGAAGGGTTAAACATAAAACGGGACCGCTCAAAATTAAAAGAGCTCGGCAACTACGACTCTGTGCGGGATGTCTCTCCAGTGATCATGGTAGTTATGGGTGCACTAACCCTAACATCAAAAATTGTAGGTATTGCCAGGGTAAGCACTTTCACTCCCTGTGCCCAAAACAGAGAGAGGCAAGACCGGCAAGTGGGGGTACTACTAGGGAAGAGTCAACACCTACAACCTCAACAACAATGTCTGTAAGTATGAATAAGCAAACTGTGATCCTACCCACAGTTCAGCTGCCTGTACAGGCTAGACACAGGAAAAGTATAAAAGTCAGATCGCTACTAGACCAATGCTCACAGAGGACCTTCGTGAAGAAATCCGTACTACCGTCCCTTTCATACGAAACCGTGGGGACGGAAGAATTACGGCTTCATGGTTTCACCGGAACTCAAACCCCTCGTGAGTATACTATTGTAGCACTGAAATATTTACATCGGGGTTGGTTCCATCGTCTCGAAGCAATTGTGGTCGAGGAACTTCCCGAACATAAAGGTGAGTCTAGTCTTAGTGCTGAAATGACTAGTTTAACCCTTCCTACCCGGTCTGCCTTAGGTAAGGACAGCTCGAAAGAAGGGCCGCTACCCGGTATGCCTTACCTAAGGCAGCAGCTTAATAGCCTAATTAAGCTTGGTCTGAACGCCGTGCGTACGACGTATGTCAACAAACCTAAGCGTTGCGTCACCGCACCTCCGAAAACAAGAAGGAGAAGACTCTTCAATGTTATTGTTCTGACGTCAGACGAAATTAGTGTCTGAAAAGCCCCCATATTGGCAACATCTCTGCAATATTGGCTCCACTGAAATCGTCATCACAACTGAACCAGTTGACTTACAGAGCTCTACTCAACGCCAAAATACAGATTGAAAACCGCACTACGATTATAGATGAGTGGGAAAGTTCTAGCAGTGAAAATAAACATAAATACGGTAGCCTAGGCCTAGACGTTTTTCAGCCATTTCGCCCGGGTAGGGGCGACCGTCATTGGGTAAGACAGCCCGGGTAGGAAGGGTTAAAGCACCATGGCATTAAATTGGCCGATTCATGCGTCACAGAGACAGCACAGCTGGAGGTACTAATTGGTGCCGACTATTACTACAACATAGTGCGACCTGGTTATAAACGGGTAGGTAATTTGGTTTTACTTCCAACCAAATTTGGATATGTACTGAGTGGTTCTTATGCGGCATCCACATCCAGCTCCAATACTGAGGTTGTAACAATTCTAAAAGTGGCAGTAACTCCAGTGGACCAATATATGTCTACTGGACAGTTCCCGTGCAAAGAAGAACTGAATGCTTTGTGGGATTTAGACCACATTGGTATATCACCCAAAGAACATTCGCAAGCCGAATGGCAAGCTTTGATCAGTTATGAGGAGATAGTCACCTACGAGCCTGAGAGTTAACAATATCAGGTACATCTGCCCTGGACTGAATTAAAAGAACAGTTGCCCACCAATGAAGGTTTGGCTGTTGGGAGATTACGAGGTCTACAAAAGAGATTTATAGCTGAGCCTAAGTTTTGTGACCAATATTCACAGGTAATTTCTGATCAACTGTCGCGGGGTTTCATCGAGGAGGTTCCTTTCGATGACTCTGTCTCATGTCATTATCTGGCGCATCACAGGGTCGTAAAACAGAGCAAGACTACACCGGTACGTATTGTGTTTGACTGTTCCGCCAAAGTCGTCAAACACAAACCCAGTCTAAACGACTGTCTACATACGGGACCCTATTTATTAGTGGCCCCTCCATCATTGACGATTATGCCTATTACATAAGGTACCCTCTTCAAACACTCATTTACCGTAGTTTGAATCTACCGCGCAGAGCATAAAAAATTGAGGAGCCTTCATCATGAGCGCACGCAACCTCACTCATGGTTCGTCATTATGAAATTGGGTACTCACTACGAAAAAACTTCGTAAAAAATAACAAATAAAAAGAAAATAAGAATAACTATTCATAAGCTTTCCATAACTTTGTGGATGTACTTGTGCGGATCTTTAACCAGACGCTGACTTCAGGCGTCATTCTTCCTTCTCTGCTCTGCGCTCAACCTGCCCTGACGTGTCTCCCCACGCTCCGCTCGTTCCGCATTTGCTGCGTCCCTAGTGAGTTTTTTCTCATTTGTTTACTCTGGGATGTATCGAGTAAGGTTAGGATATGCGTAGCAGGGGTGTCATTGGTGGGCTGCCCGCAGTTCAGTGTATTTTGGGTCGTGTGTTTGGGACGCCTATTTCGGGCGTACCCTCGTTGTTGTTGTTGAAGACGTGTTTAATTTAAACTAGCCCTCTGGGCCGAGGCCCTCATAAGGCTAGTGGTCGGCGGGGGGATAGTAAGTCAAGTCATATAGGTCACTGGTCAGATTTCACCGTAGAGATTAAGAGCTGCTAAGAAATGACGGATGGCTATGAACGAGAATGAATCTGAGTCAGAAAGGATGTCTTTTAAAGAGGTGTGTCGCAAGAAGCGACATCTTTCAGGGCCGTACATGGGACAAACGCATAAAATGTGAGGGATAGTAAGAACTGTGTGACAATGGTGACATTCTGGCGGAGGACTACGGGGAGTGGTCATTAGATATCCATGAGTGAGTCTCGTGTGTCCTATGCGTAATCGAGTTAAGAGGGTTTGGTCAGCGCGACAGGGGCTGAGGGAAGAGGGCCACATGTGAATGTCGTCTTTGATGGAACGAAGGTGACCTCCCAAAGGTTGATCCCTCCATTCTGAGTGCCACTTTTCATGAATATGCCGTCGAACTACAGGAATTAGGTCATCCGATCTGAGGACAGTGGATGCCGGAGCACCTAGACAGGCCTGTTTAGCAAGGGCGTCAGCACGTTCATTTCCCGCAATGCCTACATGAGCGGGGATCCAACAGAGGGTGATGGATCGAGAGCTGCATTTTAATTCGTGGATTTTCAGGATAACATCGATGATCAATGGGTCACGTGGGGCGTACTCTCCCAATGCTTGCAACACACTTTTTGAGTCACTGCAGATAACTATGTGAGGAGGATTGTTTGGAAGTGCAGAGATGAGGGTCAGGGCACCATGAATAGCCCACAACTCTGCAGTGAAAACGGTGGAACAAGGATGTAGGGAGCTTTGACGGATACCATGCTCAGAAACCGCTGCACTACCGACGGCATCCGGAACCTTCGAACCATCAGTGTAGATGAAGGCAGCTGGAACATGACTATCAAGATGTTGTAATGCTAAAGTACGGCGTTGGACTGGAGTCACAGCCTCTACTTGGTCAGTCAAATGGAAACAAACGTCAGGGTGTTTAAGGATCCAGGGGGTAATTGAAATACAGGGGAGGGGCGAATGAGGTGTTGGAATATTGTAAGATGCGAGTAATTGGCAGGAGAGGAGGGTAAAAGGCAAGGTAGTAGTAGGAGTAACACAAAAATCTTGGGAACGGAAAAGGTCCTTCAATGTGGGATCCTGTTGGAGACGGACGGCAGTTCGCAGCTGAACCAGCTGACGATGATACGTTAATGGCAGGACCCCAGCCTCACTGAGCACACTGTACACACGAGAGGACCGGAAAGCTCCTGAGCTAATACGTATGCCAAGGTGATGAACGGAGTTAAGTGTCTGCAATGTGGATGCCGAGGCAGTGCCATATACCGGGCAACCATAATCTAGGGCAGATAGAATGGTGGATCTATAAAAGAGTAGTAACGTAGATCGGTCAGCACCCCAATGAACACGTGCCACAGACTTGAGGACATTCATGCGCTGAAGGCACCGAGCCTTCAGAGCGGCAACATGGGATTTCCAATTTAGGTGGGTATCAAAGATAAGGCCAAGGAATTTAGTAGAGGCAAGGAATTTAATCTTGGAAGAACCCATAGAGAGGGTGATGGACTGCTTACGCAAGTGTCTAAGGTCACGATAGAAAACGACAGCATTGGTTTTGTCAGTCGAGAAGCGGAAACCAGTTGAGGACGCCCAAGCTTGTATGGAATGAAGAGCAGTGTTTAGACGACGTTGAATGTGTGTTAAACTAGGAGACGTATAATAAATAGCTAAGTCATCCACATAGAGGCTATGAGAGATATCAGGAGGGAGGTATTGTGTAACACTATTTATTGCAATATCATAGAGTACACTACTTAGGGAACAGCCTTGGGGTATTCCATTAGTTTGAGGTTTTATTGCAGATAATATACCGTTGTTTTTAACCTGAAATGTGCGGTTAGAGAGAAAGTTCTGGAGGAATTGGGGAAGGGAGCCCCGCATACCAGAGCTATGGAGGATTTTTAGAATGCGATAACGCCAAGTGGTATCATAAGCCTTCGCAATGTCGAAGAAAACTGCCACTGTGGGTTGTTTCTTCGAAAATCCTTCACGTATTTGGTGCTCCAGGTGGATGAGAGAGTGTAATGTAGAGTGGCCGGGACGTGAACCATGTTGATACGGGGATAATAAGTCATGCGCCTCTGCATAATGAAGAAGGCGCGGATTGATAATTTTTTCCATAAGTTTACATAAACATGAGGTGAGCACTATGGGCCTATAGTTTGTCGGAAAACTATGATCTTTGCCTGGTTTTGGGACGGGTATGGTATACGCATGTCGCCAATTTGGTGGGAAATAATGTCTATCCCATAATTGATTATAAAGTTGCAAAAGATAATTTAGTGCACGTGGATGAAGATGACGAATGAACGCATAGGGAATGGCATCAGGACCCGGGGTGGAATCCGAGCAGTGGTCAATGGCATGTTGAAGTTCAGGTAATGAGAAAGGAGCGTTATAGTCATGAGTGCGACCTCCGGAAAACGTGATCGGGTGGGACTCCTTCTCTTGTTTCAAGCGGAGGAATTGTTGAGGTAAAGATAGGTTAGAGCTAACTTCACTGAAATGGTTTGCATGCATAGCAGTGATGACGTGGGGATCATGGGTTAAAGAGTCCGAATCAGTGTCCCGTAATGGAGAGAGTTGGGGACGGACAGTTCGCCCGTCAACACTACAAAATTTTCTCCACAGAGTAGAGATAGGGGTGCGACTAGTGAAGGACGAGATGTATGAGCGCCACGAAAGCACTTTACTTCGGATGATATTGCGTTTGACAATAGCGCAGACTTTATTATAGAAAGTTTTGAGGGCAAGTTTTTCAATGGTGATGGTGATGAAACGGAAGCATTGAGGATGAGTAGCAAGATTGGAGAGGGAGGTTTTAATTCTCCGTTGCTTATCACCCACCCTGGTGAGAAGGCACTCTACCCTGTGTTTGAATTTGATCATGCTAGCCAGTTTGGGTGACCACCAAGGGACTCGTCGAGGATGTTGCAAGGAGGAGGTGAATGGTATGTGATGCTGTGCAGTAGAGGTTAAGAAAGACATGAAATATTCAAAGTTAACTTTGGGGGTGATCATATCCGAGAAATCTGCAATATCAGCTGTGGATTCTGTGTATGTCAGCCAATTAGCTTTGGAGAGATTATATTGAGGTAGTTGTGTAAAGGGTTCAGGGGATAAGTAGTTTAAAAGAATCGGGCAGTGGTCGCTGGAGAATCGTTCCTGCAGAACCGACCACTCAAATAAAGGGGCGGCGTCAGTCGAAGCAAGTGAAAGGTCTATCGCAGAGAACGAGTTGTGTGCTGCAGACCAAAATGTAGGGGAATCTAGGTTCAAACAGCAGAGTTGTGAGTCAATCAGAAGGTTTTTGATATGTTTACCCGGGGTGTCAGTAAATGGGCTTCCCCATAGTGTGGAATGTGCATTAAAGTCACCAAGAATGAGGTAAGGAGGAGTTAGTTGTTGTGCGATATGGAGAAGATCAGCCGTGTCATCTTTACAAGAGGGTTGATTGTAGGACGAACAAATAGTGAGGGATGGAAGCTGTGGGAGGGAGATGGTAACTGCAGAAGTTTGAAATGGATTGGGATTGAGGGTGACGGGAAGAAAAGGATATTGGTAATGAACAAGAATTGCTGTACGATAGTGTGTGGGGGTAATCGGAGAACTAACAGCGACAGAGTAATGTCTGGGGGGGATCACAATATTGCCTACATGCTGTAGGCATATGCAGATGGGAGAGTATAAGCGAATGAGTCTTTGTAATTCTCCCATATGAAGGCGAGCTTGGTATCCGTTAATGTTCCACTGGACAATATTATGAGGCATTGTGTACAGAGGGGGACACATCTGTATTGGGTGTGATGTCGTTTAAGGAGTCAGGCGAAGAACGGGGAGGGATAGTTGCTTGCGGGATTTGAGACGTAGGGGCAGATGAATTGGGTAATTCATCGTCATTTATTGCAGAGAATTGTTTTACGAGTTTGGGAACAAGTGTTGGAGAGTGAAGGAGCTTTAGCTGTAATGTATGTATAAAGTCCGGCGGCGAAGTAGTGGCAGTATCTGTGTTAGGGGGGAGAGTACGTGCAATGACGAAGGCGTTTGCTCGTGCAAGTATTTGAGAATCTGGCTCAGAGAGATGTGGGGTGATGTACTCCCGAAAACATCCAGAGCATCCGCAGGCACCAGGGGGAATACCCTTGCTGCAGATCAAATGGGGGTTATCAGAGGAGGGTGGCACAGGGGTATCCAGATGCAAAAGTTCATCAGTCGCGCTTTCCGTATGAGTGGCAAGAGGAAGCGGAGTATTTGGAATTGGGGGGTGTTCATCAGGGTCTGAAGCACAGGGAGCGTCCTTTGTGAGGAGACGTTTACGAGTACCACACATTTCGTGAGGAGTTGGGGTAACGGGTGTCGTCGATTGATGGACATCAAATGCAGACCGTGTGAGTACCATTTCGGTCAGATCGGAGTCAATGAGATTATTGTCCTTCAGGAATTGCGTCATTACGTCTGTGGGTGGAAGGTCAGGGTGTTGGATATGAGAGACACAATAGCAAGGGGGTTTGTGATGTTGCGTATTGTTGATTGGACTACGAGAGGATACAAAGTTCCTTAAATGGTCTTCGAAGGCTCTAGGATTGGAGGTTTTGTGCCGGAGGAGAAAGTATTTGCCGCAGTCGTGACATCCACAGTCTGGATCGTGATTAGGCATGGTCCACAGTTGGGTGGGTGAGTCGTTGACCGAATCACGAGAAAGGGGCCTAACTGGTATGGCAATCCTGCGTTTTTTAGAAGCCTGTGTCCTTAGTAGTTGAGGTTGTGGCGAAGGAGCATTTACGTGGTCAGGGGTACGTCGCACGACCTCCTCCACCGTAGGCATTGACCAAAATTCCATATCTTCCGAGATGCTGGTAAAGCCCTCGAATCTATTGGAAGTGGACAACCCAGGAGAAGAGAGATTAGCGAGGCGAAATGTTTCACTGGAGGGAGAACGTCGAGGACTGTGTTGCGGTGTAGATGGTCCCTTCGGACGGAGAGTAGCAGCTGTTGCGGGAGGTCCATATCTCCGGTAGGGAGGAGCTTTGCCTTCGTCCCTGAGTTGCGTTTCGGCCGCCCTGAGTGGGAGACCCGTCGAGGCCTGTAGGTGTAGTATCTCCCGTTGGAATTTGTAATGTGGGCAGTCCCTATTGTTAGCTTCATGGCATCCGTCACAATTTGCGCATCTGGCCTCCTTTGACTGGCAGTGTTCCAGATCATGGAGCTCAGAGCCACAATATTGGCAACGAGGACAGCGTGCTCTGCACCGTGCAGTAGTGTGACCAAAACGCCAGCATTCTGTACATTGTCTAGGTCTATAAACGTAGCGATGTACTGGCAGTTGTCGTCCAGCTAGTTTGACATGCATGGAGAGGACGTGCCTCTTAAAGAATACCTTGACAATACGCAAACTGGGTCGATTATAGCGTTGGGGCACAACATAAGTGTCGACTTTGACGATGGAGGGGTCTGTATTTTTCAATAATTTCAAGATGCGTGGGGCCGAGTCTTGAAAGCCTTGATCAGCAATTTCGAAGTCCGAGGGGAGGGCCACTGTACCTATGCGCTGATTAAGGTATTCGTCTTCCTTGCCTGTATACCTGCCAACGTGGGTGAGAAAATGGTCTTGTAAGGCTTCTGATTGTTCTTGTGTGGCAGCCTCAATCATGCGTTTTCCTTTCCCGACAGTGTGTACGGTGAAATCACCGAAGGTCGAAGCAAGAGAATCATAAAGATCAAGATCGTCCATGGGGTCACCAGTGACCTCGAAGAATCGAGGCCAATCAGGGGGACGAAACATGGCGTCTAGGGTTGGTTGTGGGACTGGGGTATATGTGGTACGACGACCTTTGTTCCGTGTGCGCTGAGGAACATGCGGCTTGAGGGTTTGCACAGTAGATGTAGATCCTTTATGAGAGGAAGGAGGAGTGGATGTGTCGGTAGATTGTGAGGGCAGAGTTGAATCAGTGGTCGTTGGGGCAGGATGCACAGTATGGGCAGTTGAATTCCCTTCAGTACCGGTACTCAAGGTATGCAACGGCCGAGGGATAGTTAATGTGACAGTAGGCCTTTGAGATCGTGGAGGTACAGAAGCAGGTTTGATGGAGGTAGCAGATCCAGCATCCTGAGGTAAGATGGTAACAGATGTAGTCGTAGACTTATCAGGGATACACGAAGTATCCGTAAGGGTGTCAGCGGAGGGCACCCGAGCTTCATCATTAAGGTCCTCGACTGAATGAATAGGGAGTCGAAGGCTAGGATCATGATCGGGTAATTTAGAAGTTAAGGTTGAGACCGTGGGGTTGTCATCGCTAATCTTGGTCACAGCGGCAGCACTTTGCATTGGAAATGATGCCGGGGGGACCAAGTGATCGATCTCTCTATCCGACGATGGAGAATTCGTCACATTATCAGTAGAAGGCTTGCCAAGGTCAGGGAGATAGGGGGGGTCCATAGAGAGGGGTGAGTCCAAGGACGGTGCAGGGGCCGGTAAAGAATCCGGCATAGTGCCACCACCATCCGAGAGGATGACGGTCAAGGAAAGTGAATCAGTCTCAATATCCATATCCATGCCAGTGCCGGTGATCAAGGGTTCAGAGGAAGTCTCCATATGACGAAGGTATTATGATTCGTCCGGGATAAGCTCCATACCCACCACGGAGCCTATAATTAGAGGACTTGGTATTTGCCCTAGGAGTCAAACCCTGATATACATCCCTACCCCCAGTGCTTATAGACGGTCAACTCGTCAGCTTCGGGTCCAGCACAGAGAGCGAGATTTGACGATAAAAGGTTCCCCTCGTGCGTGCACGTCAGGTACTCCAGTTCTACGGGTGGAAGGGAACGCCGTCCACACCCACCCTCCATCAATTAAATAGAGTAGTCCAGTCGTCAACGATAGAAGAAGGGGAAGCAAAGAAAAGGACAAAGTTAGAGAGGGAAAAAGACAGAAAAGTGGTACCTTGCAGGCCTCTGGAAACCTACGAGGAGGGAGGTCTTGGTCCACGAGGGCGGCGGAGCCTCGAACATAAGAAGGTCTGTCCTCCCTATGAACAGAGTCCACCGGCCAAGCTTCAAGCCCCGCCACCGCGACACGGTGACTCCCTAACGGCGGGGGGCGTACCCTCGTGCTCCCGGGGTGGACGCGTGAAACGTTTTCGCGGTTTAGCTAGCCTAGTTATTTAGTTGGCTTTAACTACGTGTGATTAGGCTTCTTTTTATCTTTCTGATGAAGTTGCCTTATTTGTTTGTTTTCTGACGTTCCTAGCGTATTTTTCTTCACTTAGTGAAGTTTTTTCTAGGTCCCGTGTCAGTGCTTCCCTCTCCCGGGTATATTTCTTCGAGGTGTGTTGGCTGCTGTTCCTGTTGTGAGAATATTCAGTGCTTTATGTTTTATTACCACATGTTTAAGCGATACTCCGTCTGCTTAGGCCTAGCCAGCCTCTCGTTGCTTTTTTACATGTACAAGTGTTATTGATTTATTGTATAAATATGTACTACTGTGTCATGTGTGTTCTGGATAAGTTGTGTATTGGCTTATTCCAGGCACTATTTGTGTACCTCCGATTGCTTCTGGTTGGTGTGGGTTACCGTTTCCGGCGGGTTTTCTCGATTGCTCCGTGAAAACCCGGCTGGTTCTCAGATTGTATCTGGTGGGTGTGGGTTGCCTTTTCCGGCGGGTTTTCTCGATTGCACCGAGAAAATCCGGCTGGTTGCCGAGTTTTTATCACGCGTGGTTAAAATATAGGTTTGACTCCTGTAAGGAGATAAAGAAAACCTAATATTTAGTAGTGGCCCCGTAATCATTGACGAACATGCCTATTACATAAGGCACCCTCTTCAAACACTCATCCGCCGTAGTTTGAATCTACCGCGCAGAGCATTTAAAATTTGAGGAGCCTTCATCATGAGCGCACGCGACCTCACTCATGGCTTCAGTCATTATGAATTGGGTTCTCACTACGAAAAAACTTCGTAATAAATAAAAACAAAATGAAAATAAGAATAACTATTCAATAAGCTTTCCATAATATCGTGGATGTACTTGTGTGGATCTTTGACCAGACGCTGACTCAGGCGTCATTCTTCCTTCACTGACATATCAAGTAAACCAAAATCCTTAATACATCAACGAATGGGAAGGGATGGTCGGGAGGGCCCCAGTCGTCAATGATTACGGGGCCACTACTAAATATTAGGTTTTCTTTATCTCCTTACAGGAGTCAAACCTATAATTTATTAGTGGCCCCTCCATCATTGACGAACATGCCTGATTTCTAAGACTGGAGGGCGACATTCGTAATCATATCATAACTCTAGAAAAGCAGATAATCAAACAACCACATAGTATTCTTACTTTGAAAAATATATTTAATGGCGCAGCACATATATACAAAAGGGGGTCAAGCAGGGGCGTGCTTCAAAGAAGCCTGCTTGATACAAAAGGTTAACTCTTGAGACTCTGCGAACAGATCTGTAAGTTAAAAAGGCACCCCACTCAACATAAGTGGTGAAAAATAAAAACTTATAAGTTTACATGTGCACATATAACCCCATAATACTAGTGGATATATCTTGCAAAATATATCCAATGCTTAAACTAAATTGCTTTCACAGCTAAACTACTATAACAACACTGTTGTTTGTACTATCATTGTACTAGCACAATTTCCTGCACTGAATAGTACAGAGAAATTTTCATATCAACAATACCCATAACTAGTAATAATAATAAATAATAAGCATGTTACTTATTTCTCATAAGCGCCAATTTTTCCGAAGAATTCACTAGCGCTCGAAAAGAGAAAGAAAAAAGAACAAAAATCAATGCATCAAAAGAAGGCTCATATACAACACACATTTAACAATCACTAGCAGTGGCAAAATAGCCTAAACTCTATAGCCATCTGTCATGACACCTCTCTCAAGATCATAGCTTCTCTCAAAGAGAAAAGTCTTAAGTTGTCTCTTGAAGCATTCAACAGAACTCAGTTGTCTCATGGACAGCGGCAACCTGTTATACAACCTCGGAGCCATGTAGGAGAATGACCTCTCAAAGAAAGAAGACTGCTGGAAAGCCCTTGGTTCATCAAGACGAAAAGGGTCATTGTCATGACGCACAACTACACCATGGTGTGCCAGTGGGCGCCTGAGCAGCTCCGCAAGGTACCCAGGCTCACCAAATTTGAGAACCTTAAAAGTCACCAAACACAACTTAAATTCTATTCTTGCTCTTACTGGCAGCCAGTGCAGTTCTATGTGAAGAGATGTAGTAGGAGTTCTAGGTGGAACACCAAAAATTAGTCTTGCGGCCCTGTTAAGAACAGACTGAACTTTCTTCAAAATATAATTTGGAAGACCCACCAACAGGGCATTGCAATAATCAACACGAGAGAAGACCAATGAGTGAACCAACGTCAGGAGGCAACGTCTGGTTATAAACGGCTTCACCAAATAGAGATTTCTGATGTGCAAGTAACAACTTTTAACTATCTGGTTTACATGCTCTTTGAAATCTAATCGGGAGTTCACATATACACCCAGATTTCGAACAGAGTTGGCCGGTCGCAGCTGAGATCCACCCACATTGATGGAGAGGGCACCTACCATATCATCAGCTCTTCTATTTCCTCGGATGATGAGAATATCAGTTTTACCATCATTTAGTTTAAGTTTTCTCGCTCTCATCCACTTCTTGATATCAGACATCAACAATTCCATCTTACTCTGTATATCAACTATATTTGTGATTCTCACATAAATCTGGGTGTCATCTGCATAAAAGTGAAAGGTGACATTATGTGCACGAAGCAGAAGAGACAAACTGCTAATATAAATTATAAATAGGATAGGACCCAAAACTGATCCCTGCGGAACACCATACTGCAGGGGTGTCGAGTCCGAGACCACTTGATTTACCATCACACTCTGGGATCTACCTGACAAGTACGACCCAAGAAGCAAGAGAGCGGAGTCACGCACACCACAATCATAAAGATCACTCAATAACAACTCGTGATCCACTGTGTCAAAAGCCGCAGAGAGATCAAGCAAGACCAATAGTGAGGCCACAGCATTGCAAATGTTCTCAACTAGATCATTATGTACTCTAATCAATGCTGTTTCAGTTGAATGATGCTGTCGGTAAGCAGACTGAAAAATTGGGATAGTTTCATTCTGCTGAAGTAGTGGTTGTAATTGGTCAAGTATTGCACGCTCTAATATCTTTGATATGAAGGACAGGTTGGAGACAGGACGATAGTTCAACATGTTCTCAGCATCAAGTCCAGGTTTCTTTAGAGTAGGTCGGAGTAGTGCATGCTTTTCAGAATGTGGGAAGCTACCTTCAGAGAAGCACTTATTAATTATTTTGGAAATAAACTCAACTGTGTGATCATAGACTCTTGGTAGCTTGGAAACATTTATGGGATCCAACGGGCAAAATGTTTTATTGAGGTTTCTTATGTAGGACGAGATCATGTCCACCTCTACTGAGTGAAAGGATGAGAGGACATTATTAGGAATGTGTCGGGGTTGGAGTACAACTGAAAGTTCTTCACCAACAGAAGCATCATCCAATTCCTGTCTTATGCGAGTTATCTTGCCAGCAAAAAATGCCACAAAGTTGGCAGCCAACTCGGCATCAGGTACAGAAGGTCTTAAGCTGACTCTTGTTTTTCCAAGTAAACTGTTTACAATTGAAGCCAACCTCCTCTGGTCGTTACCACACGAGTCAACTTTTCCCTGATAATACACTTTCTTTTCATCTTTGATTTTGTAGACCACAGCTCTTCTGGCTGACAGGTATTGCAACCATGTAGAGTCTGTTTTATTTTTCCGCCATTCACGTTCAGCTCTTCTACGCGCTCTTCTAAGAAATTTAACTCGAGTGCTATACCAGGGCGAATCATCTCGTACTATGATTTTCTTCTCTACTTCTGGACAGTGATGATCGAACACTAATTTAAGTGCATTTCCATGTACCTCCACCAGCTCATCTGAAGTAAGGTTGGAAGTATCAATACTTCCCAAGTACTGTTTTATTTCACTGCTAGCCAAATTTAGGTCTGCATTTTTATAATTTCTAAATCTGATTACTTTTTCATGTGTGAGTGGCTTAGGGAAATCAAAGCTGAAAGTAATCAAAGCATGATCAGAGGTATTAGGGTCAGCATTCTCAACATCAACATCCAGAACACCACCACAACCCACAGGAGAGAAAACCAAGTCAAGGGTGTGTCCTAAGATATGAGTTGGGTGGGACACATGGTTTACAAAATTGTTCTGATCAGTCAACTCAAGGAACTCAGGAGAGAATGGCTTCAGATGAGGGCTGTCAACGCAGTAATTAAAATCTCCACACATCAAAAGTCTTCCAGTTTTAGCAGAAAATTCCTCGAGAAACTGCCCAAACTCTTCCATAAAACCCCTATCTGTGCCACGATGGCCAGGCCTATAGACAACTGCCATTCTTAGAATTTGTTGATGGAGTTTTATTTCCACTTCCAACAGTTCATAATAAAGAGGGGCTGGGTTATGGCTTATTTGCAAGATATTCACCAGAGATGTGGAGTAGACAACTGCCACTCCACCACCCGGATGATCTCCCCTAGGCCTAGGAACATTTATTATGGAATGGGTTTTAGGCAATGCCGCCTGGATAATATTCAGATCTGACTCGAACAACCAGGTCTCAGTGAGACATAATACATCAAGGTTACGTTCATCCAAGATCTCGCAAATATGATCCATTTTGTTACGCAAGGAACGAACATTCAACAGACCCAGTTTCAACCGGCTCCCATGTGCATTTTTCAGTTTTTTGAACCTACAAAATCGGTGTTCTCAATAACTTTATTTCTCTGAGCTGTCATTAAAGGACAATTTCTACTTGAGGCGATATGATTTGGCGGCTCCGTAACTGATGTGGAGCTCATACAATTTATACATTTGGGGGAAGTCTTGTTGGTGCAGTCTTTTGAGTTATGAGTACCAGCACAGAAGTTGCATTTTGGATCCTCATTTTTCCGATAACACCTGTCACTGGTATGACCAAAGCCCTGGCAATGGTAACATTGTGTTACCCAGAAGCGATCGTATGCACGACATCTCACAAGTCCAACATACACAGAATTGCCATCATCCACAATGGAAGAGCGTATTTCAGGTGACATTTTTACTACCGCAATCTTAGTGTGTGCATCACTCTTTTGCTTAGTGAATAGCAAATTCATAGCTAAGCCATCGTCGACCAGGGACTTTATTCTTGGGTTCTTGTTGAGGATGCTGGGAATGATCTCATTATCCTCAGCGTCATTAGCAATGCCTACCAGAGTCATTTTTGGCATCATCTTCTTTGGTTCGGAGACACTGAAGGCACTGTCCACCCCCAAATACTGATTGATGGCCCTTCCTGCATCTTCTTTGGCTTTCTTGGATGGAAGTCGTACCACCAGTACACCTGACTCAGTTCTAGTTAACTTGTTAACCGGAACCGAAGCCAAAGCAGTCTCGATTGCCTTTGTATCTGGTGGGCTTACTGGCTCGGAGGATCGGTCTTTTGGCTTCACTACCAGGACCTGATGGTCCCAGACAGTTTTTTTTCTTTCCACCATCTACCACCTCAGTGGTGCGTTTGGTCGGCTCCTTTTTGGTCTCCGCTGTTTCCCTCACTACCTTTTCCTTGCTCTTCAAAACCTGCACTACATTCTTCTCAAACTCTCTTTTCTCTTTTTCTCTCTCTTCCACCTGCTCCTTCATGATTTCTTCCAATGCATCCACCTTAGCATTCCCCACCCTTGTCCACTCATCTTTCTCCTCACTTATTACTCCCTTTACTTTCTCACTTAAATGGCCCTCATACTCCTTTAGCTGCTCCTTGAGTCCCATGTTCTCTGCCTCCAGCTCATCTACTTTCCTTATCACTGCATCTAGGTTAGCAATTAATGGCCCATCTGCAGTTGCTACTGAACTGGCTCCACATATTTCTGTCAGTGACTCCACCTTCACACCTATATCTCTCCTCCAATTCTCCATAACTCCCTTCCATCTTAACAGACCCATCATCTGTCTCTTCACTACAGTCAATTGATCCTCCACTTCACCACCCTCTGCCAGAAATCCCTCAAACTCATAGCTCTCTTCATCTCCCAATAAACTCTGCCTCCGTTTGCCTTGGCCGGCCATTGTTTATATTTATGTAGCCTACAATTAAAAATATACAAAACACTTAATAAAATTTAGAGTAAAATTAAACTACTACCTGGGATAAACCCAGGTAGCGCCGCCCCCGTTTGTGTCACCCTATCTTGAAAAAAGAATAAATGGAAAAAATAAATAGAAATGGGTGTTTGCGAGGTCACCACGAGCAGGTGGGGTACGACTTGATTACCTTCCAAAGAAGGTAACCCAACCGAGGTGTCGCAAGTACTAGGCAAAGATGAAATGTGAAAACTTTAACCGTGTTTTGGGCCTTCAGCAGTAGCAGATACGTCACTCGGAAAACTAAACCTCATTGGTTACGATACTGCCACTGCGCACAGCTCTTATACTCCGGCGGGGTCTAGGGTGTCCTATGTTACCCTGACTGCACCCCCCCCCCCCCCCCCCCTCCCTTTTCCTTGAAATTAAAACAAAAAGTGACTTAACACCTTAAGAGCGGCCTATGCGGTTTATTTATATGTACCGCCCAGCGGGGTGTTTTTAGCCAAAATAGGGCTGTTTACGTGATCATTTTCATGCCTAAATAAGGGTCAGAATGTAAAACAAGTATCTATCCCTGAAAGGGCATAAACAGAGCTTTCGAATGACACCATAACGATCCTTTTATGATGGCTAGTTTTCTTGCAATAACCGTGCAACGCGAGTGCAAAAAGCATGTAATTAGGCACTTTCCCCATACAATTCCGTATATAGCGAGTGAGAGAGGGAGGAGGGAGGTGAGATTCGTGTCAGTAGGTTCGCCGCGGTGGTCTGGAGCAGTCATACGCTCGCTACTCTCCTGCCACCACTTGTCTCTCTCTCTCAGCAACATTACGTGCTGAAATTGCCACTCGACCTATGTCGAGCACCGCCACATAGTCCAGCTTTATTTAACTCGACTTATGTTGCTCGCCGCTAATTAAGGGTTAAGGGCCACCTAGACCCTATGCCTTAAAGCTATACATGGCAAGGAAGGTTTGTCTAGAGCTACTGACAGGTATCGATTCAAAAACGTATGATTAGAGGCCCACAAATGCGTGGACGTAATATCTTCCACAGAAAAATTCTTCAGGAAACGCAAAGAGGTTGCCCATTTGCGTAAATCGTGGGCCCTACCCACAACGTCGGGATTACTCTCCTTAATGACTTCGACTAAAAGAGAAGCCAATGTACGTTTGAGCAAGCGCTTACCCGTACTTGCTACCCATAAAGCACCCTGGGGGTTTAGAGGAGCTACCCTCAAATATTTGGTTAGAGCCTGCACTGGACATAAATTATGGTGCACCTTTCCCCTTTTCAACGCCGGCACAGTGAACTCAGAAAACATGTGTGCACTGTGCTCATTCTTGGCTACAAACCCTGGGGAAGGTGCAATGTGAATACATTCATTAAGCCTACCAAACCTGAGGCAATTAGGTGTGCTGCTCATCGCCGCCAGCTCAGACACTCTGTTCCCGGTGGCCAAAGCCAAAAGGAATACCGCCTTTTTTAAGAGTAATGTAAAATCTGCAGTATTTTGGTACAGACGGGAGTGAAGTAATGACAATGCTTTGTCCAGAGACCAAGTAGGCATGAGCTGACGGGGAGGTGGGCGGAGTTTAAAACATGCCCTCATAAAACCTGTTTCCTCCGCAACTGGTATGGAGAGACCGGTAAGGTCCCAAAATGGTATTCTAATCGCTGTTAAGTGATTTTTTAACGTTACCACAGATGAACGTTTCTGTTCAAATAGATAATTTAAATAATTAAAAACTAACGCCATCAAGGGCACAGTTTGTTCCGTTCTAAGGATCCAAGAAGTAAAGGCTTGCCAATGTGATTGATACTGTCGTTTTGTAGACTGAGTATATTGATTCAATAATTTATTGGTCACATCTCTACCATATGGTGCTAGCCACTTGGCCTCCTGAATGTCCATAATGCAAAAGTCAGCGAGGTCGCTAGGTTGCCAATCGTGTCTAAGTGGAAACACCCGACCGGGAGCGACACCGGGTGCGGGCGCCACGTTTTCAATTGCTGGTGCCACAACTGCGCCGGCCACAGGGGCGCGATTATCGAGACTAAGCCCCGATAATCCCGTAGTTTGTTTACTACATGGCACATTAGAGACGCGTCTGGCGGCGGAAATAGATAGATGGAACTCCACCTGTTCCTGTCTGTCACCAGGGCATCTGGCCCCCCTGCCGGCGTTATCGTCCGGCGGGTGAGGTACAGTGGGAGTTTGTGAGTCTCCTCGGACACGAACAGATCCACTTGTGGATGGTAAAGCTCTGCAATCATTAGGTTGAAAATGGGTTGCTTGAGCGCCCATTCTACTGTTGTGCTCTGTCTCCGAGACAGAGCGTCTGCCCAGACGTTTGCTACGCCTGGGAGATAAGATGCGTGAAGATGAATGTCCAGCCTGTTGGCTAGAATAAAAATCTCTTGTGACACGTTTAGCAACGTCCGAGACCTCGTTGACCCTTGTTTCTGAATACAGTGAACTGCATTCAGATTGTCCATTCTGAAGGCCACCGACTTGCCCCGTAAAGTAGAGCCGTGAGCCTGAAGGAAATATAAGGGGACTAGTAATTCTTTCACATTGATGTGGGAGATTTATAAATGGGACCAAAGCCCTTGACCCTGGTGCCCTTGGTTTGACTGAAAACCCCAACCTATCGTTCCTGATGCATCCGTGTCTACCCATACCGTCGGCGGAGGAGAGGTCCATGACATTATTGAGTGCACCATTTCCCTCTTCGCCCAGACCGCTAGTAAGGTGTGGATTAATTTTGGTATGGGCCATAATTTTTCCGCCGGTAATAGTGGAAAATATTTGTTGCCCTCCAATATTAAGCGCTTTACTTTCAACCGGCCCAACATTACAGTTAGTTGAATCCAGTTGAGAGAGCCGACCAGAGACTCCCAGATTCTCCGTGTCGTAGTCAGACTGTGAAGGAACATGAACAGTTTCCTGCGAAATCTGTTCCGATTGTCCACACTCTGACTCAGAGTGAGAGCAGCTGTGTCCCAAACCAGCCCTATCCACTGAACTACTCGTGAGGGAACAAGGTTTGACTTTACCAGATTTACCTTGAACCCTAGAGTTTTGACATGTTTTAATGTTATGTTGACATGATTTATGCATACTTGCTCTGTCTCTGCCACCACTAGCCAGTCGTCTAGGTACCACAAAATCCTGATCCCTTGTTTTAACAATGGCATCAGTGCTTGCCGGACTAATTTTGTGAATAAGCGAGGTGCCAGGTTCAAACCGAATGGCATCCTTTGAAAAACATAAGTTTGATCCCTGATCCGTAAGGCCAGGAATCTCTGAAATCTTTTGTTTACCGAGACGTGCCAATAAGCGTCTGTCAGGTCTAAGGAACACATCCAACCTCCCGGCGGAAGTGTTAGCCTGATTTGGTGCACTGTTAACATCCTGAATGACTCGTTGTGAATATGAAGGTTCAGATACGACAGGTCTACGACGGGTCTCATCTGAACACTGTCCCTTTTGGGAACCAAAAATAGCTTGGATGTGAAGACTGGGTAATTTTGAGGGACCGGGATGATGACATTCTTGGCAATCATTTCCTTGACCAGTGATTCCACCTCTAAAGAAACTAGATTCGCCGTTGTCGGCTGACGTAAGCGAGGTCGCCGGAGCCACTGCCAAGTGATGCCTTTGCGTGCCACCATCCTTGCCCAAGTGTTTAACGGCCATGCTTGGTGACACGTTCGGAACGACCCAGTTAGCAGACAAGGGTTCGCCGGCTGTACTACCCTCGGATCCACTCGCCTTGAGACCTGCCCCGGGAATGAGAGAGACATTAGTTTTTTGATGGTGGTGGAGGTGGTGGTGGTGGACGCTTCGCCGGCTGGCTGGCATTGGCAGAAGACGGGCCCTGACCTGGTTTATTAGCCTCGTCCTTTCTGCCCTGTAAACTTACCCTGTCTATACCTGTACTGACCTTGAGGGAGGAGGACTTAGGTAGATGAAAGGGCTTAGATCCCCCCGGCTGTGCTTTTGCGACTGGCTTGGGTTTGGGGAAGTTAAAGGCAGGTTTCTTAGAAGGGGCGGGACTCTGTTTAAAGGTCTGAGCCATATTAAAAACTGTCCTCCACACCTCAGGGGACATTAAAGAGGGAGTGAGCACTGGTGACATGACCACCTGATTCGCAATACGATCAGGAAGCTTCCGTACCAAGGACATCCTGAGATCTTGTCGAGCTCGCACCGCCTCAAGCAAGGCTGTGCGTATGTCACCCAATGACTGAATTGACGACTGAAGGAGCAGTCGCCGAGACAGTTCCACCGATCTTCTGGCATCCGCGTCTGCGATTGCCTGAGTGGACCGGAGCATCGATTTAGCGACCTGTTGCTGAGAAAAGTCTAAATGCTTTCCCCCGTAGCCTAAATTCTCGGTCTAGGTGAGTTGGGGTAGGGGTAGTGAAAGGGTCCTTGAGTTCACATAAATTGATTTTGGGGGCAGCTAAGAAATCAAACAAAGCCGAAGGGACTCCGCCGGCAGAACACACTGGCATAGAGAACCAAGAATGACTATCCTGAGGGATCTGGTGGGAAGATTTTGAGGTGAAGGTGGTCGCAAAGTTCTGAGCCTCCGTCTCCCATTCCACCCAAGGTCCCGGACCCAACTGCCCCACCTTCAACACTGGATTAGCGGCTGAGTCTGTGACAGTTCGCAAATCGAGTTCTGGTGTGAGAGCTGACAGTGTCTTTATGTCATTAAAACCATCCTGTTTGGACCAGTCAGAAAACAGTCTCGAAGCTGAGGCAGGGGGCAGGGCAGGTTTAGCAGTATAAACAAAATAGTCCTGGTGATAATAGTTAGGAATGGCCTTAACATTAACATCTAGTACATTCCCCAAAGTATCCAAGGCCCGTAATTTTTTAGATTTATTGCCTTGTATTACCCACTCTCGTGGCACTGGAAGTTCCCCTGACAAGGTAGGTTGAGCGACCTCTGGTTTAGTGGGGATCAAGTGAACCCATGACTCATCCGGACCGTACAGTAAGGGCATAGCTACCTTTTTCATAGGTGCTTTATCTAAAGGGGGCGGATTGACATCCGTTATAACCCTGACATTAGAAGTAGTCAGTGCCGCCGTAGCAGGCCTAGTGACCACCGATGGTGATATAGAGGGAGGGTGAGGGATCTGAGTCAAGGCAATAGAAGTCATCAGAGGCCGGACATTAGAACTTGTCATAGGAGCTCCCAGGTCTACTGTAGGAGTCTCTGGCTGTTGGCCAAAAAATTTAGTGGGAGCATCAACCAGCAGCCCATCTATTTCCTCTGCTGTGACAAATTTATTCGATGATGAACTCAAAAGTGAATCATTACGATCCTGTGCGGCGTCTAAAACTGAACCCGACTCTTGCACTTCCATTTCTGAGATGATAGATACGTCGTCTTTGTCATCCGGCTCACCATGAGAGGATTCCGCCGAAGCCGGAGTCCCATCTTGTTGCCAAGACAAGTCAGGAATAGATGATGGGATCGCCGCGTCCCGGTGGACCTCAGCCACTGTTTGTATAGTTTGAGCCAGAGGTTGAGAATACCGCCAAACACCGAGGCCTTGGCCTGCACTCCCTTGGGAGTCCGAAATACCCTCAATCATGGAGCTCCCACTTGACTCAGCCATCGGACGATCACTTTCCACTGAACTTTCCAATTCTAGGGTTAAAATACTAAGTGGTAAACTGTCTTTTGGTACTGGTACTAAACTATCTCCATGAGATTGAACACTAGCTCTGTCGGGGGTAGAGGTATGACGAGAGGCACTAGACTCCGGTGAACGCCGGGAGGCCTTTCGATCATGTGAGTCCTTTCGGGAAGACTTGTGGCTACGGTGCGACCGCGAACTGCTCTTGGATTTAGAAGATTTCTCGCTATATCCACTTGTTGACCCCTCCGTCTTACTCTTCTTGCTCGTTGGTGAAGTAGAGCGACTCGGCGGCTGCTGTCTAAGCGGGGACCTGGACTTAGACCTCGCCCGTGACGAGGAGGCTGCCACCGGGGGCGTCGGTTCTCGCTGTCGCTTAGATGTGCCTGGGGCTGGAGCAAGTATTATAGGTTTGACTCCTGTAAGGAGATAAAGAAAACCTAATATTTATTAGTGGCCCCGTAATCATTGACGAACATGCCTATTACATAAGGCATCCTCTTCAAACACTAATCCGCCGTAGTTTGAATCTACCGCGCAGAGCATTTAAAAACTGAGGAGCCTTCATCATGAGCGCACGCGACCTCACTCATGGCTTCAGTCATTATGAATTGGGTTCTCACTACGAAAAAACTTCGTAAAAAATAAAAACAAAAAGAAAATAAGAATAACTATCTACAGTAATAAGCTTTCCATCATATCGTGGATGTACTTGTGTGGATTTCTGACCAGACGCTGATTCAGGCGTCATTCCTCCTTCACTGACATATCAAGTAAACCAAAATCCTTAATACATCAACGAATGGGAAGGGGACGGTCGGGAGGGCCCCAGTCGTCAATGATTACGGGGCCACTACTAAATATTATTTTTATTAATCTCACCACCACACCCCCAATGAAATTAATTAAAGTATATATGATCCACCGGGATTCGAACCCGGGTTATCACACACATATGTTTGCCACCTTAACCATTACACCACCAGGACGGTTAAAGGTTTATGCACACGCCTACGACTTATTATCCATTCTCGAATACTGGATATTAATCTAATCATGTTCATATTCCCAACCGCACTATGGTAGCCTACTGTTTAAGTGAGAGGAAAGAATATTCATGGGGCACAGATCATATAGACCGGCCTCTCGAAGAAATATCCCTAAACCTACTAATAATATTATTTTTATTAATCTCACCACCACACCCCCAATGAAATTAATTAAAGTATATATGATCCACCGGGATTCGAACCCGGGTTATCACACACATATGTTTGCCACCTTAACCATTACACCACCAGGACGGTTAAAGGTTTATGCACACGCCTACGACTTATTATCCATTCTCGAATACTGGATATTAATCTAATCATGTTCATATTCCCAACCGCACTATGGTAGCCTACTGTTTAAGTGAGAGGAAAGAATATTCATGGGGCACAGATCATATAGACCGGCCTCTCGAAGAAATATCCCTAAACCTACTAATAATATTATTTTTATTAATCTCACCACCACACCCCCAATGAAATTAATTAAAGTATATATGATCCACCGGGATTCGAACCCGGGTTATCACACACATTTTTGCCACCTTAACCATTACACCACCAGGACGGTTAAAGGTTTATGCACACGCCTACGACTTATTATCCATTCTCGAATACTGGATATTAATCTAATCATGTTCATATTCCCAACCGCACTATGGTAGCCTACTGTTTAAGTGAGAGGAAAGAATATTCATGGGGCACAGATCATATAGACCGGCCTCTCGAAGAAATATCCCTAAACCTACTAATAATATTATTTTTATTAATCTCACCACCACACCCCCAATGAAATTAATTAAAGTATATATGATCCACCGGGTTTTCTTTATCTCCTTACAGGAGTCAAACCTATAATTTATTAGTGGCCCCTCCATCATTGACGAACATGCCTGATTTCTAAGACTGGAGGGGGACATTCGTAATCATATCATAACTCTATAAAAGCAGATAATAAAAAACAACCACATAGTATTCTTACTTTTGAAAAATATATTTAAATGTGGCGTAGGCCAAAAATATACAAGAAAAAGGGGTTCAGGCAGGTGCGTGCTTCAAAGAAGCCTGTCTGACAAAAAATGGGTAACCCTGAAGATTCTGAACACAGATCTGCAGGTACAAAGGCACCCCACTCAACGAGTGGTGACACAAATTAACAAGTTATAAGTTTATATGTGCACATAATAAACCCCAAAATAATCGTGGAGGTAAATTGCAAAGGATCTCCACTATTTTAATATTAGATTGCTTTCGCAGCTAAAACTACTATAACAACACCGTTGTTTTGTACTAACATTGTACTAGCACAATTTCTCGCTGAGAAATTTTCATATCACATTAACCTTAAATTGTATCACAGCTCTTATACTCCGGCGGGGTCTAGGGTGTCCTATGTCAGCTGACTGCACCCCCCCCCCCCCCCTTCTCGTGAAAATACACAAAAGTGACTGCAGGGCCACCTAGACCCTCTGCCTTAAAGCTATACATGGTAAGGAAGGCTTGTCTAGAGCAACTGACAAGTATCTAGACAAAAACGTATGATTAGACGCCCACAACTGAGTGGACGCGATATCTTCTACTGAAATTTTTTTCAGGAAACGTAAAGAAGCTGCCCATTTGCGTAAATCGTGGGCCCTACCCACAACGCCGGGATTACTCTCTTTAATGACTTCGACCAGAAGAGAGGCTAATCGTCGTTTAAGTAAGCGTTTACCCGTACTTGCTACCCATAAAGCACCTTGGGGGTTAAGAGGAGCTACTCTCAAATATTTGGTTAGAGCTTGCACTGGACATAGATTATGATGCACCTTACCCCTTTTTAACGCCGGCACCGTGAACTCAGAAAACACGTGTGCACTGTGCTCATTCTTGGCTACAAAACCTGGGGAAGGTGCAATGTAAATACATTCATTAAGTCTGCCAAACCTAAGGCAATTAGGTGTGTTGCTCATCGCCGCCAGCTCAGACACTCTGTTCCCGGTGGCCAAAGCCATAAGGAAAACCGCCTTTTTTAAGAGTAATGCAAAGTCTGCAGTATTATGGTACAGACGAGAGTGAAGTAAAGACAAGGCTTTGTCGAGAGACCAAGTAGGCATGAGCTGACGGGGAGGTGGGCGAAGTTTAAAACAAGCTCTCATAAAACCTGTTTCCTCCGCCACCGGTATGGAGAGACCTGTCAGGTCTAAAAAGGGCACTCTAATCGCAGTTAAGTGATTTTTTAATGTTACCACAGATAAATGTTTCTGCTCAAACAGATAATTTAAATAATTGAAAACTAAAGCCACTGACGGCACATTCTGTTCCGTTCTGATGATCCAGGAAGTAAAAGCTTGCCAATGTGAGTGATACTGTCATTTCGTAGACTGAGTATATTGATTGATTAATTTATTGGTCACATCTCTACCGTATGGTGCTAGCCACTTGGCCTCCTGAATGTCCATAATGCAAAAGTCAGCGAGGTCGCTAGGTTGCCAATCGTGTCTAAGTGGAAATACCCGACCGGGAGCGACACCGGGTCCGGGCACCACCGGGTCCGGGCACCACGGTTTCAATTGCTGGTACCACAACTGCGCCGGCCACAGGGGCGCGATTAGCGAGACTAAGCCTCGATAATCTCGTAGTTTGTTCACTACGTGGCACATTAGTGACGCATCTGGCGGCGGAAACAGATAGATGGAGCTCCATCTGTTCCAGTCTGTCACTAGGGCGTCTGGCCCCCCTGCCGGCGTTTTCGCCCGGCGGGTGAGGTATAGAGGGAGTTTGTGAGTCTCCTCGGACGCAAAAAGATCCACTTGTGGATGGGAGAGCTCTGCAATCATTAGGTTGAAAATGGGTTGATTGAGCTCCCATTCTACTGTCGTGCTCTGTCTCCGGGACAGAGCGTCTGCCCAGACGTTCGCTACGCCTGGGAGATAAGATGCGTGAATGTAAATGTCTAGTCTGTTGGCGAGAGTAAAAATCTCTTCCGACACGTTTAGCAACCTCCTTGACCTCGTTGATCCTTGTTTCTGAATACAGTGAACTGCATTCAGATTGTCCATCCTGAAGGCCACCGACTTGCCCTGTAACGCCGGCCCGGGAGCCTGAAGGAAATACAAGGAGACTAGTAATTCTTTGACATTGATGTGAGAGATTTCTAAGTGGGACCAAAGCCCCTGACCCTGGTGCCCCTGATTTGACTGAAATCCCCACCCTATTGTGCCTGACGCATCCGTGTCTACCCATACCGTTGGTGGAGAAGAGGTCCATGACATTATTGAATGCAACGTTTCCCTCTTTGCCCAGACCGCTAGCAAGGTGTGGATTAATTTCGGGATGGGCCATAATTTTTCCGCCGGTAAGAGCGGGAAATATTTGTTGCTTTCCAATATTAATCGTTTTACTTTCAACCGGCCCAACTTGACAGTTAGTTGAATCCAGTTGAGAGAGCCTACCAGAGACTCCCAGACCCTCCGCGTCGTAGTCAGACTGTGAAGAAACATGAACAGTTTCCTGCGAAACCTGTTGCGATTGTCCACACTCTGACTCAGAGTGAGAGCGGCCGTGTCCCAGACCAGCCCTATCCACTGAATTACTCGTGAGGGAACAAGGTTTGACTTTACCAGATTTACCTTGAAGCCTAGAGTTTTGACATGATTTAAAATAATATTGACATGTTTGATGCATAAGTGTTGTGTCTCTGCCACTACCAGCCAGTCGTCTAGATACCACAACACTCTGATCCCCTGTTTTAACAATGGTATTAGGGCTTGCCGGACTAATTTCGTGAATAATCGAGGTGCTAAGTTCAAGCCGAACGGCATCCTTTGAAAAACAAAATTTTGGTGCCTGATCCGTAAGGCCAAAAACCTTTGAAATCTTTTGTTGACCGAGACGTGCCAATAGGCGTCTGTCAGGTCTAGTGAACACATCCAACCTCCCGGCGGAAGTGTTAGCCTGATTTGGTGTACTGTTAACATTCTGAAAGATTCGTTGTGAATGTGAAGGTTCAGATAAGACAGGTCTACGACCGGCCTCATCTGAACACTGTCCCTTTTGGGAACCAAAAATAGTTTGGACGTGAATACAGGGTAATTTGGGGGGACCGGGATGATGACATTCTTGGCAATCATTTCCTGGACCAGTGACTCCACCTCTAAAGAAACAAAATTCGCCGTTGTCGGCTGACGTAATCGAGGTCGCCGGAGCCACTGCCAAGTGATGCCCTTGCGTGCCACCATCCGTGCCCAAGTGTTTAAAGGCCATGCTTGGTGACACGTTCGGAACGACCCAGTTAGCAGACAAGGGTTCGCCGGCTGTACTACCCTCGGGTCCTCCGGCCTTAAGGTTGGCACCGGGAGTGAGAGAGACTTTAGTTTTTTGATGGTGGGGTTGGTGGTGCTGGACGCTTTGCCGGCTGGCTGGTGTTGGCCGAAGACTGGCCCTGACCTGGCTTATGCTGGCCGCGTCCTCTCTGACCTGAAAACCGACTCTGTCTATGCCTGTACTGACCTTGGGGGGAGTGGGAGGACTTAGGCAGAAGGGTTTAGATCCCCCTGGCTGAGCTTTAGCAGTTAGCCTAGGTTTGGGGAAGTTAAATGCAGGTTTCTTAGCTGGAGTGGGTCTGTGCTTAACGGCCTGTGCCATATTGAACACCGTTTGCCACACTTCAGGGGACATTAAAGAGGGAGTAAGCACTGGTGACATGATCACCTGATTCGCAATGCGATCAGGTAGCTTGCGAACTAAAGACATTCTGAGATCTTGTCTTGCTCGTACCGCCTCAAGCAAGGCGGTGCGTATGTTACCCAAGGATTGGATTGACGACTGGAGGAGCAGTCGCCGGGATAATTCAACCGATCTTCTGGCATCCGCGTCTGCGATTGCCTGAGTGGACCGTAGTAAAGACTTAGCCACCTGTTGAGACACTATGTACTGAAAGAACAGGCGAAAAGCTTTCCCCCTTAGCCTAAATTATCTGTCTAGGTGAGTAGGGGTAGGGGTAGTGAAAGGGTCTTTTAGCTCACAAAGATTAATCTTAGGGGCAGCTAGGAAAGAAAACAAGGCTGCTGGGACTCCGCCGGCAGAACCTACCGGCATGGAGAACCAAGAATGAGTGTCCTGAGGGATCTGGTGGGAAGATTTAGAAGTGAATGTGGTTGCAAAGTTGTTGAGCCTCTATCTCCCAATCTACCCAAGGTCCTGGCCCCAACTGCCCCACCTTCAAAACTGGATTAGCTGCTTCGTCTGTGACGGTCTGTAAATCAAGTTCAGGAGTAAGAGCTGACAGAGTCTTAATATCATTAAACCCATCCAGCTTAGACCAGTCTGAAAATAGTTTTGAAGCTGAGGCAGGGGGTAAAGCTGGTTTAGTAGCATACACAAAATAGTCTTGGTGATAATAACTAGGTATAGCCTTGATGTTTACGTCTAGTACATTCCCCAAAATATCCAAGGCCCTCAATTTCTTTGATTTATTGCCCTGGATGACCCACTCACGCGGTACCGGGAGTTCCCCTGACAAGGTAGGTTGGGCGAGCTCTGGGTTAGTGGGGGTCAAAAGGACCCATGACTCGTCTGGTCCATAAAGCAAGGGCATAGCTACCTTTCTGAGAGGCGCCTTGTCTAGAGGGGGTGGATTGACGTCCGTGATGACCCTGACATTTGAAGTTGTCAATGCCGCCGTAGCAGGCTTAGTAACCCCTGATGGTGACAGAGTGGGAGGGTTAGGGATCTTAGATAAAGCAATCGAAGTCATCAGAGGCCGTACCGTAGAACTTGTCGTGGGAGCCCCCAAGTCCATAGTGGGGGTTTCCTGTTGTTGGCCAAAAAATTTAGATAAAGCATCAGTAAGTAGCCCATTAATTTCTTGCGCAGTAACAAATTGGTTAGATGATGAACTTACAGGTGAATCATTACTATCCTGCGCGGCGTCTAAGCCTGAGCCTGACTCTTGCCCTTCCATCTCCGAAATTATAGAAACCTCGTCTTTTTCCTCCTGATCCTCCTGAGAAGACCCCGCCGAAGCTGGGGTACCTTGTTGCCAAGATAAGTCAGGAATAGAGGATGGGATCGCCGCCTCCCTGTGGACATCAGCTACTGTGTGACTCGTTTGAGTCGGACGTGGGTGGTCAGACCCTGGCTGAGCAAACCGCCAAACACCGAGGCCCTGGCCTACACTCTCTTGGGAGTCTGAAACATTCTCAATTATTGAACCTCCTGAACTTTCCAATTCCAGGGTTAGAATATTACTAGGTAAATTCTCTTTAGGGACCGGCACCGCACTGGACCCTTGAGGCCTAACACAAACTTTGCCTGAGGTAGAGGTACTATGAGAGGCACTAGAAGCTGGTGAATGTAGGGAGGACTGTCTCTTATGGGAATCCTTTTTGGAGGATTTATGGCTACGGTGTGACCGAGAACTACTCTTAGATTTGGAGGAATCCTCGCCGTGACCACTGGTGGAACTTTCCGTCCTACTCTTCTTACTCGCTGGTGAAGAGGCAAGACTAGAAGACTGGCGTCTGAGAGGTGACCGAGACCAAGATCTCTCCCGAGACGATGAGGCGGACGCCGGGGGTGTAGGCTCTCTTGGACGTTTTGGTGTAGTAGCCGAAGATACAGAACCCTGACCAGTCTCCGCCGGCTTATAACTCGTGACTCTAGAGGAACGTTTAGGGGGGGGAGGGTGTTCAAACAGCAATCGATCCCAAAGAGGGACGTTGTCACATTGAAGTGATTTATGCACAACAATCGTAGTGTAAGCTGCCATCTGCTGCCGTACTTCTCTTAAAGCTACTGCCGCGGTCTTATCATTATCGCAAAGGACCTTGATAGCTAATTGGGAGCAAAAAGAACAATTACGCATAACCCAGAGACCCCTTGAACGGTCTAGACATTTAACACACCTTATGCAACGGGTATGCGCAAAAATAGGGATACCGGAACAATCAGGGGTAGTGCATAAAGCAAAGACTGGGGCTGAGGTAGCCATGACAGAGACTGGTGGGGAAACTACCGCCGGGTCTGTATTGGTCCGCCGGAGCCCAGTTCTGGAAAAAAAGAAAATTTCCAGGAATTAATGCTCATAAGGTTAACCCAACATGTTCGCACACAAGTGTTAATAACCCACCGGATAACGAGATGCAATGACACAATGATCACAGCTCGTTACGCGGCGGGGTTCAGAATATCTAAACAAATCTTTTGAAGAAAGTGAAGAATACCCTCTGACATAATATAACTGTCCAGCATGGCGATTATAGTCTTTCTGGTGGTGACTGTCTTAAGATTCAATTTTTGGAACAAAAACAACCCCCCATAAAGACGCCAGCCCTTGAAATATTTTAGTAGAATAACACAGGGCGGGCTGACACGAGATCTGATTCCTAACGAATTGTCACAAAAAGATCGCCGTAAGGTTGAAGGCGGCGATACCTAATTGTATCACTAAATTAAGTGGTTAACTCGAAATTGAATTGTAAATTCCTTATTTCCTCCACCTAGGAGCACCCCCGGGTGTGAAAAACGATGTTAACCCTAATTGGACCTTCAATCGCCGTAAGTATAAAGGCGGCGATACATATAGTATCACTTAAAATGGAATGGTTAATGAACTAATTGACTTAGTTGTTCATCCCACCCTACCAAGGTACACCCGCCGGGTGAGATGTCAAAAAGTTAACCCCATAAGTTCCTGTCCCCACTTCTTTGTAAAAGACCGCCGAGGAGGAAAGCCCTTAACACAGCTAGGTTTTTCATGTGGTTTTTTGTAAAACCTGGTAGAAAAACTACATAACGTATGTTCGTATGAACAGCGTTTTATAGATGGGTACAGTCATTCCGCCGGGAATCAAAGGGTGCCTGAAACCAGGTACCAACAGAGACGCAGTCCTGGAGAGCCACAGACACCTCATCGCCGGGAATACAAACCTGTGTGAAAACCACGTGTGGCCCAACACGGCTCTCGGCCGGGTTTTTTCATGGTGAAACCGAGAAAAAACCCGCCGGAAGGAAACCCACCCCGAACAGACACCATCTGATCGTACAACGGACACGAAGGAAGCCACGCACGACTAACCTAAGTCCACACAATAATCCGTGGAATTAGCCAATACACAACTAAACCAGGAACAAACATAGTCCGAGGAATTAGCCAATACACAACTAAAACCCGGATACACATGACACAGTAGGGCATATTTATAAATAATAAACAATAACACTTGTACATGTGGCAAAAGCTACGCGTGGCTGGCTAGGCCTAAGTAGACGGCATAATAAATGTTGAAATATACACAAAACACTGGAAATATCACAACAGGAACCACCGCCAACACACCACTGTAGCAAATACTTCCGGCAAAGGGAAGACTGACTCGGGACCCAGAAAAAACTTCACTAAGTGAAGAAAAATACGCTGGGAACGTCAGTAAGCAAAGCTTACCTCATCAGACAGATAAAAGGCAGCAATAACTAACGCGTAATGAAAGCCGCCTGCAACACAAGCTAACTAACTGTGAAAAAGTTCACATGTCCACAACAGGACCACGAGGGAACATCCGAAATAGATGCCCCAAACACACGGCCCAAAATACACTGCACTGCGGGCAACCAGCCCAGGACACTCCTGCTACACATATCCTAACCTTACTCGATACATCCCGGAGTAAACAAATGAGAAAAAACTCACTAGGGACGCAACAAATGCGGAATCAGCGGAGCGTGGGGAGACACGTCCGGGCAGGCTGAACGCAGAGCAGAGAAGGAGGAATGACGCCTGAATCAGCGTCTGGTCAGAAATCCACACAAGTACATCCACGATATGATGGAAAGCTTATTAGATAGTTATTCTTATTTTCTTTTTCTTTTTATTTTTTACGAAGTTTTTTCGTAGTGAGAACCCAATTCATAATGACTGAAGCCATGAGTGAGGTCGCGTGCGCTCATGATGAAGGCTCCTCAGTTTTTAAATGCTCTGCGCGGTAGATTCAAACTACGGCGGATTAGTGTTTGAAGAGGATGCCTTATGTAATAGGCATGTTCGTCAATGATGGAGGGGCCACTAATAAATAGAACCCTGTCCAGTCTCCGCCGGTTTACGAACAGTTACTCTAGAGGGACGTTTAATGGGAGGGTGCTCAATTAGTAACTTATCCCAAAGCGGGACGTTATCGCATTGAAGTGACTTGTGAGCTACAGTAGTAGTATAAGTAGTCATTTGCTGCCTGACCTCCCTTAAGGCGACCGCTGCGGTCTTATCATTGTCTTGTAAAACTTTAACGCTGAGTTGCGAGCAAAAGGTACAGTTTCGCATCACCCACAGACCCCTTGAGCGGTCTAGACATTTAACACATTTTATACAAAGGGTGTGCGCAAAAATAGGGATACCTGAACAGGAGGCGTAATGCATAAAGCAAAAACGGGGCAAAGGTAGCCATGACAGAGACTGGTGGGAAACTACTCCAGGTTCTCTAAAGACTCGCCGGGGCCCAGCTCTGGAAAAAAATAAAATTTCCAGGAATTAATGCTCATAAGGTTAACCCAACATGTTCGCACACAAGTGTTAATAACGCGGCGGGTAACGAGACGTAATACTCTACGATCACAGCTCGCTACGCGGTGGGGTTCCTATGTAAAGATATCAGAATGTCTGAACTTGTCCAAGAGATTTAAGAATACCCTCTGACACTATAAAAAACCAGCATGGTGTTTATAATTGAAATAGTCTTTCCGGTGGTGTCTGATTCAAGATTCAATTTTGGCAAAACAACCCCCAAAAAAGACGCCGGCCCCTGAATTATCTCGCAGATCAAAAACTGGGAAGGCTGACAAAATACGAGATCTGACTTCTAAAGAATTGTCTTAGGATCGCCGTACGTTGAAGGCGGCGATACACAAATGTATCCCTCAATTGTCTTGGTCAACTAAACCGAATTGTAAATTCGTTATTCCACCCTACCAAGGAGCACCCGCCGGGTGTGAAAGTAAGTTTTTATTAAAAAGTTAACCCCAATTGAGCCCTCAATCGCCGTATGTTGAAGGTGGCGATACAAAAAGCATCCCTTAATTGTCCGGTTGACTAAACTGAATTACCAATTCGTTCATCCCACCCTTCCAAGGTGCACCCGCCGGGTGTGCAAGATGTTAAAAGTTAACCCCAATTGTTCCTGTCCCCACTTCTTTGTATTTACCTAATTGTATTTACCTAATTGTAGTTTACAGGAGTTGAGCTAAGCTCGTGTTGTCCCGTCTCTCAGTCTACTTTTTATCCAATTTTTTCTTGAAAATATGGATATTCCTTGCCCCTACCACCTCCTCCTCCAGCCCATTCCATTTGTCAATACATCTATAGGGGAAGCTAAACTTCCTGATATCGTTCTTGCAGGTAGGTCTTTTTACTTTGTAGCTGTGGCCTCTAGTTATTCCTGTATCCATAATTAATATATCCTCCCTATCCAGCCTCTCTAGCCCCCGGGTGCATTTGTACATCATTATCATGTCTCCCCTCTCTCTCCTCTCTTTTAGACTCGGTAGATTTAATTTGTCTAGCCTCCCTTCATATGGCAGTTCTCTGAGACTTGGAACCAATCTAGTAACTGCTCTCTGGATTCTTTCTAACTTGTGAATATGCTTCTTTAGATGCGGGGACCACACCACTGCTGCATACTCCAATCTTGGTCTAATCATACTCTTCATAATTTTCGCTACCATGGTCTCATCCAAGTAGTTCAGAGCAACTTTCATATTCCCGGCCATTGCATACATTCCGCCAAAGAGCTTGTTAATATGTTTCTCTGGCGACAAATTATCTTGTATAATCAACCCTAAATCCTTTTCTTTTTCGGCCTTGCTAATTATATTATCTCCCATCCTGTACTCCCAATTTGGTCTATTCACACTTCTTCCCATATTTAACACATGGCATTTACTTATATTAAATTTCATTTTCCACTTGGTGCTCCATTCGTATATTTTATCTAAATCCCCTTGCAGCTCCTCACAACTACTTTTATTTGTTATTTGTCTCATAATTTTTACGTCATCTGCAAACATTGACATGTAGGAGTTTATGCCTATCGGCAGGTCATTCACGTACATAAGGAACATGAGAGGTGCCAACACAGATCCCTGCGGCACACCACTCTCAACTTTCCGCCACGATGAGTAAGTTCCTCTAATGTTGGTCCTCATTTCCCTATCTGTTAAATAGCTCTCCATCCATTTCAGCAAACTCCCCCTGACACATCCTAGCGTCTCAAGCTTAGATAACAATCTCTTATGTGGTACCTTATCGAATGCTTTGGAAAGGTCTAAGTAGACGCAGTCCACCCATCCGCCTCTTTCTTGGAGTACATCTATCACCCTACTGTAATAACATAGCAAACTGGTAACACAAGATGTCCCTTCTCTGAATCCAAATTGCTTTGGGGTTATTATCTTCTTTCTCTCCAACATTTTCATCCATCTCTTCCTAATTAGCTTTTCACAAATCTTGCATACAATACTAGTAAGTGAAACTGGTCTATAGTTTAGAGGGTCCTCAGGGTTTCCATTCTTGTATATCGGAATGATATTAGCTCTTTTCCATTCAACAGGAACCTGTCCTTTATCTAAGGAAGCTTGAATTATGTCCCTCACTGGCTCCACTAATTGCTCTGCACACTCCTTTAAAACCCAGGCAGACACTTCATCCAGTCCCATAGCTTTCCTTACTTCAAGTCCTCTCATTGCAGATAACAGCTCATCTCTAGTTATTTCAATCTTACTAAGACCACTCTCCAGTACTCCCGCCTGTGGTTCGTCAAAACCTTCCTCTCTAGTAAAAACTGACCCCAATTTGTTATTCATTACCTCGCACATGTCCGATACATTTTCATACGTCCTAGCATCAACTCTTAATTTAGTCATTTGTTTCTTTACCTTCAACTTACTGTTTATATATTTATAAAATAATCTAGGATCACTTTTACATTTATTTACTATGTTCTTCTCATAGTTCATTTTAACTTGCCTAATTATGTTAACATATCTATTCCTCTCCTGTTTATATTTATTCCGATTACTCTCAGTGTTCCTTCTTCTTAATCTAGCCCAAGCTGCATCACGCCTACCCAAAGCTCTTTTGCATTTCAAATTAAACCAATCTTTCTGCTTAGTAAAATTTCCAGTTTTATATCTTGGGACAAACAGATTGGTTCCTACTCTATAAATTTCGAGGAATCTACTATATTTACCTTGTACGTCCTGTTCCTTCAAAATAAGATCCCAATCTACTCCCTCTAAATATCTTTTCAAGGATACATAATCAGCTTTACTATAATTTAATCTGTCATTTATGTAGCTATTGTCTAATCTAATGGCATTACTCGAGGTCAACTTCCATTTTAGTAATAGGTGATCACTTTTACCTACAGGACATAGATAGTTTATATCACTAATTTCGTGAGGATCCTTTGTAAAAATCAGATCGAGTTTAGAAGGTTCGTTATTACCCCTCATTCTTGTATTTTCCTTCACATGTTGTGCAAGTACATTTTCCGTAACCAACTCCACTAGCCGACTTCCCCAAGATCTCTGATTTGGCCCTGCATCTCCCGATTCCCAATCAACCTCACTACAGTTGAAATCTCCTACCAAGATCAATCGATTGTTCCTTAAAAGCAATCTTCTCAACGACTGAATCATATCCTCGACCATCTCCTCAAACTCCAACTCCCTCCATGCTCTGGTCTTTGGTGGCATGTAAGCTACTGCTATGTCTAGCTTTTTTCCTTCTATATCATTGAGTTCAACTGCCATTATTTCTGCCTTGTCATTATTTAACTCCACTTGCTTTGCTGTCATAGGGTTCTTAACTAATACTGCCACTCCACCTCCCCTTTTTCCCTTTCTATCATATCTCCATATATTATATCCTTCACTAAACACTATATTGCTGTCAAAGTCCTGGTTCAGCTTTGTCTCCGTCAAACAGACTATCTGTGGTTGATCCTTTCTTAATATATCATCCAATTCTACCTTTTTACTGTTTATTCCATCTATATTAGTGTAGTAGCACAGTATATTGGAATCCTCCTCCTTGTTTCTCTTCCCTCCCTGCCTCCCATCAGGTTCACCTCCTCTTCCATCCCCTCCCTGACCTACCTCCACATTCCCTGCTAGTTCTATTCTCCTCCCCCCCCCCCCTCCACAATCTCCCGCCCCTCCCACTGTAAAAGATCGCCGGGGAGGAAAACCAAACAACAACAGCTAGGTATTTTCCTGGTTTTGCAAAACCGGGGAAAACAACTTCACAACACGTGTCCGCATGAACACTGTTAGATGGGTACAGCCATTCCGCCGGGAATCATAGGGAGCCTGAAACAGGCACCACCACAGAGACGCAGTCCTGGGGAGCCACAGACACCTACTCGCCGGGGAAACAAGCCTGTTTTTGAAACCACGTGTGGCCAAAACTCGGCACCCAGCCGGGTTTTTCATGGTGAAACCGAGAAAAATCCGCCGGGAAACAACCCACCACGTCCAGATACCATCTGAACGCCACATAGGACCGAAGAGTTAGCCAAAACACAACTAACCCCGGGCCCACAAATAGTCCGTGGAATTAGCCAATACACAACTAATCCAGGAAACAAAAATAGTCCATAGAATTAGCCAATACACAACTAAACCAGGACACACATGACACAGTAGTACATATTTATAATATAAATCAATAACACTTGTACATGTGGCAAAGCTACAAGAGGCTGGCTAGGCCTAGGCAGACGGAAGATAACATGTCGGAATATAAACAAAAAACACTGAATTATATCACAACAGGAACCACCGCCAACACACCACTGTAGCAAAAACTTCCGGCAAAGGGAAGACTGACTCGGGACCCAGAAAAAACTTCAGTAAGTGAAGAAAAATACGCTGGGAACGTCAGCAAAGCAACACTACCTCATCAGAAATATAAAAGGCAGTGATAATAACGTGTAATGAAAGCCGCCTGCATCACAAGCTAGCTATCTGTGAAAAAGTTCACATGTCCACAACAGGACCACGAGGGTACATCCGAAATAAACGCCCCAAACACACCCAAAATACACTGCACTGCGGGCAACCAGCCCAGGACACTCCTGCTACGCATATCCTAACCTTACTCGATACATCCCGGAGTAAACAAATGAGAAAAAACTCACTAGGGACGCAGCAAATGCGGAACCAGCGGAGCGTGGGGAGACACGTCCGGGCAGGCTGAGCGCAGAGCAGAGAAGGAAGAATGACGCCTGAATCAGCGTCTGGTCAAAGATCCACACAAGTACATCCACGATATTATGGAAAGCTTATTGAATAGTTATTCTTATTTTCTTTTTGTTTTTATTTTTTACGAAGTTTTTTCGTAGTGAGAACCCAATTCATAATGACTGAAGCCATGAGTGAGGTCGCGTGCGCTCATGATGAAGGCTCCTCAAATTTTAAATGCTCTGCGCGGTAGATTCAAACTACGGCGGATGAGTGTTTGAAGAGGGTGCCTTATGTAATAGGCATGTTCGTCAATGATGGAGGGGCCACTAATAAATTAGGCTAGTTTCCCCCGGCGAGTGGTGGCTTGAGGGCTCTCCAGAACTGCGTCTCTGTAGTGGGGCCTGTATTCAGGCTTACTATGTGTTTCCCGGCGGAAGGGCTTTACCCGGTTCAACTAGGGGTTCATGCGGACACCTGTTGACGATAGTTTTCCCGGTTTTGCAAAGCCGTTGAAGAACTGGGCTGTGTTGTTTTGAGTAGTCTTTCCACCCCGGCGATCTTTTGCAAAGAAGTGGGGATAGGAACAATTGGGGTTAACTTTTCTATTATTTTTCACCCGGCGGTTGAACCTCAGGAGGGTGGGAATCACGGATTTGCAATTCGGTAGGATTAGCCTAACAATTGAGGGATACATTTAGGTATCAAGACATTCAACTCACGGTGATCTAATGATTAAGATGGGCTTAACCTGGCTTACTGCGTTATAATAAGGAGGCCGGCGTCTTAGTATGGGTTCCCGGTGAACGTTATATCACAGGGAAGACTGCGTCACTTATAAAGAACTGCTCATCTTTATATCATGTCTGAGGATATTCTTAAATCTTTTGGACACGTAAAGTTATTTACAAATCTTTACATACGAACCTACAGGGTAACGAGGGGTAATGGTGGGGTATTACGTCTCGTTGCCCGGCGGTTCATTAACACTTGTGTTAGAACATTGTGGGGTAACCTTATGAGCATTAATTCCTGGAATTTTTTTTTTTTCCAGGGCGGAGTTCCGGCGGGTCCACAGAGGACCAGGTGAGGCCCGGGGGGAGTTAGCTTTTAACCAGTCTCTGCCATGGCTGCTCTAGCCCCTGTTTTTGCTCAACACCCTCATGTTCCGGAATCCCTATTTTTGCGCACACTCTGTGCATTCGTTGTGTCAAATGCTTAGACCTATCAAGGGGTTTGTGGGTCACAAAGAATTGTACCTTTTGTAGTCAGCTGGGTGTTAAAGTATTACAGCACGACAATCTGTCCGCGGCGGTTGCATTACGCGAGGTCAGACAACTTCTTACTAATTATGTGACTGCAGTGGCTCATAAAGCATTGCAGTGTGATAACGTAATTCTGTGGGACCGTTTGATGGTTCAGTACCCCCCCATTAAACGTCCTCCTTCCCGAAGTAAAGTCACTAAGCCGGCAGAGGCTGGGCTGGTTAAAGAGCTTCTTGCCTCCCCCGGCACATCTAAGAGACCGCGAGAGCCGTCTCCCCCGGCGACAACTTCGGAATCAAGAGCTAGGTCCAGGTCACGGTCTCCTCTCAGAAAGCAGACACATAGTCACTCGACTTCACCTTCGCGGAAGAAGAGCAAGACAGACAAGACCAAGGATAGTTCTAGTGATACATCAAAGTCGAGGCGGAGTCACAAGTCTTCTAAAAAAGAGTCTCATGTACGAAAGTCCTCCCGGCGTTCGCCGGAGCCTTGAACCTCGCTTTCTGCCTCTACTCCCGACATGTCTCAAGTCCAATCTGACAGGTCGGAAGTGGAGTCAGAGACTGTGGTCGGGGATATTCCGGCGGACATAGTGTCGCCAAATAATAATATTCTCACTTTAGATTTAGAGGGTTCTCCCGGCAGTGATAATCCGCGAGAGGGCTCGAGTGAGGGCTCAGTCATTTGGGTGGGGCCTGGCTCACAAGTAAGTTCCGACCAAGGCCGGGGAGTTTGGAGGTACTCCCAGCCATGGCGGGACAGCTCTCTGCCGTCTCAGGCAATTCAGGTAGAGGCTGAAGTCCACCGGGACGCGGAGACACCGTCTTCCATCCCTGACTTAACATGGCAAGGGGCCCCCGTCTCGGCGGAATCCTCTCAGGAGGGACCGGAGGCAGGGGATGATGGGTCTATTATTTCTGAGGTGGGTAATGAAGATAACTCTCAGAATAGGGATATTTCACCTAATAGTTCTTCATCCGCTCATTTTGTCACGGCGGATGAGATTGATGGGTTATTAGCGAGTGCTTTAACTAAGTTTTTTGGCCAGCAACCGGAGCCTCCTATGGTTGGTCTGGGAGCTCCCACGCCAACATCGACTGTCCGACCTCTGGCTACTTCCGTTACTTTGACACAAACTCCGCTCACTCCCCTTGTATCACCTACTATTGTTACTAGGCCAACTTCGGCGGCACTAACTACTTCCAATGTGCGAGTAGTAGCAGACGTAAATCCTCCCCCATTAGACAAAGCCCCGGTCAGAAAAGGGGCTATGCCTCTCTTATACGGGCCAGACGATTCGTGGGTATCACTGGTACCAACAAAGCAAGAGGCAGCACAGTCCACTATGTCAGGGGAGCTTCCGGTACCACGAGAGTGGGTAATCAAAGGAAATAAATCTAGGAAGTTAAGGGCTCTTGATATGCTGGGAAATGTACTTGATGTTAGTATTAAGGCCATCCCCAACTATTATACTCATGACTATTTTGTATATTCTTCTACACCTGCCCTACCCCCTGCATCAGCTTCAAAACTGTTTTCGGACTGGACAACACATGATGGATTCAATGATATCAAAGCGCTGTCAGCTCTAACCCCTGAGTTGGGATTAAAGACATTTACTGACTCAGCCGCGAATTCAGTTTTGAAGGTGGAGCAATTGGGTTCGGGACCTTGGGTGGACTGGGAAGTCGAGGCGCAACACTTTCCAACCACATTCACCTCTAAAGCTTCACACCAAATTCCACAAGAGAGCCATTCTTGGTTCTCTCTCCCAGTATACTCTGCCGGCGGAGTTCCCTCTGCTCTCTTTGCCTTTTTAGCTGCCCCTAAAATTAATCTATGCGAGCTTAAAGATCCGTTCTCTACACCTTCCACTGCTCACCTAGACCGGGAGTTTAGGCTACGGGGTAAGGCGTACAGACTATTTTCTCAGTATATTGTTATGCAACAAGTAGCCAAATCTATGCTAAGATCTGCTCAGGCTATAGCGGACACAGAAGTTCGAAAGGCAATCGAACTATCTAGACGCTTACTTCTCCAAACTTCTATTCAGTCACTAGGAGATATACGCACGGCCTTGTTAGAGGCGGTGCGGGCAAGACAAGATCTAAGGATGTCTCTAGTCCGAAAGCTCCTGGATAGGATTGCTAATCAAGTAGTAATGTCCCCAGTTCTAACTGCCTCTTTAATGTCCCCGGAGGTGTGGAGGACGGTGTTTAACATGGCTCAGGCCTTGAAGCACAGTCCCGCCCCGTCTCAGAAACCTGCTTTCACTTTTACCAAGCCCAAACCAGTCGCTAAAGCTCAGTCTGGTGGGGCGAAATCCTTTCATTTGCCTAAATCCTCTTCCACCCAAGGTCAGTACAGATACAAGCAGGGAAAGTCTTCAGGTACCCATAAAGGACAGAGGTATCAAAGGCCGGGTCAGGGCCCGTCTCCAGCCAAACCCGGCCAGTCGTCTAAACTTCCACCACCACCACCAAAAAACTAAGGTCTCCCTCACTCCCAGGGCCGATCTCCTGGCGAGTGGATCAGGGGGTAGTCCAGCCGGCGAACCCTTGTCTGCTAACTGGGTCGTTCCGGGCGAATCATCGCGCATGGCCTTTAACCCTTCCTCCCCGGGCTGTCTTACCCAATGACGGTCGCCCCTACCCGGGCGAAATGGCTGAAAAACGTCTAGGCCTAGGCTACCGTATTTATGTTTATTTTCACTGCTAGAACTTTCCCCCTCATCTAAAATTGTAGTGCGGTTTTCAATCTGTATTTTGGCATTGAGTAGAGCTCTGTAAGTCAACTGGTTCAGTTGTGATGACGATTTCAGTGGAGCCAATATTGCAGAGATGTTGCCAATATGGGGGCTTTTCAGACACTAATTTCATCATGACGTCAGAACAATAACATTGAGGAGTCTTCTCCTTCTTGTTTTCGGAGGTGCAGTGACAAACGCTTGGGTTTGTTGACATACGTCGTACGCACGGCGTTCAGACCAAGCTTAATTAGGCTATTAAGCTCATGCCTTAGATAAGGCATACCGGGTAGCGGCCCTTCTTTCGTGCTGTCCTTACCTAAGGCAGACCGGGTAGGAAGGGTTAAACACATGGGCGAGGATGGTGGCACGCAAAGGCATCACCTGGCAGTGGCTCCGGCGACCTCGCTTACGTCAGCCGACAAAGGCAAATTTTGATTCATTAGAGGTGGAGTCACTGATCCAAGAGATGGTGGCCAAGAATGTTATCATCCCGGTCCCCCAAAATTACCCAGTTTTTACATCCAAACTTTTTCTGGTACCCAAAAGGGACAGTGTTTAGATGAGGCCGGTCGTAGACCTGTCTTATCTGAACCTCCATATTCACAACGTATCCTTCCGGATGCTGACAGTGAATTAGATCAGGCTAACACTTCCGCCGGAAGGGTGGATGTGTTCTTTAGACCTGACGGACGCGTATTGGCACGTCCCGGTAAACAAACGGTTTCAACGTTTTCTAGCGTTAAGAATCATGCATCAGACTTATGTCTTTCAGAGGATGCCGTTCGGTTTAAACCTAGCACCTCGCATATTCACGAAATTAGTCCGGCAAGCCCTGATGCCCTTGTTGCAACAAGGGATCACGATTTTGTGGTATCTAGACGACTGGCTGGTGGTGGCGGAGACGGAACAATTATGCATAAGTCATGTCAACATAACATTAACTCATGTAAAAACTCTAGGATTCAAGGTAAACCTGGTAAAGTCAAACCTTGTTCCCTCACGAGTGGTTCAGTGGATAGGGCTGGTCTGGGACACAGCTGCTCTCACTCTGAGTCAGAGTGTGGAGAATCGGAACAGGTTTCGCAAGAAACTGTTTCTGTTTCTTCACAGTCTGACTACGGCACGGAGAGTCTGGGAATCTCTGGTCGGCTCTCTCAACTGGATCCAACTAACTGTAAAGTTGGGCCGGTTGAAAGTCAAATGTTTAATTTTGGAGGGCAACAAATTTTTTCCACTATTGCCGGCGGAAACATTATGGCCCATCCCACAATTAATACACACCTTACTAGCGGTCTGGGCGAAGAGGGAAACATTGCACTCAGTCATGTCTTGGACCTCTCCTCCGCCGACGGTATGGGTGGACACGGATGTGTCAGGCACGATAGGTTGGGGCTTTCAGTCAAACCAAGGGCACCAGGGTCAAGGGCTCTGGTCCCACTCAGAATCCTCCCACATAAATGTCAAAGAGTTACTAGTCCCCTTGTATTTCCTTCAGGCTCACGGCTTTTCTTTGCGGGGCAAATCGGTGGCCTTCAGGATGGACAAACTGAACGCGGTTCACTGCGTTCAGAAACAGGGGTCAACGCGATCTCGGAGGTTGCTAAACGTGTCAGAAAAGATTTTTGTACTAGCCGACAAGCTGGACATTCAGCTTCACGCTTCTTATCTCCCCGGCGTAGCGAACGTCTGGGCAGACGCTCTGTCTCGGAGACAGAGCACAACAGTAGAATGGGCGCTCAAGAAACACATTTTCGACCTAATGATTGCGAATCCTTACCGTCCACAAGTGGATCTATTTCCGTCCGAGGAGACTCACAAACTCCCGCAGTACCTAACCTGCCGGACAACCACGCCGGCGGGAGGACCCGACGCACTGGTGACAGACTGGAACATGTGGAGTTCCATTTATCTGTTTCCGCCGCCAGACGCTTCTCTAATGTGCCAAGTAGTAAACAAACTACAGGATTATCGGGGCGTCGTCTCATTAATCGCGCCCCTGTGGCCGGCGCAGGCGTGGTACCAGCAATTAAAGACGTGGTGACCGAACCCGGTGTCGCTCCCGGTCGGGTATTTCCACTTAGACACGATTGGCAACCTAGAGACCTCGCTGACTTTTGCATTATGGACATTCAGGAGGCCAAATGGCTAGCTCCGTATGGTAGAACCGTGACCGATAAATTCATGAATCAATACACACAATCTACTAAGAGACAGTATCATTCGCATTGGCAGTCTTTTACTTCTTGGATACTCAGAACAGAACAATCCGTGCCATCGGTAGCTTTGGTTTTTAATTATTTAAACTATCTGTTTGAGCAGAAACAGCTATCAGTAGTAACGTTAAAGAATCACTTAACACCAATTAGGGTGCCATTCCTGGACCTTACGGGTCTAACCATATCACTAGCGGAGGAAACAGGCTTCATGAGGGCACGTTTAAGCTCCGCCCACCTCCCCGTCAGCTCATGCCTACCTGGTCTCTGGACAAAGCGTTGTCATTACTTCATTCCCGGCGGTACCAAAATACTGCAGATTTTGACTTACTTTTAAAAAGGGCAGTATTTCTTATGGCTTTAGCTACCGGGAACAGGGTGTCTGAGCTGGCGGCGATGAGCAACACACCTAATTGCATCAGGTTTGGTAGGCTCAATGATTGTATTCATATTGCTCCTTCCCCAGGGTTCATCGCCAAGAATGAACACAGTGATCACGTGTTTTCAGAGTTCACAGTGCCGGCATTGAAAAGGGGGAAGGTGCACCATAATTTATGTCCAGTGCAAGCGCTTACCAAATATTTAAAGGTCGCACCTAGGAATCAACAAGGTGCTTTATGGGTATCTAGTACGGGTAAACGCGTTATGAAGCGTAAACTAGCTTCTCTCTTAGTTAATGTCATTCAGGAAAGTAATCCCGGCGTTGTGGGTAGAGCTCACGATTTACGCAAATGGGCGACCTCTTTACGTTTCCTTAAGAATTTTTCTGTTGAGGACATAGCAGCCACGCACCTCTGGTCCTCTAATCATACTTTTTTGACTCGATACCTTTCAGTAGCTTTGGACAGGCCTTCCATGCCATGTATAGCTTTACGGCAGAGGGTCTAGGTGTCCTCTGGGTCACTTATTATTTAGATGAGGAAAAGAGAGGGGGGGGGGGGTGCAGTTTGTGTAACATAGGACACCCTAGACCCCGCCGGAGGACGTGTGCGAAGTTTACGAGCTGTGATACAGGGTGTAGGTGCTGTAATGTTAAAGAATTTTCTGTAGTATTCATTACAGGAAATTGTGCTAACGTCCAATCATAGTTCAAAGACAATGCTTGTTGTAAATAGTTTTGGCTGTGAAGCAATATAATTTTAAGTAAATCTTAGTAGTTGCGGCCGCAGCTGGTATGTGTAATGTAAGTACCTCTTTACGGTATATTTTTCAAATTATATCCAAGAGTTAATGGGGTTTATATGTGCACATATAAACTTTGATGTTTTTTGTTTTTCACCACTTACTTTAAGTGGGGTGCCTTCTTAACTACCAGCTCTGTGTACAGTGTCTCGGAGTTAACTCCTTTTTGTCCAAGCAGGCTTCTTCGAAGCACGCTCCTGCTTGTCACCTTTTTGTATATTTTTATGCTGTATAAAGTATTATGCACAAATATATCTTTTTTACAAAGTATGAATACTATGTGGTTGTTTGATTATCTGCTTTTGCTAGAGTTATGATATGATTACGAATGTCCCCCTCCAGTCTTAGATATCAGGCATAATCGTCAATGATGGAGGGGCCACTAATAAATTATAGGTTTGACTCCTGTAAGGAGATAAAGAAAACCTAATATTTAGTAGTGGCCCCGTAATCATTGACGACTGGGGCCCTCCCGACCATCCCCTTCCCATTCGTTGATGTATTAAGGATTTTGGTTTACTTGATATGTCAGTGAAGGAAGAATGACGTCTGAAGTCAGCGTCTGGTTAAAGATCCACACAAGTACATCCACGAAGTTATGGAAAGCTTATGAATAGTTATTCTTATTTTCTTTTTATTTGTTATTTTTTACGAAGTTTTTTCGTAGTGAGTACCCAATTTCATAATGACGAACCATGAGTGAGGTTGCGTGCGCTCATGATGAAGGCTCCTCAATTGTTTATGCTCTGCGCCGTAGATTCAAACTACGGTAAATGAGTGTTTGAAGAGGGTGCCTTATGTAATAGGCATAATCGTCAATGATTACGGGGCCACTACTAAATATTAGGTTTTCTTTATTTCCTTACAGGAGTCAAACCTATACTTTAGTACCGGACCTTGCTCAGGTTATGTTGCGATTCCGTCTGCATCAGTATGCATCTGAATCAGTGACATCGAGAAGTCTTTCTTGATGTTGAAACTTCATGATGTCCATGCTTACGATATGGCTCGTGAAGTAATGGATAATGCCCATTTATTCCTGCGCCAATGGGCCACAGAAGGATGGTGTTGCTGCGGAACAACAGGATTTGGTGAGAGTACTTGGCCTGGTGTGGAAAACTGACTCTGATTCTCTTTCCTTTCGAGTTCAGTATGCTCCTTTTGAACAGGTTACAAAGCGTGAGTGTTTAAGGTTTGCTGCCAAACTCTTTGATCCTTTGGGTATTGTGTTGCCAGTATCAATAAGGTCTCGAATCTTTCTCCAACAATTGTGGAGACTGAAATTGGGTTGGGACGATGATCTCTCTGTGGACCTGCAAGCGGAATGGCGGGGGATTGTGGATGACATGGTTCTCTGTAGTTGTATTGAGTTCTCTAGGAGGATCTGTTTCAGAGAGACTATTTCCCTGCATGCATTTGCTGACGCAAGCAGTGTCGCTTACGGGACTGCTATATATCTAGTCAGTCCAGAGGGTAGCCACTTGGTCATGGCAAAGGCTAAGATGGCCCCCATCAAGTCCCTTTCCATCCCTTAATTGGAATTGACTGCAGTTCTGCTAGCCGCCAGAATGATTAACTTCGTTGAGAAAGCCTATAAAGATAAACTTCATATCTCTGAAATCTATGTGCGGAGTGACAGTCAAATTACGCTACACTGGATTCACAGTCAAAAGAAACTGCCAGTGTATGTCACTAACCGCATCGACGAGATACAGGCCCTAGTCCCGACTGCTTATTTCCGGTATGTGTCGACTAAAGAGAACCCAAGTGATATGGTATCTCGAGGCGTGTCTGCTAAATGTTTGAGTTCTTCTGCGTTTGTGGTGGAATGGGCCTACTTGGCTCCCGAAACCCGATGGATGGCCAGAGAATATAGATCTCCAACAGCAGCCCGCTGGTATCGTGACCCAAATTGTAGACATGGTGCCCCAAGATGACACACAGTTATGGGACTGGCACAAATATAGCAGCTATGAAAGATTGCAGCGTGTCACAGCATGGGTGATACGTTTCGTAAATAATTTGAAGGCAAAAAGAAATAGCCTGCCCCCCACAGGTAGTGCTCATCTCAACGTACATGAAATTAGAGCTGCAGATAATTTTTTACTCAAATTATGCCAAAAAGAGACCTATTCGCAGGAACTTGAAATAATGGTGAAGGGTAAACAGTCCAGAAATAACTTAATCAACCAGTTAGGACTATACCTGAAGGGAGGTATAATTCATTGTGGAGGCAGATTGAGGTTAGCGGCTATCTCAGAATCATGCAAGTATCCTAAACTTCTGGCCTCCAAACATCCCTTGACCCACCTGATAATTGATCGGTGCCATCGGCTCTGTTGCCATTACGGGGTCGGTCATGTGGTTACCTACGTTCCTCAAAAATGGTGGGTGCCTAAACTCAGGCAGGTGATGAAAAGCGTACTGGTTAAATGTCTGAAATGTCGTCGGGTAAAAGGTAAGCCCTACGACTATGCAGGACTGCCACCTTTACCAGCCCTGCGAACCACCCCTGGAGACCCATATAAGGTCACTGGCGTGGACTATAGCGGAGCAATCCCGATCAAGGACTTGCCGACCATAAAAGCTTACATGCTTTTATTTACTTGCGCGGTCACCAGAGCGATTCACATCGAAATAGTCACCAACCTCACTTGTGACAGTTTCCTCCACGCATTCAGGAGGTTTTGTAGTCGACAGGGATTTCCCCGGATCATTTTAAGTGACAATGCCAGCACTTTTGTTGGGGCCTCTGGGTACTTATCGGACATTTGTAATCACCCTAAAGTTCAGTCCCACCTTGGCAGTGTTCAATGTGAGTGGCGGTTTATCCCGGCTAGGGCGCCGTGGTTCGGCGCTATATGGGAAAGGGCCATCGTCATTGTCAAGGCGGGGTTGAAGAAGGTGTTGGGACGTGCTTTAATTTCCTTGGAGGAATTGACTACTCTACTGTTGGAAATTGAGGCCACTATCAATGATCGTCCCTTATATTATGCTTCCAGCGACCTAGGGGATCTTACCCCAATAACACCCTCTGTGTTGGTGCGGGGTCATCGGTTGCGGGATCTTCCTGATGATAATGAAGTGGAGGATGGGTTGGAAGATCCAGACTACATAAATAAAGATGTCATTTCAGCCAGATATCAATATATTCGCAACCTGTCGAAAGATATCTGGCGACGCTGGTCTAACGAGTATCTGGTGACCCTCAGAGAGGCGCATAAGTGTAAGCTGAGACCAATAAATGGTCGGTGGCCAGGTATCGGTGATGTCGTCATCATCCATGATGAGGGTCCACACGCTTTTTGGAAGTTGGGCCGTATTGTCGAGTTATTACCCAGTCGAGACGGAGAAGTCTGAGTGACTAGAGTCCAGACGAAGACGGGAACATATACGCGGCCGGCTGTCCGTCTGTACCCTCTTGAGGGGGACATTGAGTGCAAAGAGGACTCCTCGGAGACGCCTGGAGACATTCCCACAGTGCCTACCTTGACCGATCAACCGGTCGACGTACCCAGTGGACATCCTAGTCGACAGGCGGCTCAAGCCTCCTCCCAATCATGGCGGAATAAAATAGCCTCCGTGCTTTTGTAGATACTGTATTATATAAACCTGGTGGCGGGAATGTGTCCAAACTCTGATATGGACAGTCTTACTTTAAGTATTACTGTACATTAAGTTTCTAGTATTAAGTTTGTGGGATCAATAATTATATAGAATAATTAATTATGTTCTGTATTGGATATTGGGTAATCTATCATTCCTATGAACTTAGGTAATTATAATTGGGTGGGAAAATATATACCTACCCATTCGCGCATGCGTGATATTGGCGGACTTCCCGCGAATATTGTGAGGGTCCTGCACTCTCTCCCTAGCCGCCACAACTACCAGACCGTCTGCCTACGCTCTTGTGTTTTCACCTCACCTTTCATTAGTGATGGTACTTAGCTCATCAATTCTCCATCTATCCATACTAATCCATAGATCATTAATCATCATTCTCATCAATCATTAAGTATAGTGGCCCTCTCCTTTATTCATCAACTCTATCCTATTAGCTAACACTCCCGTTTCCCACACGCCATCTTGTAACAACGCCATGGCTCAACAGGTCAACTAGGCCCTACAGCACTAGTTCCAGTATTCAGGTGATATAAACTATTGTATGGTATTTTTATACAGTCCACTATATAATCCTAACTACGAATATCCATATAATAGTTTTCATTCTTCCCTCTGGGACTCAAACCTATAATTTATTAGTGGCCCCTCCATCATTGACGATATGCCTGATATCTCAAGACTGAAGGGGGACATTCGTGACAATATCTGAACCACTAATAAACCAATAAAGATAGAGAAAAAACACCATATAACAATCTTAAATTTATTGTGTACATACAATATTTAGAAAAATTGGAAAGAAAAGCAGTGCGTTACTTCGAAGAAGTTCTGCTTATAAGTAACCATACAGGTACATATGTTAAAGAATATCACATTGAGATTCAATAAAAAAATATTTTCCAAGAATGTATTTATTGTTGTCCAAACATTTAAATAAATAAATAAATAATTTGATCATATATTTTGCCCTTAAAATGAATTTGTACATATTTCATATTTTGTACAACTTATATTTAATATCCTATAGTGCAACTATTACAGATATCTTACAAAAATAAATTTTTTGAACTGTATAACCAGTTCGACTTATCAAGTATCACAGCTCGTGAACTTATCACATAGTCCGGCGGAGGGTTTAGGGGTCTTTGGCTCTCCAGCAACACCCCTCCCCCCCCCCCTTCCTTTTCTCCATTAAGATTACTCTTAAACTTAGTAGCACACAGACCAACTAGACCCGCTGGCACAAGGCCACACAGGTGAATTTTGGTTTATCCAAAGCCACAGATAGGTAGCGCGTCAGGAAAGTATGATTGGAAGCCCACAACTTAGTGTTTGCTATGTCATCAATGGAATAATTATGCAAGAAACGTAAGGAAACTGCCCATTTCCTGATGTCGTGGGCCCTTCCCACTACACCGGGATTACTTTCACGAATTACATCTACGAGTAAAGAAGCCAATTGTCTTCTCGTGACGCGCTTACCCGCACCATTGCCCCATAAGGCTCCCTGCTGTTGGGGCCATGACACCCTCAGAAACTTTATTAAAGCCTGAACCGGGCATAATACATGGTGTGTGTCCCCGTGCTTGAGCGCCGGGACTGTAAATTCCGAAAAAAACATGCTCGCTATGTTCGTTCTTAGCAATAAAAGTGGGAGATGGAGCAATTTGTACATTCACATTGAGCCTCCCAAACCTGAGGCAATTAGGTTCGTTGCTCATTGCCGCCAGCTCAGACACCCTGTTACCTGTGGCCAAAGCCATAAGGAACACAGCCTTCTTTAACAGTGAGTCAAAATCTGGCGTATGATTATACTTAAGCGAATGAAGCAAAGACAATGCTTTGTCAAGTGACCAGGTAGGCATGAGCTGACGGGGTGGTGGGTGAAGCTTGAAACATGCCCTCATGAACCATTTCTCCTCCAACTGCAGTATAGATAGCTCTGTTAAGTCATGAAAGGTAATTCTGATAGCAGACAAATGATTCTTCAGTGTAACTACAGAAAGGTGTTTTTGTTCAAATAAATAGGCCAAATACTTGAATACCAAAGCTACTGATGCGTCACTTTGCGCCGTTTCTACTATCCAGGTTGTAAAAGACTTCCAATGCGATTGATATTGTCGCCTGGTAGAAAGAGTATACTGATTTAGAAATTTATTAGTGATGCTCTCTCCATACGGAGTTAACCATTTGGCATTTTGAATGTCCAAAAGGCAAAAGTCAGCGAGGTCTTTAGGTTGCCAATTGTCTCTAAGTGTAAGTACAAGAGCGGGAGTGACACCGGGTTCTCGCACCACATTTTCAATTGGTGGTACCACACCTGAGCTGGCCATAGAGGCGCGATCATCGAGACTAAGCCCCGGTAACCCCGTAGTTTTTGAACTACTTGACACATGAGTGAAGCATCTGGAGGCGGAAATAGATAGATGGAATTCCACCTGTTCCAGTCCTCCAATAACGCGTCTGGACCCCCCGCCGAAGTCATGTCCCGGCGGGTTAGGTAGAAAGGAAGCCTGTGGTTTACCTTGGGCGCGAAAAGATCCACTTGTGGACGGTATGGCTCTCTGCAATCATCTGGTTGAAGATGTTTTGCTTGATAGCCCATTCTACTTTGGTGCTCTGTCGCCGGGACAGAGCGTCTGTCCAGACGTTCTCTACTCCTGGGAGGTATGATGCATGAAGATGAATGTTCAGCTCTTCGGCCAGAACAAAAATCTTTTCTGACAACTAGCAATTTCCGAGACCTCGTTGACCATTGCTTTTGAATGCAGGATACCGCATTCAAATTGTCCATTCGAAACGCTATTGATTTCACCCTCAAGGAGGAGCCATGGTTTTGAAGAAAAAATAAAGGGACTAAGAGGTCTTGCTCGTTGATATGAAAATTCTCGGATAGGGACCAAAGACCTTGACCCTGATGGCCTAGGCTCGACTGATAACCCCAGCCTATTGTCCCTGAAGTATCTGTGTCTACCCATACAGTAGTTGGGGGAGACGCCCACGTCATTATTGAGTGCAACGTTTCTCTCCTCGCCCAGACCGACAGCAAGTCGTGAATTAATGGAGGAATTTTCCACAACTTTCCTGCCGGCAACAGCGAAAATGTTTGTTTCATTCCAAGATTAATCTCTACTTTCAATTGGCCCAACTTTACAGTTAGTTGAATCCAATTGAGAGAGCCGACCAGGGATTCCCATGTCCTTCTCATGGTAGTCAGACTGTGGAGAAACAAAAACAATTTCTTTCGAAATCTGTTGCGGTTGTCCACACTCTGACTGAGAGTAAGATGTTCTGTGTCCCAGACCAGCCCTATCCACTGAATTACCCGTGTGGGAACAAGATGCGACTTTGCCAAGTTGACCTTGAACCCTAGGGATTGTACATGGTTTATAATTTGATTGACATGGATTTTGCATAAACTCTCTGACTCCGCCACCACCAGCCAGTCGTCTAGGTACCACAACACCTTGATTCCCTGATTTAACATCGGCATGAGGGCCTGCCGGACTAATTTCATAAATATTCTCGGTTCAAGGTTCAACCCGAATGGCATTCTCTGAAAGACATAAGTCTCTTGCCTGATCCTCAAGGCGAGGAATTTTTGGAACCTTTTGTATACCGGGATGTGCCAATAGGCTTATGTCAGGTCTAACGAGCACATCTAACCTTGCGGCGGAAGTGTTACCCTGATGTGATTCACAGTGAGCATCCTGAACGATGTGTTGTGAATGTGTGGATTCAAACAAGACAGGTCTACGACTGGTCTCATCTGAATACTGTCCCTCTTCGGTACGAGAAAAAGTCTGGACGTGAAAACAGGGCAAGTTGGATTGACCGGGACAATGATACGCTTGGTGATCATTTCCTGGACTAGTGACTCCACCTCTAAAGATACATGACTGATTTCTAGAGTTTGACGTAAACGAGGTCGCCGGAGCCACTGCCAGGTGATACCCTTGCATACCACTGTCTTTGCCCAATTTCGCCGGGGCCAAGCCCGGTGATACGCCCGATATGACCCAGTTACTTGATTGGGACTGTCCGGTGGAACTACCCCCGGATCCAACTCGCCCTCGATAGGCCCTTGGAGTGAGAGAGTTTGTACTGTGACTAGTTTTTTTTATGGTGGTGGGGTAGGATTAGATGGCTGACTGGTTTTGGCAGAAGTCAATCCCTGACCTGATCTGTGTTGTGATTTATTCTTACACCACTTCCCTGACTGTTTTCCCTGTTTAGGCTTGAGCTGAGTACTTCCCTGTGCCGGGGGAGACTTTGGGCCCTGAAAGGGCTTAGACCCACTAGGCTGGAATTTCACACTGCTCTTAGGCTTGGAGTACGGTTTTGGAAACTTGAAGTGTTCCTTCCTAGCCTGGGAAGTACTCGGCTTCATGCTGTCTACCATATTGTATACAGCCTTCCAAGTCTCAGGGCAAAGTAAAAAAGATGTTTACACAGGTGAAAGAATTACCCGGCGGCCAATGTCGTCCGATAACTTTTTCACCGTATAGACTCTCAGGTCCTGACATGCGCGGACAGCCTCCAACAAGGCTATCCTTACGTCCCCCAAAGATTGAATAGAGTTCTGTAAAAGAAGCCGCCGGGATAACTCTGTGGCCTTCCTAACATCATGGTCAATAATAATAGCAGCAATAGTTCTCGTGAGGGACTGGGCTATTTGGCGACTTAGTATAAATTGGGAAAAGAGTCTGAATGCTTTGTTTCTCAACTTAAAATCTCTATCCAGATGTGCCGGAGGAGGAGTTGAAAAGGGCTCCTGCAGGTCCCATAGAGCCAACTTCGGGGCGGAAAGGAACTCAAGCATAGTAGGTGTATATGTTGGGTCTGGCTGCTTCCAGACGATCCCCAGGTACTTATCAAAGAGGTGGGATAAGTCAAACACTGGGTAAAAGTTAATAGGTTCTTGTATTCAGGAGTGAAGTGGGTACAGTGTACAGGGAGACCTTTGGTAGGCTAGTCTCTCTCTCGATCTGATCATAACATACCCCTAGCGGGCAGATCATGAAATACCCATAGTTACCATGTGCAGTCAATGCAGTACAGTTATATAAGTGAGTGCACATGATTACTATGGTACATGTTTAATATAAGGAGGTATGCATATAGATAATATTAGTGTTACATACAGATACTTAAGAATGCTGTTGCCTCAATAAATCATATACATACACCTCCCTCCCCCCTCACGCTCGTAGTTCAATCTCGAGCGGACTCCTTTTCTCTGGGTCGTTTCGAATAACGTGGGGCAACTGGGGGGTCAGACGCTAAGGACAACTGTTTCTGGTCATTGCAAGGGGTCGCAGGGGACTGGGGGAGGGGGTAAAAACTTTGGGGTACAGGGCGGAGGAAATGGCGGTTCCGCCACCACACACGACCACTAGGGAGACGCACCTCATAATCCCTGGACTTGCCAAGACTCATGACAACCCCCACCTTGTCCCAGCATTGCGATGTCGGGTCTTGAATCCGAACTTGCTGACCGACACGCAACCTGGGGAGGGGCTGTGCGTGCGCATCGTACCGGGTCTTAACCTGCTCTGCACGGTCGGCTGCACGTCTGTCACAGTCCTCGACCTTGCCCTTCCACTCCTGAGCGAAGGATCTGGGGTCGGCAGGTAGACATGTCCGAAGGGGATGACCATATAGGAATTGGGCAGGGGAGCGGCCAGTGAAGTTAGGAGTGTTCCGGAGTTCTATGAGACCCCGGTCAAAGTCCTCTATGTCAATGTTGCCAGAGGGTGCAGTCTGAAGAATGAGGTGCCTGATTGACCTCACTGCAGCCTCGGCATGGCCGTTCGCCTGTGGGTGATGCGGTGACGTAACCACATGGCGGACTCCCCATCGCTCTATAAAGTCCCGGAAATCCTGGTTGGTGAATTGTGGGCCTCCATCGGTCCTCAGACAGAGGGGAACACCAACTTCCCGGAAGTAGTGACAGAAGAGCCTGATTGTTGCAGAGGCAGTAGCGTCGCCTTTGCAGGGGACGACAACGGGCCACCCCGACCAGGAAGGACTTCCTGGCAACCATGATAAAGTCGGCCGAGACAGACTCAAAGGGCCCTGTCGGGTTCTCGTCATTCAGGAGGGGTTCCTTCTGGAGGCCAGGTTGGAGGATCTGGCACGACTCGCAAGCATGAACAGTACTGGCGATGTCGGAATCTATCCCCGGCCAGAAGACAGCCTGCCTCGCTCTGCTCTTGGTGGCCTCCACACCTCTGTGACTGTCGTGGAGTTGCTGCAGGGTGCGGCGGCGGAGAGCCGGAGGAACCACAATCCGAGCTCCGTAGAGGACGAGATCTCCATCAGCACAGAGATCATCCCGTAGCATCCAGTATGGGAGCAAGGAATCATGTAGGTTATAATGGTTGACAGGGAAGCTTGAGGTGACGCAGTCGAGTAGACAGACGTATGTAGGGTCCGCTCTTGCTGCGGCGCGAAGATCCTGTAGAGTCCTCTCGGCGTCTTGTACTGGAGATTCTCCTGGGTTGATGACATCCAAAATGGGCTTAGGAAAGTCCTGAGAGATGATGGCCAACTCCCTGCAATGGCGATAAGAAAGCAGAGGAGTCTGGACACCGTCGTGCACTTGAATCTGGGCAGGACACGATCTCTTGCCTAGGGTGAGGGTTGCCTGAAATGCACCCAGAGCAGGCGCCATCCGCCGTGAGCGTCATGGTAGGCGAAGGGTCTTGCAGGCTGCTCCTAGAGACACCCAGAGATCCTAGATGTCGCAGGCCAATCACTGTAATGTCAGAGCCTGTGTCCGGTAGCATCCGTAGGCGGGATTTGACATCGCCGTGTGACAGGGTGACAACGATGGGCTGTGGTGTCTTGTCAGCAGAGGAAGAAGTTGATCCCACACGACGACAGTTGTTGTGCTTCGCCTCGTGAGACTTGCTGGAGTCGGAGGAGGTACCACTGCTGCTTTGAGATCCCCCTCGGCGCTTGTCCTTCTTCTTCGACGCCCGACAACACTTCTCAATGTGCCCAATGCGGTGACAGAGGTGGCACTGGACCTTATTGGCGGGGCACTTGATCGTCCGCGACCAGTGGCCTTGTCGTCCGCAGGCGTCGCAGGTGCTCTTATCAGCTGGGCACGTGTCCAACCCATGCTGGCGAGCACAACACTGGCAGAAATCCGTTGACTTTGATGAATACTTGATGGGCGGAGTCTTGCCGTTTCCCTGAGCTTTCTTGTCCTTTTTATACGAAGAAATTGCGCTCACTTGGTCAGGAGGAGCACTAATGGCCGTGGTCGCAGATATAGCGGCCTCATAGGAGCGGCACCTAGTCACAACATCCTTTAGTGGTGCTTTGGAGTCCAGGGAGATGAGCTTCTGTACCAGCTCCTTGTCTCTTGGTAGAGATGGAAGACGAACCAGAAGAGACCAGGCTCGTTGGGGATTCCATCCTACGAGGACAGGTCGAAGAGTTCTGCGAGAGAGTCCCAAATCAACGAAAAAGATTTTGCATCCCAGGAGCTGGACTGGACGACATTGTGGAAGCCTTCGAAGATACCACAAAGGATGCAAATGAAAATACCCTTTTTGTCAACTATGCTGGTTCAAATGACGTCATGCGCACCAGATCCGAAGAGTTGATGGAGAAATATCGCAAGATGATCCAGCACTACAAAAACAAGTCAAGGAATATCATCATCTCAGGCATTCTCCCCAAGATCGACGCACCTGATAAATTCTATGACAAGGCCTTCAGCACAAATAGCCGACTAAAATATTTGTGTCTGAGGGAAGAAGTTGAATTCATCAACCTCTGGGACAACTTCTACAACCAGCCTACTCTGTTCCGCAAGGATGGCACTCATCTAAACCCTGTGGGTTCAGCGCGCATGGGTCGTCTCCTACACGAAGCAGTCCGCAGCCATGGATCAAAAAACGCCATCAGAGAAGAAGCAGCAGTGACATAAATCATCCAACGCCAAGAAAAAAACAGAGGCAACCGAGGACCACCAGCGATAAGGACCGAAGACAGCGAGGACCGAGGACAGCCATGAACATAAATGTAGATCCGACAAGAACCAAAAATATTATTAAAGAGCGTTCCGTGAGTTCTAAAATAACAAATTTAAAGGTTTTCTATGCAAACGCTCGTAGCATACGCAATAAATTTTCAGATTTAGAGGAGCTAGTGTTTACAGAAAATTATGATGTGATTGGCATAACAGAATCTTGGCTCAATACAGAAGATAGAGACTTTTTAGCAGAGTATTCACTTCCCGGTTATGTAATGTTTGAGAAAAGCCGAATAAATCGAAATGGAGGTGGCGTTTTACTTTATATCAAAGAAAGTCTTAACCCTACCCTCTTGTCAAAACCTCAAATTGTGAACGTCGACGCATCTTTTGTGCTAATAAAGAATAATAAAGGTACAAAAATAATACTTGCATTAATATACAGACCTCCAGCTCAATCAGTGCAAACTGACCGAGAAATTTACGAACAAATTGCAGATGTAAGTAACTCACAAGATACTGTAATTTTTGGCGACTTTAATTTACCTGTGACCAAGTGGGGCGATACTCTTACTTCACACTCCGGACATGACTTGTATACGAACTTGCAAGAGAGTTCGCTTTATCAATTTGTTCGAACGCCGACCCGTGGTAATAACGTTCTTGACATTGTACTTGCAACAAAAGAAGAATTAATAGAGAATTTGAATGTTGGTGATGAATTCAGTAACAGCGACCATCGTACGATAACTTTCACTTTAAAGTTTACTAGTAACGAACCAAATTGTAGCATCGAAAAAGTCCCTAATTTCAAGAAAGCAAACTTCCATAAACTTAGAGCTATGTTTAAAGAAACTGACTGGAGCTTTTTAATTAACAATAACGACATAAATACATCTTGGAAGTTATTCGAAACCACTTACCTAAAAGCAGTGCAAGACTGCATACCATCGAAAATACGGCATCCAGGCCATAATAATAAGCGCAAATGGTGGAATAAAGATATTTCAAACTGCCTGCTTGCTAAAAAATTTGCTAATGATAGATTAAAATCCTCACAAAATGACGAAGAACGGGTGAAATTTGTAGAGCTACGACGCAAAGCCAAAAAGTTAATTAAGCAAAGTAAAAAGACCTTAGAGTTACATATTGCGAATCAAAGTAAAACAAACCCGAAAGAATTCTATAGTTATATCAGAAAGAAAAAAGTAGTTACTTCAACTGTTCGACCGTTAGTCGATGAAAATGGAGAATACACCAAAGACGAAGTACAAATGAGTAATGCCCTCAATACCTTCTTTGCATCAGTTTTTACAACAGACGACCTCAGTGATATCCCTACACCATCGCCGATTCAGATTGATAATTCAGATGTTCTGAGCAATATCACCGTTACAGAGAGAGAAGTATTGAATTGTTTAGATAAACTCAAGGTAAATAAAACGCCTGGACCTGATACAATCTCGCCTAGAGTTCTGAAGGAAGCTAAGGATGAGCTCTCCAAACCACTGACATTACTATTCAATAAATCCTTGCAGTCTGGAACTATGCCTGATCAGTGGAAGCTAGCCAACGTAACACCGATATTCAAAAAAGGCAGCAAATCCCTACCCAGTAACTATCGTCCAATTAACTTAACCTCAGTTGTATGTAAAATGCTAGAAACGGTCATACGAGACAGACTCGTAAATCACTTAGAGGAAAATAACATACTTAACCCTTTATTAGCGGCTCACCACATAAGTCGTATTTAATAAAGCTGGACTATGTGGCGGCGCTCGACATAGGTCGAGTGGCAATTTCAGCACGTAATGTTGCTGAGAGAGAGAGACAAGTGGTGGCAGGAGAGTAGCGAGCGTATGACTGCTCCAGACCACCGCGGCGAACATACTGACACGAATCCCAGCTCCCTCCTCCCTCTCTCACTCGCTATATAAGGAATTGTATCGGGAAAGTGGCTAATTACATGCTTTTTGCACTCGCGTTGCACGGTTATTGCAAGAAAACTAGCCATCATAAAAGGATCGTTATGGTGTCATTCGAAAGCTCTGTTTATGCCCTTTCAGGGATAGGTACTTGTTTTACGTTCTGGGTCTTATTTAGGCATGAAAATGATCACGTAAACAGCCCTATTTTGGCTAAAAACACCCCGCTGGGCGGTACATATAAATAAACCGCATAGGCCGCTCGTAAGGTGTTAAAGATACTCAACACGGCTTTCGTAAAAAACGTTCCTGTTTAACAAACCTCTTAGACTTCTTCCACGATATCCTCAACCTCTACGATGAGAGTAAAGCTGTAGATATTATATACCTTGATTTTCAAAAGGCCTTTGACAAAGTTCCCCACAAACGTTTACTGCTAAAACTAAAAGCGCATGGAATACAAGACGGTGTGTTGAAATGGATAGAAAATTGTCTCAGCGACAGAAAGCAAAGAGTAGTCATAAACGGTAAGGCATCTAAATGGACCAATGTAAGTAGCAGGGTACCCCAGGGATCGGTACTAGGACCAATTATCTTTCTAATTTACATCAACGACATAGATGAGGGCCTCACCTGTACAATCTCAAAATTTGCTGACGATACAAAAATTGCAAATAGCGTACTCTCAAAAGAACAAGTTGACGATATGCAACACAATCTAGATAAATTGTCATGTTGGGCCCAAATTTGGCAAATGAGTTTCAATGCGGATAAATGTAAAGTACTACATATCGGATACCTAAATGAGAAAGCAAACTATTCGATGAATGGCACTCAGCTTAAGAATGTAAACAGAGAAACCGATCTGGGAGTAACAATATCGAGTAACCTAAAACCGAGTCAACAATGTTCAGAAGTTGTTAAGAAGGCAAACAAAATAATTGGCTTTATAGGCAGGTCATTTGAGCATAAATCCAAAGAAGTTATCCTAACCCTTTACAATTCCTTAGTCTGCCCTCTTCTGGAATACTGCGTTCAATCCTGGTGCCCTTATTACCAAAAAGATATAAACAAGCTAGAACGAGTTCAACGTAGAGTTACCAAAATGATACCTAGCCTAAAGAACAAACCATACGAAGAGCATCTTAGAGAATTATATATATTTCCTTTAACCCAGCGCAGATTAAGAGGTGACTTAATTCAAGTGTTCAAAATCATCAAAGGCATCGACAATATGAACTGTAGTAAGTACTTCACTATCGACCAATCTAATTACACGCGGGGAAACGGTTGCAAAATTATTGGTAAATCTTTTAACTCACACGAATCTAAGAATTTCTTCTTCAATGAGTTGTCAACTTGTGGAATGGGCTTCCCCGAAACGTTATAGACTGCATCACCGTTGATTCATTTAAACTCCGCCTAGACAAATATCTCGCTTCAAACCCGCGACTGACTGCGTTTGTAAATGAATAACTTTATTTTATCCCCCCCTCAGTTACTAACCCATCTGTCCCCTACTAACTTCCCAATCCTGCCACGGACATTAGTTCCAGGGCAGTAATTCCCTTTCCAATGTTCCCTTACCCACTCTAAACCACTGTTTGGACACTTGATCCTCAGTGTTTTGGAGGACAAGCAACCTAGAAGGGTCACTAGATCTGTTGTTGCTTGATTTCCTTTGTACTCCTTTGTACTCTCTGATCCCCATGAGGATCACCATCTTGAGCTGTGTTTCCTCGCAGACAGATGAATTTCCCGGGCACACATCAACTTCCTCGGAAATGCGCTTCAGGCGGACATAAAACTCAGCAAATGACTCCCCTTCATGCTGCTTACAACTCAACAATTCTCTTCGACGAAGTGCCTCGTTGCGAAGTCCCTTGATGTGAGCTTGCAGGGCATCCAACACCTCATCCACCATCTTGTCAGTCGAAGGGGCGATCTGAAGGGTGTGTTCAAGTATGCGCTGCATCTCGAGGGTCAGGCACATGCGAAGCTGGATCATCTGCTTTGCCGGAGGTAGTTTGGGGAGGTCCACCATTACTGCATAGTCATCCCAACGACGTCTCCACTCTCGAAACATCTGAAAGGTGGAGTCGGCTTTAAGTGGTGGTGGGGACTGTGCTGTAGCCTTTGGTGGTGGTGGAGGTGCTGAGGGATCTGAAGGGCTGACTCGTTGCTGTTGGAAGGGTGGGCCCTGGGCCATGGAGGGATCTGTAGATATCCTGGAAGTGGCCAACAGTTGAATCAAAGCCTGAAATCTTGCATTCTCTTCCTCTCTTCTTAAAGCCTCCTCTTGTTTTCTCACTGCCTCCTCTTGTCTTCTCACTGCCTCCTCTTGTCTTCTCACTGCCTCTTCTTGCCTTCTAGATTCCTCCAGAAACTGAATAACCTGTAGGAAATCGGCCCCAGACGGAACTGAGGGTGAAGCATGTGGGTGGGAGGGTGGAGGAGGTGGAGTGCGTAAGGGGGTAGAAGTAGAGAAACCAGAAAAATCTTGGGAGATTTGTGGAGGTGGAAGTGGTCCAGAAATCCCAGGGGAGGTTTGTGTAGGAGAGCTGGGAGGTGATGTGGGGTTGTGTTGCAATCGTACATCTTCCTGGTCTGACATCCTCTTGTTAGGGCAACAGACAGACAGGTTGATAACAAAGAGTCGAAAAATTCCCCACTTGAATATTCGTCCTAGTAGATAACAGTGTTTTTGCTGCGAAAGATTGCCAGCAACAAATAGTGTGTGTGACGGCGTGCTCAGTGCGTGTATGCGTATGTGTGTTCACCAACCTGCTCGTGGCTCGGGAGGGGGAGGCGGCCCCGTTCACTCACTCAACTCAGTGTTGCTCAGGCCGTGGTGGGAGGAGGGTGTAGCGCTCCGCTCGCTGGCTTGCCCTGCAGCTCTGGAACTCGTACCCAGGGCAAGCACACATGAAATATACACAAAATAAAGCACTGGCAATACACAACACTTCACTGTTAGCACTGTATATCCAGGGGCACTGCTCACTGTAATCCTGGGTCTGGAGGCACTGTCTTACTCCCGAGTGGTGGAGCTTGCTTGGTAATGGCGCCTTCACAAGGGTCCCACAGGATTGTCCAACTTCGTAACTCCGGTTTTTACTGACTGCGCCATGTATATGTTGGGTCTGGCTGCTTCCAGACGATCCCCAGGTACTTATCAAAGAGGTGGGATAAGTCAAACACTGGGTAAAAGTTAATAGGTTCTTGTATTCAGGAGTGAAGTGGGTACAGTGTACAGGGAGACCTTTGGTAGGCTAGTCTCTCTCTCGATCTGATTATAACATACCCCTAGCGGGCAGATCATGAAATACCCATACAGTAGTTATAATAATAATAATAATAATAGTTCTTAAAGCTAGCGCATGCTAAGCTAGCTAAGGATAGCTCAATAAGGCCGATTAGGCGTATTTCCATTGGGGTCCTGTACTACTACCCCATCCCTTTGCTCATGAGGGATGGTAACGACTCAGTGCTTGTGAAAAATCTTTAATGCGCCGAGCGTGGGCGCGAACCCGGGCCTTCTAGGGTGGAAGTCCGAGACGCTAGTCACTACACCAAGCGAGCCGCTTGTGAGGAAACTTGGTGTGGAAGAGTGGCTGGTGCGTGTGATAATGAAGATGTATGAGGATTCGCGAAGTTCGGTGAGGGTGAAGGGTGTACTGAGTGATGAGTTCGCAGTCTGTGTTGGAGTCCATCAGGGTTCAGTGTTAAGCCCCCTCCTCTTTATTATGGTCTTGGAGGCGCTGTCTAGAGTTTTTAGAGGCGGACTCCCGTTGGAACTGTTTTATGCAGACGATTTAGTCCTAATAGCTGACAGTATGCAGGATGCTGAGGCCAAATTCAGAGAGTGGAGAGAGGGCATGGCGAGCAAGGGTTTAAGAGTCAATATTAACAAAACCAAGGTTATGCATTGTAGTTTGAGACGAGGCAATGTGGAAAAGAGCGGTGCATACCCATGTGCAGTGTGTGGAAAGGGAGTGGGCGTTAACTCATTTCAATGTAGCATCTGTCGATGTTGGGTACACCATGGGAGTAAGCGCTGTAGTAGAATAAAGGGGCCCCTGCCGAAGGATAAGTCAGAAATAGAGAAATTTGAGTGCGTAGTGTGCAAAGGCGAGCTTGTGTTAAGTGATGATCCTGTGGCTGTGAATTTTGGAAATGAGTGTTTGGAGCTGGTGAACAAGTTTTGTTACCTAGGAGATACCATCTCTGCCGGTGGTGGGGCCGAGGCTGCCACTGTTGCTAGAATTAGGTGTGGCTGGGGGAAGTTCAGAGAATTGATGCCAATCTTGACCATGAAAAGAATGCCTCTCCCCCTGAAGGGAAAGGTGTATGCCTCATGTGTTAGAAGTGCAATGACGTATGCCTCAGAAACATGGGCCGTTAAAGTAGAGGATGTCAACAGAATGGAGCGTAATGAGATGAGAATGGTGAGATGGATGTGTGGGGCCAGGCTACAGGATAGAATAACAAATGTTGAGCTGAGGAGACGTTTAGGTATAAAGAGTATTAGCGAGGTGATGCGTACAAGTAGACTGGGATGGTATGGACATGTGGAGAGAATGGATGAACAAAATTGGGTGAAAAAATGCAGGTCTGTGATTATGGAGGGAGCTGCACCAAGGGGTGGACCGAGGAAGACCTGGGATCGGACTATACGCGCCGATCTCAAATCCAAGAACTTGACAAGTGAAGCAGCCCTTAACAGGGTTGCCTGGAATGCCGCCATTAGGACAAGAGACTGAAACTGCACTTATGTGTGGAACACTCAGTCTTAAAATTTTATGTATGTATGTATGTATGTGCAGTCAATACAGTACAATTATATAAGTGAGTGCACATGATTACTATGGTACATGTTTCATATAAGGAGGTATGCATATAGATAATATTAGTGTTACATACAGATACTTAAGAATGCTGTTGCCTCAATAAATCATATACATACAGTAGGTGGCACCCCTCCGGCTTGATCGATCGGTAATGAAAACCAAATATGATTATCTTGAGAAATTTGGTGGGAAGATTTAGACGTTATTGTTGCCGCAAACTGATGCGCCTCAATCTCCCAGTCCACCCACGGACCCGGACCTACCTGCCCCACCTGCAGGACTGGATTACTGGACTGATCAAGCACTGGGGTTGTATCCAACTCCGGCGTTAGCGTTTTAAGGATTTCACGCCGTCAGCCTTAGTCCAGTCAGCAAAAAGTTGTGCAGATGAGGCCGGAGGTAATGCTGGTGTGGGGGAATACACGAAAAACTCATTGTAATAAACATTGGGAATGGCCTTGACTGTTACGTCTAAAATCTGACCTTGTTTATCTTTTGCCCGTAACTTTTTACTTTAATTCATTTGTATGACCCACTCACTATAGGGACTGGGATCTCCCCCGATATGGTTGTTTGTGCCACGGCTGGATTTTGTGCCATTACATTTATCCATGAACAATCGGGCCCATACAAGAGAGGCATAGGGCCTCTCTTGTGGGAAACTTTGTATTTACCTAATTGTAGTTTACAGGAGTTGAGCTAAGCTCGTGTTGTACCGTCTCTCAGTCTACTTTTTATCCAATTTTTTCTTGAAAATATGGATGTTCCTTGCCCCTACCACCTCCTCCTACAGCCCATTCCATTTGTCAATACATCTATAGGGGAAGCTAAACTTCCTGATATCGTTCTTGCAGGTAGGTCTTTTTACTTTGTAGCTGTGGCCTCTAGTTATTCCTGTATCCATAATTAATATATCCTCCCTATCCAGCCTCTCCAGCCCCCGGGTACATTTGTACATCATTATCATGTCTCCCCTCTCTCTCCTCTCTTTTAGACTCGGTAGATTTAATTTGTCTAGCCTCCCTTCATATGGCAGTTCTCTGAGACTTGGAACCAATCTAGTGACTGCTCTCTGGATTCTTTCTAACTTGTGAATATGCTTCTTTAGATGCGGGGACCACACCACTGCTGCATACTCCAATCTTGATCTAATCATACTCTTCATAATTTTCGCTACCATGGTCTCATCCAAGTAGTTCAGAGCAACTTTCATATTCCCGGCCATTGCATACATTCCGCTAAAGAGCTTGTTAATATGTTTCTCTGGCGACAAATTATCTTGTATAATCAACCCTAAATCTTTTTCTTTTTCGGCCTTGCTAATTATATTATCTCCCATCCTGTACTCCCAATTTGGTCTATTCACACTTCTTCCCATATTTAACACATGGCATTTACTTATATTAAATTTCATTTTCCACTTGGTGCTCCATTCGTATATTTTATCTAAATCCCCTTGCAGCTCCTCACAACTACTTTTATTTGTTATTTGTCTCATAATTTTTACGTCATCTGCAAACATTGACATGTTGTTGTTGTTGTTGTTCCCTAAGCTGCCTGGCCGAACAGCCCATTACATTGACATGTAAGAGTTTATGCCTATCGGCAGGTCATTCACGTACATAAGGAACATGAGAGGTGCCAACACAGATCCCTGCGGCACACCACTCTCAACTTTCCGCCACGATGAGTAAGTTCCTCTAATGTTGGTCCTCATTTCCCTATCTGTTAAATAGCTCTCCATCCATTTCAGCAAACTCCCCCTGACACATCCTAGCGTCTCAAGCTTAGATAACAATCTCTTATGTGGTACCTTATCGAATGCTTTGGAAAGGTCTAAGTAGACGCAGTCCACCCATCCGCCTCTTTCTTGGAGTACATCTATCACCCTACTGTAATAACATAGCAAACTGGTAACACAAGATGTCCCTTCTCTGAATCCAAATTGCTTTGGGGTTTATTATCTTCTTTCTCTCCAACATTTTCATCCATCTCTTCCTAATTAGCTTTTCACAAATCTTGCATACAATACTAGTAAGTGAAACTGGTCTATAGTTTAGAGGGTCCTCAGGGTTTCCATTCTTGTATATCGGAATGATATTAGCTCTTTTCCATTCAACAGGAACCTGTCCTTTATCTAAGGAAGCTTGAATTATGTCCCTCACTGGCTCCACTAATTGCTCTGCACACTCCTTTAAAACCCAGGCAGACACTTCATCCGTCCCATAGCTTTCCTTACTTCAAGTCCTCTCATCGCAGATAACAGCTCATCTCTAGTTATTTCAATCTTACTAAGACCACTCTCCAGTACTCCCGCCTGTGGTTCGTCAAAACCTTCCTCTCTAGTAAAAACTGACCCCAATTTGTTATTCATTACCTCACACATGTCCGATACATTTTCATACGTCCTAGCATCAACTCTTAATTTAGTCATTTGTTTCTTTACCTTCAACTTACTGTTTTATAGGTTTGACTCCTGTAAGGAGATAAAGAAAACCTAATATTTAGTAGTGGCCCCGTAATCATTGACGAACATGCCTATTACATAAGGCATCCTCTTCAAACACTAATCCGCCGTAGTTTGAATCTACCGCGCAGAGCATTTAAAAACTGAGGAGCCTTCATCATGAGCGCACGCGACCTCACTCATGGCTTCAGTCATTATGAATTGGGTTCTCACTACGAAAAAACTTCGTAAAAAAAATAAAAACAAAAAGAAAATAAGAATAACTATCCAATAAGCTTTCCATCATATCGTGGATGTACTTGTGTGGATTTCTGACCAGACGCTGAATCAGGCGTCATTCCTCCTTCACTGACATATCAAGTAAACCAAAATCCTTAATACATCAACGAATGGGAAGGGGACGGTCGGGAGGGCCCCAGTCGTCAATGATTACGGGGCCACTACTAAATATTAGGTTTTCTTTATCTCCTTACAGGAGTCAAACCTATAATTTATTAGTGGCCCCTCCATCATTGACGAACATGCCTGATATCTAAGACTGGAGGGGGACATTCGTAATCATATCATAACTCTAGAAAAGCAGATAATAAAAACAACCACATAGTATTCTTACTTTTGAAAAATGTATTTAATACGGCGTAGGCCGGAAATATACAAGAAAAAGGGGTTCAGGCAGGTGCGTGCTTCAAAGAAGCCTGCCCGACAAAAATAGGTAACCCTGAAGATTCTGAACACAGATCTGTAGTTACAAAAGGCACCCCACTCAACGAGTGGTGACAAAAATAATAAGTTATAAGTTTATATGTGCACATCATAAACCCCAAAATACATGTGGAGATCAATTGCTAATGAACTCCATTGAACTAATGTTACCTTGCTTTCGCAGCTAAAACTACTATAACAACACCGTTGTTTTGTACTAAACTTTGTACTAGCACAAATTCTCGCAGAGAAATTTTCATATCACATTTTAACCTTAAATTGTATCACAGCTCTCATACTCCGGCGGGGTCTAGGGTGTCCTATGTCAACTGACTGCACCCCCCCCCCCTTCCTTGTAAACTAACATAAGTGACTGCAGGGCCACCTAGACCCTCTGCCTTAAAGCTATACATGGTAAGGAAGGTTTGTCTAGAGCAACTGACAAGTATCTAGAGAGAAACGTATGATTAGACGCCCACAACTGTGTGGACGCAATATCTTCAACTGAAAAGTTTTTCAGGAAACGTAAAGAGGCCGCCCACTTGCGTAAATCGTGGGCCCTACCCACAACGCCGGGATTACTCTCTTTAATGACTTCTACCAGAAGAGAGGCTAATCGCCGTTTAAGTAAGCGTTTACCCGTACTCGCTACCCATAAAGCACCTTGGGGGTTATGAGGAGCTATTCTCAAATATTTGGTTAGAGCTTGCACTGGACATAAATTATGATGCACCTTTCCCCTTTTTAACGCCGGCACCGTGAACTCAGAAAACACGTGTGCACTATGCTCATTCTTGGCTACAAACGCCGGGGAGGGTGCAATGGAAATTGAATCATTAAGTCTACCAAACCTACGACAATTAGGTGTGTTGCTCATCGCCGCCAGCTCAGACACTCTGTTTCCGGTGGCCAAAGCCAAAAGGAAAACTGCCTTCTTTAAGATTAAAGCAAAGTCTGCAGTATTTTGATACAGACGAGAATGAAGTAAAGACAAAGCTTTGTCCAGAGACCAAGTAGGCATGAGCTGACGGGGAGGTGGGCGGAGTTCAAAACACGCTCTCATAAATCCTGTTTCCTCCGCCACCGGTATGGATAGACCTGTAAGGTCGAAAAAGGGCACTCTAATCGCAGTTAAGTGATTCTTCAAAGTAACCACAGATAAACGTTTCTGCTCAAACAGATAGTTCAAGTAATTAAAAACCAATGCCACTGAGGGTACAGTTTGTTCCGTTCTAACAATCCAAGAAGTAAAAGCTTTCCAATGAGATTGATATTGTCGCTTAGTAGACTGAGTATATTGATTGAGCAATTTATTGGTCACATCCCTACCGTATGGTGCTAGCCACTTGGCCTCCTGAATGTCCATAATGCAAAAGTCAGCGAGGTCTCTAGGTTGCCAATCGTGTCTAAGTGGAAGTACCCGACCGGGAGCGATACCGGGTCCGGGCACCACATTATTAACTGCTGGTACCACACCTGCGCCGGCCACAGGGGCGCGATTAGCGAGACTAAGCCTCGATAAACTCGTAGTTTGTTCACTACGTGGCACATTAGTGACGCCTCTGGCGGCGGAAACAGATAGATGGAGCTCCATCTGTTCCAGTCTGTCACTAGGGCGTCTGGCCCCCCTGCCGGCGTTATCGCCCGGCGGGTGAGGTATAGAGGGAGCTTGTGAGTCTCCTCGGACGCAAAAAGATCCACTTGTGGATGGGAGAGCTCCGCAATCATTAGGTCGAAAATGGGTTGCTTGAGCTCCCATTCTACTGTCGTGCTCTGTCTCCGGGACAGAGCGTCTGCCCAGACGTTCGCTACGCCTGGGAGATAAGATGCGTGACGATAAATATCTAGACTGGTGGCTAGAACAAAAATCTCTTCCGACACGAGTAGCAATTTCCTTGACCTCGTTGACCCTTGTTTCTGAATACAGTGAACTGCATTCAGATTGTCCATTCTGAAGGCCACTGACTTGCCCCGTAACGCCGGGCCGTGAGCCTGAAGGAAATACAAGGGGACTAGTAACTCTTTGACATTTATGTGAGAGATTTCTAAGTGGGACCAAAGTCCCTGACCCTGGTGCCCCTGATTTGACTGAAATCTCCACCCTATGGTGCCTGACGCATCCGTGTCTACCCATACCGTTGGAGGAGGAGAGGTCCATGACATGATTGAGTGCAATGTTTCCCTCTTCGCCCAGACCGCTAGTAAGGTGTGGATTAATTTTGGTATGGGCCATAATTTTCCCGCCGGTAAGAGTGGGAAATATTTGTTGCCTTCCAATATTAATCGTTTTACTTTCAACCGGCCCAACTTGACAGTTAGCTGAATCCAGTTGAGAGAGCCGACCAGAGACTCCCAGACTCTTCGTGTCGTAGTCAGACTGTGAAGAAACCTGAACAGTTTCCTGCGAAACCTGTTGCGATTGTCCACACTCTGACTCAGAGTGAGAGCGGCGGTGTCCCAGACCAGCCCTATCCACTGAATTACTCTTGAGGGAACAAGGTTTGACTTTACCAGATTTACCTTGAAGCCTAGAGTTTTGACATGATTTAAAATGATATTGACATGTTTTATGCATAATTGTTGTGTCTCTGCCACCACCAGCCAGTCGTCTAGATACCACAACACTCTGATTCCCTGTTTTAACAACGGCATCAGGGCTTGCCGGACTAGTTTCGTGAATAATCGAGGTGCTAGGTTCAAACCGAACGGCATCCTCTGAAAAACAAAATTTTGGTGCCTGATCCTCAAGGCCAGAAACCTTTGAAATCTTTTGTTGACCGACACGTGCCAATAGGCGTCTGTCAGGTCTAGGGAACACATCCAGCCACCCGGCGGAAGTGTTAGCCTGATTGAGCCTGTGCGGGACTGTGCTTCACGGCCTGTGCCATGTTAAACACTGTTCGCCATACATCAGGGGACATTAAAGAAGGTGTAAGTACTGGGGACATTACCACCTGGTTAGCAATGCGATCAGGCAGCTTGCGAACTAATGACATCCTAAGATCCTGTCGTGCTCGCACCGCCTCAAGTAAGGCTGTGCGTATGTCACCTAAGGATTGAATCGACGACTGAAGAATCAGACGCCGGGATAACTCAACTGATCTTCGAGCATCCGCGTCTGCGATTGCCTGAGTAGACCTGAGTAAAGACTTAGCCACCTGTTGAGAAACTATGTACTGTGAAAACAGGCGGAAAGCTTTTCCCCTTAGCCTAAATTCTCTGTCTAGGTGAGAAGGGGTAGGGGTAGTGAATGGTTCCTTTAGTTCACAAAGATTAATCTTAGGGGCAGCTAAAAAAGAAAATAAAGCTGACGGAACTCCGCCGGCAGAACCTACCGGCATGGAGAACCATGAATGTGTATCCTGAGGGATCTGGTGAGAAGATTTAGAAGTGAAAGTGGTTGCAAAGTTTTGAGCCTCTACCTCCCAATCCACCCAAGGTCCTGGTCCCAACTGTCTCACCTTCAACACTGGATTAGCTGTCTCGTCTGTGACGGTCTGTAAATCTAGTTCAGGAGTAAGAGCCGACAGAGCCTTAATATCATTAAACCCATCCAGCTTAGACCAGTCTGAAAAAAGTTTTGAAGCTGAGGCAGGGGGTAAAGCAGGCTTAGATGCATAACAAAATAATCCTGATGATAATAACTAGGTATAGCCTTGATATTTACGTCCAAAACATTACCCAAGGCATCCAATGCCCTTAATTTCTTAGACTTATTTCCCTGGATAAACCACTCACGTGGTACCGGGAGTTCCCCTGACAAGGTAGGCTGGGCAAGCTCTGGCTTAGAGGGGTTCAAAGGGACCCATGACTCGTCTGGCCCATAAAGCAGGGGCATAGCTACCTTTCTAAGAGGCGCTTTGTCTAGAGGGGGTGGATTAACATCCGTAATGACCCTGACATTTGACGTAGTGAATGCCGCCGTAGCTGGCTTAGAGCTCCCTGCCGGTGACAGAGTAGGAGGGTTAGGAATCTTAGATAAATCGATTGACGTTATCAGAGGCCGTACCGCAGAACTTGTCAAGGGAGCCCCCAAGTCCATTGTGGGGTTTTCTCGTTGATTAAAGAATTTTGATAGAGCATGAGTAAGTAACCCATCAATTTCTTGTGCTGTAACAAACTGGTTAGATGCAGAACTTTCAGGTGAATCCGTATTATCATGGGCGGCGTCCAGGCCTGAGCCTGACCCTTGTCCCTCCCTATCTGAAATTAATGACACTTCATCTTGTTCCTTCCCGATCCTCCTGAGAAGACCCCGCCGAGGCAGGGGCACCTTGTTTCCAAGATAAATCAGGGATAGAGGATGGGGTCGCCGCGTCCCTGTGGACATCGGCTACTGTGTGACTCGTATGAGTCGGACGTGGATGGTCAGACCCTGGCTGAGCAAACCGCCAAAACACCGAGGCTCTGGCCTACGCTCTCTTGAGAGTCTGAAACATTCTCAATTATTGAATTTCCTGAACTTTCCGTTTCTAGGGTTAAAATATCAATAGGTAAATCTTGTTTAGGGACAGGCGCTTCACTATACTCTGAGGCTGTAACAGAAACATTTTCAGGTGTAGAGGTACGATGAGATGCACTAGACTTAGTAGAATGTCGAGAGGACTTCTTATGGGAATCCTTTTTGGAGGATTTGTGGCTACGGTGTGACCGCGAACTAGACCTAGGTTTGGAAGAATCACCACCATGGCCACTGGGGGAAGCTTCAGTCTTACACTTCTTACTAGCCGGGGAAGAGGCCCGACTTGAAGACCGCTGTCTGAGGGGTGACCTTGACCTCGATCTCGCCTGCGACGAGGAGGTGGCTGCCGGGGGAGTAGGCTCTCTCGGGCGTTTAAACGTATCCACAGACGATACAGAACCCTGGCTAGTCTCTGTCGGCTTAAAACCCGTTACTCTAGAGGTACGTTTAGGGGGAGGGTGCTCTGACAGCAACTTATCCCAAAGTGGGACGTTGTCACATTGAAGTGACTTATGTGCGACAATGGTAGTATAGGCCGACATTTGTTGTCTGACCTCTCTCAACGCTACCGCCGCGGTCTTGTCATTGTCACACAGGACTTTATTGGCTAATTGGGAGCAAATGAACAATTAAGTGTAACCCAGCGACCCTTTGAACGGCCTAGACATCTAAGGCACCTTATGCAGAGGCTATGTGCAAAAATTGGGATACCCGCGCAAGTAGGGGTAATGCACAGGGCAAAAACTGGGGCCACATTAGCCATGACAGAGACTGGTGTGAGGAAACTACCGCCGGGTCTGTATTGGTCCGCCGGAGCTCAGCTCTGGAAAAATAAAGAAAATTTCCAGGAATTAATGCTCATAAGGTTAACCCAAGTGTTCGCATACAAGTGTTAATAACCCGCCGGGTAACGGGATGCAAAGACACAGCTAACACATCTCGCTACGCGGCTGGGTGTAAAGAGGCTAAACAAATCTTCTTAGATAAAGAACATGAAGAATACCCTCTGATATAAAGGTCCAGTATGGCACTTATAGTCTGTAGGAGGTGGTGACTGTCTCAAGATCCAATTTTGTAACAAAGCCCCCCTCATAAAGACGCCGGCCCTTGAAATATTTTAGTAGAATAGCCCAGGGCAGGAATATACGAGATCTGATTTTTTAAAAACGAATTGTCCCAAACGATCGTCGTAAAAATAGAAGGCGGCGATACTGAAAGTATCACCCAATTAAGGTTAATCGAAATTGAATTTGTTTATAAATTCCTTAGTTCCTCCACTTAGGGGCACCCGCCGGGTGTGGGAATCGATTTGGTTAAACCTCACTGATCCTTCAATTGCCGTAAGAGTAAAGGCAGCGATACACAGAGTATCACTCAAATGGATTGGTTAACTATAAGAGACCTAAGTCGTTTCATCCCACCCTGCTCAGGTGCACCCGCCGGGTGAGAAGTCTAAAAGTTAACCCCACAAGTTCCTGACCCCACTTCTTTGTAAAAGATCGCCGGGGAGGAACGCCTAAACAACAGCTAGGTTTTCCATGTGGTTGTCGTAAACCAGGTAGAAAAACCTATAAAAAACGAGTGTTCTCAAGAACGTCGTTTCTTTATATATATCTAAATATATATGTAAGGATGGGTACAGCCATCCCGCCGGGAATTTTAAAGGAGGCCTGAAACCAGGCACCCACAGAGACGCAGTCCTGGAGCCACAGACACCTCCCCACGCCGGGGAACCAGCCAGAGTTAAAAACCACGTGTGGCCCAACACTGCTCATCGGTCAGGATTTTTCATGGTGAAACCGAGAAAAAACCCGCCGGAAGGCAAACCCCACCCTGAACAGACACCATCTGAACAATACGACACGAGGAGAGACACGCACGACTAACCAAGGTCACAACATAATCCGTGGAATTAGCCAATACACAACTAAACCAGGAAACAAATATAGTCCGAGGAATTAGCCAATACACAACTAAAACCCGGATACACATGACACACATGACACAGTAGGGCATATTTATAAAATAAATAATAACACTAGACATGTGGCAAAGCTACGAGCGGCTGGCTAGGCCTAGGTAGACGGCATGAAAATAGTTGAAATATAAACACACACTGGAATATCACAACAGGAACCACCGCCAACACACCACCGAAGCGATAACTTCCCACCCCGGGAAGCCTGACACGGACCCAGAAAAAACTTCACTAAGTGAAGAAAAATACGCTGGGAACGTCAGCAAACACACAGCTTACCTCATCAGAAGGATAAAAGGCAGCAATAATTAACGCGTAATGAAAGCCGCCTGCATCACCAACTAACACAACTGTGAAAAGTGGAATTTCCACACCTCTCACACCACACACACACATCACACAGTTTTTCCTACACCGAGAAATGACTCTCCGGCTGTCATTCCTCGAAGACTTCTTCTAGCCGGAGACATTGAGAGCAACCCAGGACCCACGTTCACATACATATGTCCAACTTGCTCAAAACCCATCACTTCGAGTCGCCATACGACGGTCAGTTCTCTGCATGGGGAACTGGACCCACTTCACCTGCACAACATTGCTCCAAGAAACCTACACAAACACCTGGACTGTTCCTCATCCCTCTCCCAGTCAAATCCCCTCTCGCCTAAAATCCTTCCTAAACCTAACCTTCCCATATCATCCACTAAAACCGTCTCCTCCCTAAATAACCTCCATACCATCCCATTCAACTCAACCACACCCCCCATCCTAATCCATTCCAACCCCATCTCCTGCTCCCAATCCCCACCCCAGTCACCATCCCACCCATCCTCGTGCAGCGAAACATACATCGTGCACATAACATTAACATTCTTCAACTGAACATAGATGGCATCAACACTAAACACGAACTCTCACACTTCATCAAACAACACAACATACATTGCCATCTTACAAGAAACAAAACTCCGCACAACACAAAAAACACCCACATTTCATATTTCAACCATCAGACAAGACCCGGGCTGTCGGCGGGCGGTGGACTCATCACCCTGTACACAAAAATATCATACATAGTAACCAGTGTACAAACCATCACTCCTCCCCCCAAATGATAACAACAAAATACAGTCAATTAAATACGCACGCAACAACTCCAACATAACCATCATAAACACATACATCCCTCCCCAACATCCCCTACAGTACCAAATACAGACCACTTACAACACATCACAAACACCCCACACCCCACACATCATCCTGGGTGGTGATTCAACGCCAAGACGTCGGCCTGGTTTGTCGACAACCCCGACACAGACAGAGGGCTGGTACTACAAAACCAAACCGTAACCTCATCATCCTAACGACATTCACATACCCATATTCCTCACCAAGCCCTCTATAACCCATCTCAGAATCACCTTTTGCTCCCCAGAACTCGCCCCACAACATCCTGGAGGGTGGTCAGAACCTTAGGCTCTGACCACCTCCCGATCATTATCACCACCAAAACCTACCCAGCTAGCCACAACACACATACACCATTATAAAAGCTAACTGGGAAGCATTCACAAAGACAGAACAACACTTCACAACTCTAAACAGTACACCCATCACTAACATCAACAATGCTGTACACATACTCAATAAAACTATCCAAAACGCTGACAAGAAACACATTCCAAGAGGTAACAGAAAGACACAACCCCAACTTCAACCAGAAATTCAAACCTCATCAGACAACGCGACATACTGAAACACTCCCCAGCACCCCACACACAAGACATCACACAACAAATTCAAGCACTCAACACCCAAACTAACAATAAAATACAAGAACAACAAAAACTAAATTGGAATAACTTCCTACAAACACTTGATCACAAAACAAACCCCAAAAAAACTATACAAAACACTAAACAGCATCACACTTTCCAACAGCAACACAACACAATCACATGCTGCAATCACAACAACAGACTCTACTCCTTCATGTAAACAACAAGCAAACACTCTCATCAATCACTTTTCACATGTCAGCCACCTAAAACCTCACAAAGACGACCGACGTGTCATCCGACGTAAGAGACAATTCCCCACAGACCCTGACTATACACCCTTCACCAATCACCAGACAAAGCATATCATCAACAATCTCAAGCACTCACCCGCCTGTGGCCTAGACAACATAAGCAACATACACCTCAGACACCTGGGACCACAAGGCATACAAGCACTCACTAACATATCAAACTACAGCTATTCACACAACACAATACCAGACATTTGGAAGCATGGTATCATCATCACTTTCCCCAAACCCAACAAAGACCCCACGCTACCCTCCTCGCACCGCCCCATCACACTCCTTTGCTCCCCCTCCAAAGTCATGGAACGCCTAGTATTACAACTAATTACACCTGACCTACCCCTAGCTCCAACACAACATGGCTTTAGGCCACTGCACTCCACAAACACTCTTCTCACAGACCTTACACAAAGAGCTTTCGACGGCATCAATTCAGCTAGACCACCACACAGATCACTATTAGCCACACTCGACATTAGTAAAGCCTTCGATGCCATCCCCCGCCACAACCTAACAAACAAAATTACAACACAAACATGCACAACAACACAAACGGTGGCTGGCCAACTTCCTAGCAGGCAGATGTGCACACGTATCTTTTGCCGGTCAGTCATCTAAAATCAGAAACTTTCCAAACGGAGTCCCACAAGGATCCGTCCTATCGCCCGCACTCTTCAATCTGTACATGCACGATATAACTACACCCAATACGCCCCAAATAAACTTAGCCTCCTATGCAGATGACATAACACTCACATGCACACACCATGACCCAAAAAGAGCAACAGATCTCCTTCAACCCTATCTCAACACACTACATGGCTGGTGCACTACAAACAGACTTAATCTAGCCCCAGCCAAATCCACCGCAACCCTGCTCACAAGTTGGACAGGAGAACACGAATACATCCCTCAACTCACCATAAACAACACACCCCTAACACATACACACACACCCAAAATCCTAGGAGTAACATATGATACTCATATGACATTCAAACAGCACACCACAAACATTAAAAAGAAACTGACACCCAGACTTAACGCCCTCAGGTCACTTGCTCACACAAATTTGGACACAACAAAGAAACTACCACCACAGTATATAAACAATACATAAGATCAGTGATGGAATACGCAAGCCCAGCCTGGGCTTCTAACCTAGCTGAAACACATCATAAGACCTTACAGACTATTCAAAACAAAGCCCTGAAGATCATTACAGGCTGCACAGCTACTGCACCCACAGATCACCTACATCAAGAAACCAAAATCCTCAAAGTCAAAGACCATCTGGACATGAGAGGCACTCAATTCCTGGCAGCAGCCTCCACGAACCAAGACCACCCACTAAACTACATGGCAACACACCCACAGACACCAAGAAATATCAAAACAACACCCAGCACACGGTATCACACACAATTATTGTCCTCTCTCCCTCCCTGCCCACCCCGAACCAACTTCCAGAAGCACATCCATACTCATATCTCTCACCGATCCATCCACTCACTCACAGACAACACACAGCTGCATGCCCGACCTCCCGAAATCCATCCTTCCGAATCCTCCCTTCCTCGCGAGGACAGAGTCCACCTGGCCAGGCTGAGATGCGGACACCATCCAGCTCTCCTGAGCTATCAGAAGAGACTGGATGACTCCGTTGTCGACGCCTGCCCGGGATGTAACACAGCACCCCATACCATTAAACACATCATAGAAGACTGCATTTCACACAACCACTTACGCCAACAACACAATCTACACTCAATGAGAGCTCTGTGGGAAAGCCCGATCGTGGCCATGGCCTTTCTCAGGGACTCGGGGCTGTTCGGCCAGGCAGCTTAGGGAACAACAACAACAACAACAACTGTGAAAAGTTCACGTGTCCACAACAGGACCACGAGGGTACATCCGAAATAGAGTGCCCCATACATACGCCCAAAATACACTGCACTGCGGGGCAACCAGCCCAGGGACACTCCTGCTTCGCCTATCCTAACCTTACTCGATACATCCTAGAGTAAACAAATGAGAAAAAAACTCACTAGAGACGCAACGAATGCGGAACCAGCGGAGCCTGAAAGGTACGTCCGGGCAGGCTGAGCGCAGAGCAAAGAAGGAGGAATGTCGCCTGATTCAGCGTTCTGGTCAGAAATCCACACAAGAACATCCACGATATGATGGAAAGCTTATTGGATAGTTATTCTTATTTTCTTTTTGTTTTTTATTTTTTTTACGAAGTTTTTTCGTAGTGAGAACCCAATTCATAATGACTGAAGCCATGAGTGAGGTCGCGTGCGCTCATGATGAAGGCTCCTCAGTTTTTAAATGCTCTGCGCGGTAGATTCAAACTACGGCGGATTAGTGTTTGAAGAGGATGCCTTATGTAATAGGCATGTTCGTCTATGATGGAGGGGCCACTAATAAATATATATTTATAAAATAATCTAGGGTCACTTTCACATTTATTTACTATGTTCTTCTCATAGTTCATTTTAACTTGCCTAATTATGTTAACATATCTATTCCTCTCCTGTTTTTATTTATTCCGATTACTCTCAGTGTTCCTTCTTCTTAATCTAGCCCAAGCTGCATCACGCCTACCCAAAGCTCTTTTGCATTTCAAATTAAACCAATCTTTCTGCTTAGTAAAATTTCCAGTTTTATATCTTGGGACAAACAGATTGGTTCCTACTCTATAAATTTCGAGGAATCTACTATATTTACCTTGTACGTCCCGTTCCTTCAAAATAAGATCCCAATCTACTCCCTCTAAATATCTTTTCAAGGATACATTATCAGCTTTACTATAATTTAATCTGTCATTTATGTAGCTATTGTCTAATCTATTGGCATTACTCGAGGTCAACTTCCATTTTAGTAATAGGTGATCACTTTTACCTACAGGACATAGATAGTTTATATCACTAATTTCGTGAGGATCTTTTGTAAAAATCAGATCGAGTTTAGAAGGTTCGTTATTACCCCTCATTCTTGTATTTTCCTTCACATGTTATGCAAGTACATTTTCCGTAACCAACTCCACTAGCCGACTTCCCCAAGATCTCTGATTTGGCCCTGCATCTCCTGATTCCCAATCAACCTCACTACAGTTGAAATCTCCTACCAAGATCAATCGATTCTTCCTTAAAAGCAATCTTCTCAACGACTGAATCATATCCTCGACCATCTCCTCAAACTCCAACTCCCTCCATGCTCTGGTCTTTGGTGGCATGTAAGCTACTGCTATGTCTAGCTTTTTTCCTTCTATATCATTGAGTTCAACTGCCATTATTTCTGCCTTGTCATTATTTAACTCCACGTGCTTTGCTGTCATAGGGTTCTTAACTAATACTGCCACTCCACCTCCCCTTTTACCCTTTCTATCATTTCTCCATATATTATATCCTTCACTAAACACTATGTTGCTGTCAAAGTCCTGGTTCAGCTTTGTCTCTGTCAAACAGACTATCTGTGGTTGATCTTTTCTTAATATATTATCTAACTCTACCTTTTTACTGTTTATTCCATCTATATTAGTGTAGTAGCACAGTATATTTGAATCCACCTCCTTGTTTCTCTTCCCTCTCTGCCTCCTACCAGGTTCACCTCCTCCTCCATCCCTTCCCTGACCCAGTTCCACCTCCCCCGCTAATTCTATTCTCCTCCCCCCTCTCTCTCCCTCTGTTCCACCCTCTCCACCACATCCTGGCTCTCTCTCCGGTCCCCTGCTCCCTGCATTATCTCTCGCTCCGTCTCCTTGCTTAGACTTCGTACTTGTCTCTCTGTCTCTTTCCCTATCACTCCTCTTACTTTCGGTTCGTGGTGGCTCCTGATGTACCACTTCCTTACTTGCCCTTCCCTTATTCTCCAAAAAAAAATCTTCTTTTGCTCTTCAGACAACTTTCCATTCTCTTCATCAGCCTTAGCTTGGAGTTCACTTAACTGTTCTCGTTCTTCTACACTTAGGTCCTTTTTTACCCTTATATGATTCAGCTCTGTCGAATTTAATTTCCAGCTCACATTGGCTACTGCTTCTGCTGTTGATCTAAACTTTAGTTCCACTCTTAGTGGTCTCATCTCGCCCTTCTTATATATTCCTAACCTTCTCACCTCCTCCAGTTCTTTTACCCATCCATAACCCTCGTCTAAGTAATCCAGTATCCCCTTGACTTTCACAACATCCCTTTCCTTTCTTACGTTCATATCTGCCAGGTGCTCTTCCACATCTCCAAAGATTACTACACACTTACCTCTATCTATTGTCTCTCTCACTACCTTCTCTTTCTTCTTTAAAACTTGCACTACATTTTTTTCAAACTCTTTCTTTTCCTTTTCTCTCTCTTCCTTCTTCTCCTTCACAATTTCTTCAAGGGCTACCATCGTGGCACTCTCTACCCTTGTCCACTAATTTTTTACCTCACTAATTCCTTTTACTTCCTCACTCAGGTGGCCCTCATATTCCTTAAGCTGAGCCTTGAGTGCCACATTTTCCGCCGCTAACTCGTCTACTCTGGCCATCACTGCCTCTAGGCTGTCACTTACTGGCCTAGGCCTATCCACCCCGCTAGTAATGCCACACATATCGGACAAAACTTCTACTTTAGCCCCTAACTCCTTCCTCCAATTTTCCATCACTCCCCTCCATCTCACAAGACCCATCAATTGTTTTTTCATACTTGCCAACTGATCATCCTTGTCCTCGGTGATAAAGCCTTCAAATTCATATTCCTCCTCATCCCCAGCTAGGCTTTCACGCCTTCCCGCCATCGCGAGGTGGTCGTCTGCCAGCCGAAAAACAACAATCGCCCCACTATCCCATCTCACTCCAGGAACTGTTTTACTTAATCCATATTTTCAATTACTTGGAATATCCAATTACATCTGAATTGCTCATAAAACACCTAATAACTTATTGAAATGCACATATAAATTTCCGGGACAACACTTAGACACTCCTATCAACTTCACACAAGGTAACTCATTATCGGAGAGCAGCTGCGAGGTGTTGACAGCTCGGAGGTCGGAGGAGGTGTGTCTAAAGGAGGGGGAGTAATATCTTTGATGACACGCACAGTGGGGGTAGTTAAAGAGGCGGGCACTTTAGTGCCACTCGCCGAGGCAGTTACATGAGTTACGTTAGGGGGGGGAAGTGACACATTGGATGGAACAACAACTCTGGCTGGCTCTAACGGCCGCACAACTGAACCAATCGGAGGAGCTCCCGGTGTAGCTGTGGGAGTTTCCTGTGATTTCTTTGGTACATTATATTGTCTCATTACCCTGTGTAAAATGTAATCTAAATCATCTGTAGTGATACATTAGCTATGTGAACCTTTTGATGACTCCAGACCCTACTTCCGACCCTTCCTCAACGGGGTCCGTCTGAGCTGAAGACATTTCCAAGTCTTCCGGCTCTTCCGTAACCTCCATTACTTCCGGTTGTTGCCGGTGCTCAGAAATATACTGTTCATTTTCTGGCCACACTAAATCAGGGACGGATGAAGGGAGATTGTCAACATTATCTCTCTCAGTTATCATCCTGATATTGATTATTGGGTTCTACACTCACGGGCTCAGGGTGCCTCCACACCCTACACCCTTGTTCAACATTAGTTTGGGAATCTGGGATAACCTGACTTAACTGGGAACCTTGATAGTCCTGTGGCTCACTCGCCATGTACCCACAGTATTGTTCAGCCAACACTCTCTGAGATACTATAGGAGCCCGGCTCAGTGATAAGTTTAATTTTTGGGATTGTGAAATTTACGTCCTTTGGTTCAAAGTATCCCTCACCAGACCCATCTCTGGGAGTTGACTCAGCTCCCTCAGTCCCTACCTCGGAACTGCCAGATTGGACGTTAGGCCTTGTAGAGGTTGTTGTTGTTGTTCCCCAAGCTGCCTGGCCGAACAGCCCCAAGGCCCCGAGCAATTCCAAGGCCATAACCGAGCGCCCCCACAGAACCCTCCCCGCCGACCACAATAAAGCCTGGGTGACCGAAGCCACTCCATGGCGGGGAGCTGAGGAGGGTGCGGAAACGCCCGGGAAACCAAAGCCCCACCCAGGGCCCTGTGCCCCTCAGCAATTATGAAGAGAAAGTTGAGGGGCAAGGGAAAAATGTGACGCTTTGGCTTCCAATCTTGGTAGATTGGGAGGTCAATCCACGGAAAAGACGCCGTCACTTGAGATCTAGAAAATATATAAGTTAAAGGAACAGTCAGAGTAAGCTATGGGTATGGCAGAGATCTCTCAGTTCTCACTCTGATAGACCAGCCCATCACCACCCTTGTAGAGGTAGAGGCTTGTAGAGGTAGAGGCGGAGGGCGGTGGCCGCGACTGCGTCGCCTCCTTACGGGAGTGTATTTATTAGTGGCCCCTCCATCATTGACGAACATGCCTATTACATAAGGCATCCTCTTCAAACACTAATCCGCCGTAGTTTTGAATCTACCGCGCAGAGCATTTAAAAACTGAGGAGCCTTCATCATGAGCGCACGCGACCTCACTCATGGCTTCAGTCATTATGAATTGGGTTCTCACTACGAAAAAACTTCGTAAAAAATAAAAACAAAAAGAAAATAAGAATAACTATCTAATAAGCTTTCCATCATATCGTGGATGTACTTGTGTGGATCTCTGACCAGACGCTGATTCAGGCGTCATTCCTCCTTCTCTGCTCTGCGATCAGCCTGCCCGGACGTGCCTCCCCACGCTCCGCTAGTTCCGCATTCGTTGCGTCCCTAGTGAGTTTTTTCTCATTTGTTTACTCCGGGATGTATCGAGTAAGGTTAGGATAGGCGTAGCAGGAGTGTCCTGGGCTGGTTGCCCGCAGTGCAGTGTATTTTGGGTCGAGTGTATGGGGCATCTATTTCGGATGTACCCTCGTGGTCCCGTTGTGGACATGTGAACTTTTTCACAGTTGAGTTAGTTTGTGATGCAGGCGGCTTTCACTACGCGTTATTTATTGCTGCCTTTTATCTTTCTGATGAGGTAAGCTTTGTTTTCTGACGTTCCCAGCGTATTTTTCTTCACTTGGTGAAGTTTTTTCTGGGTCCCGAGTCAGTCTTCCCTTTGTCGGAAGTATTTGCTACGGTGGTGTGTTGGCGGTGGTTCCTGTTGTGATATTTCCAGTGTTTGTGTATATTTCAACATTTATTATGCCGTCTACCTAGGCCTAGCCAGCCGCTCGTAGCTTTGCCACATGTACTAGTGTTATTGTTTATTATTTATAAATATGCCCTACTGTGTCATGTGTATCCGGGTTTTAGTTGTGTATTGGCTAATTCCTCGGACTATAATTGTTTCCTGGTTTAGTTGTGTATTGGCTAATTCCACGGATTATTGAGTGACCTTGGGTTTGTCGTGCGTGGCTCTCCTCGTGTCTCTTGTTTGTTCAGATGGTGTCTGTTCAGGGTGGGTTTCCTTCCGGCGGGTTTTTTCTCGGTTTCACCATGAAAATCCCGGCCGAGAGCCGTGTTGGGCCACACGTGGTTGTTAACACTGGCTTGTTTCCCCGGCGTTGGGGTGTCTGTGGCTCTCCAGGACTGCGTCTCTGTGCGTGCCTGGTTTCAGGCCTCCTTTGATTCCCGGCGGGATGGCTGTTCCCATCTATAAAACGTTGTTCATGCGGACAGACGTTATGTAGTTTTTCTACCCGGTTTTACAAAAACCACATGAAAAACCTAGCTGTTGTTTTAGGCTTTCCTCCCCGGCGATCTTTTACAAAGAAGTGGGGACAGGAACTTATGGGGTTAACGTTTGGACATCTCACCCGGCGGGTGTACCTGGGTAGGGTGGGATGAACGACTTATGTCTTTCAGTTAGTTAACCAATCCATTTTAAGTGATACTATGTGTATCGCCGCCTTTACACTTACGGCGATTGAAGGTTCAATTACGTTAATATCGATTCTTCACACCCGGCGGGTGCTCCTAGGTGGAGGAACTAAGGAATTTACAAAATTCGATTTCGATTTAACCACTTAATTTAGTGATACAATTAGGTATCGCCGCCTTCAAACTTACGGCGATCTTTTGTGACAATTCGTTAGACATCAGATCTCGTATCATCCTGCCCTGTGCTATTCTACTAAAATATTTCAAGGGCCGGCGTCTTTATGGGGGGTTGCTTTGTTACAAAATTGAATCTTGAGACAGTCACCACCACCAAGAGACTATAAGCGCCATGCTGGACCGTTATATTATATCAGAGGGTATTCTTCACTTTCTTTAACAAAAGATTTGTTTAGATATTCTGAACCCCGCCGCGTAGCGAGCTGTGTTCGTTGTGTCATTACATCTCGTTACCCGATGGGTTATTAACACTTGTGTGCGAACATGTTGGGTTAACCTTATGAGCATTAATTCCTGGAAATTTTCTTTTTTTCCAGAGCTGAGCTCCGGCGGACCAATACAGACCCGGCGGTAGTTTTCTCCCACCAGTCTCTGTCATGGCTACCGTGGCCCCAGTTTTTGCTTTGTGCACTACCCCTGCTTGTGCTGGTATCCCTATTTTTGCGCATACCCGTTGCATAAGGTGTGTTAAATGTCTAGACCGTTCAAGGGGTCTCTGGGTTATGTGTAATTGTTCTTTTTGCTCCCAATTAGCTGTAAAGGTCCTTTGTGATAATGATAAGACCGCGGCGGTAGCGTTGAGAGAGGTCAGGCAACAGATGTCAGCCTACACTACCATTGTTGCGCATAAATCACTTCAATGTGACAACGTCCCACTTTGGGATAGATTGCTCTCCGAACACCCTCCCCCTAAACGTTCCTCTAGAGTCACGAGTATTAAGCTGGCGGAGACTGGTCAGGGTTCTGTATCTTCTGCTGCTACACCTAAACGCCCAAGAGAGCCTACACCCCCGGTATCCGCCTCCTCGTCTCGGGCGAGATCTCGGTCTAGGTCTCCTCTTAGACACCAGTCATCTAGTCGTGCCTCTTCACCGGCGAGTAAGAAGAGTAGGACGGAAGGTTCCACCAGTGGTCACGGCGAGGAATCCTCCAGATCTAAGAATAGTTCGCGGTCACACCGTAGCCATAAATCCTCCAAAAAGGATTCACATAAACGGAAGTCCTCTCGACATTCACCAACTTCTAGTGCATCTCATCGTACCTCTACCCCAGACAGAGTTTGTGTTAAGGCCCAAGAGTCCAGTGCAGCGCCTGTCCCAAAAGAGGATTTGCCACTTAATATTTTAACCCTGGAATTGGAAAGTTCAGGGGGTTCAGTAATTGAGAATGTTTCAGACTCTCAAGAGAGCGTAGGCCAGGGCCTCGGTGTTTGGCGGTTTGCTCAACCAGGGTCTGACCACCCACGTCCGACTCAAACGAGTCACACAGTAGCCGATGTCCACAGGGACGCGGCGATCCCATCCTCTATCCCAGACTTATCTTGGCAACAAGGTACCCCTGCCTCGGCGGGGTCTTCTCAGGAGGATCAGGAGGAGAAAGACGAAGTTTCAATAATTTCGGAGATGGAAGGACAAGGGTCAGGCTCAGGCTTGGACGCCGCACAGGATACTAATGATTCACCTGTAAGTTCTTCATCAAACCAGTTTGTTACGGCACAGGAAATTAATGGGCTGCTTACTCATGCTTTATCTAAATTTTTTGGCCAACAACTGAAAAACCCCACAATGGACTTGGGGGCTCCCACGACAAGTTCTACGGTACGGCCTCTGATGACTTCGATTGATTTATCTAAGATCCCTAACCCTCCCACTCTGTTAACCTCAGGGATCACTAGGCCTGCTACGGCGGCATTGACAACTTCAAATGTCAGGGTCATAACGGATGTCAATCCACCCCCTCTAGACAAAGCGCCTCTTAGAAAGGTAGCTATGCCCTTACTTTATGGGCCAGACGAGTCATGGGTTCTTTTGAACCCCTCTAAACCAGAGCTTGCCCAACCTACCTTGTCAGGGGAACTCCCGGTACCGCGTGAGTGGGTCATCCAGGGCAATAAGTCAAAGAAATTAAGGGCCGTGGATACTTTGGGTAATGTTCTGGACGTAAACATCAAGGCTATACCTAGTTATTATCACCAAGATTATTTTGTGTATGCTTCTAAGCCTGCTTTACCCCCTGCCTCAGCTTCAAAACTATTTTCAGACTGGTCTAAGCTGGATGGGTTTAATGATATTAAGACTCTGTCAGCTCTCACTCCTGAACTAGATTTACAGACCGTCACAGACGACGCAGCTAATCCAGTTTGAAGGTGGGACAGTTGGGACCAGGACCTTGGGTAGATTGGGAGGTAGAGGCTCAAAACTTTGCAACCACTTTCACTTCTAAATCTTCCCACCAGATCCCTCAAGATACTCATTCATGGTTCTCCATGCCGGTGGGTTCTGCCGGCGGAGTCCCGTCAGCTTTGTTTTCATTTCTAGCTGCCCCTAAGATTAATCTTTGTGAGCTGAAGGACCCGTTCACTACCCCTACCCCTACTCACCTAGACAGAGAATTTAGGCTACGGGGAAAAGCTTTTTGCCTGTTCTCGCAGTACATAGTATCTCAGCAGGTGGCTAAGTCTTTACTACGGTCCACTCAGGCAATCGCAGATGCGGATGCTCGAAGATCGGTTGAGTTATCCCGGCGACTGATTAGTCGTCAATCCAATCCTTGGGTGACATACGTACCGCCTTGCTTGAGGCGGTACGAGCACGACAAGATCTTAGGATGTCGTTAGTTCGCAAGCTACCTGATCGCATTGCTAATCAGGTGGTTATGTCACCAGTGCTTACTCCCTCTTTAATGACCCCTGAAGTGTGGCGAACGGTGTTCAATATGGCACAGGCCGTTAAGCACAGTCCCACCCCTTCTAAGAAACCTGCATTTAACTTCCCCAAACCCAGGCCTACTACTAAAGCTCAGCCAGGGGGATCTAAACCTTTTCTTCCGCCTAAGTCCTCCCACTCCCCCCAGGGTCAGTACAGACATAGACAGAGTAGGTTTTCAGGTCAGAGAGGACGCGGCCAGAATAAACCAGGTCAGGGCCAGTCTTCGGCCAACACCAGCCAGCCGGCAAAGCGTCCAGCACCACCAACCCCACCATCAAAAAACTAAAGTCTCTCTCACTCCCGGTGCCTACCTTAAGGCCGGAGGAACCGAGGGTAGTACAGCCGGCGAACCCTTGTCTGCTAACTGGGTCGTTCCGAACGTGTCACCAAGCATGGCCGTTAAACACTTGGGCACGGATGGTGGCACGCAAAGGCATCACTTGGCAGTGGCTCCGGCGACCTCGATTACGTCAGCCGACAACGGCGAATTTTGTTTCTTTAGAGGTGGAGTCACTAGCCCAGGAAATGATTGCCAAGAATGTCATCATCCCGGTCCCACCAAATTACCCTGTATTCACGTCCAAACTATTTTTGGTTACCAAAAGGGACAGTGTTCAGATGAGGCCGGTCGTAGACCTGTCTTATCTGAATCTTCACATTCACAACGAATCTTTCAGAATGTTAACAGTACACCAAATCAGGCTAACACTTCCACCGGGAGGTTGGATGTGTTCACTAGACCTGACAGACGCCTATTGGCACGTATCGGTCAACAAAAGATTTCAAAGGTTTTTGGCCTTACGGATCAGGCACCAAAATTTTGTTTTTCAGAGGATGCCGTTCGGCTTGAACCTAGCACCTCGATTATTCACAAAACTAGTCCGGCAAGCCCTGATGCCATTGTTAAAACAAGGGATCAGAGTGTTGTGGTATCTAGACGACTGGCTGGTGGTGGCAGAGACACAACAATTATGCATAAAACATGTCAATATCATTTTAAATCATGTCAAAACTCTAGGCTTCAAGGTAAATCTGGTAAAGTCAAACCTTGTTCCCTCACGAGTAATTCAGTGGATAGGGCTGGTCTGGGACACCGCCGCTCTCACTCTGAGTCAGAGTGTGGACAATCGCAACAGGTTTCGCAGGAAACTGTTCAGGTTTCTTCACAGTCTGACTACGACGCGAAAGGTCTGGGAGTCTCTGGTCGGCTCTCTCAACTGGATTCAACTAACTGTCAAGTTGGGCCGGTTGAAAGTAAAACGATTAATATTGGAAGGCAACAAATATTTCCCGCTCTTACCAGCGGGAAAATTATGGCCCATCCCGAAATTAATCCATACCTTACTAGCGGTCTGGGCGAAGAGGGAAACATTGCACTCAATAATGTCATGGACCTCTCCTCCACCAACGGTATGGGTAGACACGGATGCGTCAGGCACAATAGGGTGGGGATTTCAGTCAAATCAGGGGCACCAGGGTCAGGGGCTTTGGTCCCACTTAGAAATCTCTCACATCAATGTCAAAGAATTACTAGTCCCCTTGTATTTCCTTCAGGCTCACGGCCCGGCGTTACGGGGCAAGTCGGTGGCCTTCAGAATGGACAATCTGAATGCAGTCCACTGTATTCAGAAACAAGGGTCAACGAGGTCAAGGAAGTTGCTAAACGTGTCGGAAGAGATTTTTGCTCTAGCCAACAGTCACGCATCTTATCTCCCAGGCGTAGCGAACGTCTGGGCAGACGCTCTGTCCCGGAGACAGAGCACGACAGTAGAATGGGAGCTCAAGCAACCCATTTTCAACCTAATGATTGCAGAGCTCTCCCATCCACAAGTGGATCTTTTTGCGTCCGAGGAGACTCACAAACTCCCTCTATACCTCACCCGCCGGGCGAAAACGCCGGCAGGGGGGCCAGACGCCCTAGTGACAGACTGGAACAGATGGAGCTCCATCTATCTGTTTCCTCCGCCAGATGCGTCACTAATGTGCCACGTAGTGAACAAACTACGAGATTATCGAGGCTTAGTCTCGCTAATCGCGCCCCTGTGGCCGGCGCAGTTGTGGTACCAGCAATTGAAAATGTGGTGCCCGGACCCGGTATCGCTCCCGGTCGGGTATTTCCACTTAGACACGATTGGCAACCTAGCGACCTCGCTGACTTTTGCATTATGGACATTCAGGAGGCCAAGTGGCTAGCACCATACGGTAGAGATGTGACCAATAAATTACTCAATCAATATACTCAGTCTACAAAACGACAGTATCAATCACATTGGCAAGCCTTTACTTCTTGGATCGTTAGAACAGAACAAACTGTACCCTCAGTGGCATTAGTTTTTAATTATTTGAATTATCTGTTTGAGCAGAAACGTTTATCTGTGGTAACATTAAAAAATCACTTAACTGCGATTAGAGTGCCCTTTTTAGACCTTACGGGTCTTTCCATACCGGTAGCGGAGGAAACAGGTTTTATGAGAGCATGTTTTAAACTCCGCCCACCTCCCCGTCAGCTCATGCCTACTTGGTCTCTGGACAAAGCTTTGTCTTTGCTTCACTCTCGTCTGTACCAAAATACTGCAGACTTTGCATTACTCTTAAAAAAGGCGGTTTTCCTTTTGGCTTTGGCCACCGGAAACAGAGTGTCTGAGCTGGCGGCGATGAGCAACACACCTAATTGCCTTAGGTTTGGTAGACTTAATGAATGTATTTCCATTGCACCCTCCCCAGGTTTTGTAGCCAAGAATGAGCATAGTGCACACGTGTTTTCTGAGTTCACGGTGCCGGCGTTAAAAAGGGGAAAGGTGCATCATAATCTATGTCCAGTGCAAGCTCTAACCAAATATTTGAGAGTAGCTCCTCGAAACCCCCAAGGTGCTTTATGGGTAGCAAGTACGGGTAAACGCTTACTTAAACGGCGATTAGCCTCTCTTCTGGTAGAAGTCATTAAAGAAAGTAATCCCGGCGTTGTGGGTCGGGCCCACGATTTACGCAAATGGGCAGCCTCTTTACGTTTCCTGAAATTTTTTTCAGTCGAAGACATCGCGTCCACGCAGTTGTGGGCGTCTAATCATACGTTTCTGTCTAGATACTTGTCAGTTGCTCTAGACAAACCTTCCTTACCATGTATAGCTTTAAGGCAGAGGGTCTAGGTGGCCCTGCAGTCACTTTTGTTTACTTTCACGGGAAAGGGGGGGGTGCAGTCAGTTGACATAGGACACCCTAGATCCCGCCGGAGTATGAGAGCTGTGATACAATTTAAGGTTAAAATGTGATATGAAAATTTCTCAGCGAGAAATTGTGCTAGTACAATGTTAAGTACAAAACAACGGTGTTGTTATAGTAGTTTTAGCTGCGAAAGCAATTTAATATTAGAACAATGGAGTTCCTTTGCAATTTATCTCCAAGTTTATTTTGGGGTTTATTATGTGCACATATAAACTTATAACTTGTTATTTTTTGTCACCACTCGTTGAGTTGGGTGCCTTTGTAACTACAGATCTGTGTTCAGAATCTTCAGGGTTACCCATTTTTTGTCAAGCAGGCTTCTTTGAAGCACGCACCTGCCTGAACCCCCTTTTTCTTGTATATTTTCGGCCTACGCCGTTGTTAAATATATTTTCAAAAGTAAGAATACTATGTGGTTGTTTTTATTATCTGCTTTTCTAGAGTTATGATATGATTACGAATGTCCCCCTCCAGTCTTAGAAATCAGGCATGTTCGTCAATGATGGAGGGGCCACTAATAAATTATAGGTTTGACTCCTGTAAGGAGATAAAGAAAACCTAATATTTAGTAGTGGCCCCGTAATCATTGACGACTGGGGCCCTCCCGACCGTCCCCTTCCCATTCGTTGATGTATTGAGGATTTTGGTTTACTTGATATGTCAGTGAAGGAGGAATGACGCCTGAATCAGCGTCTGGTCAGAGATCCACACAAGTACATCCACGATATGATGGAAAGCTTATTAGATAGTTATTCTTATTTTCTTTTTATTTTTATTTTTTACGAAGTTTTTTCGTAGTGAGAACCCAATTCATAATGACTGAAGCCATGAGTGAGGTCGCGTGCGCTCATGATGAAGGCTCCTCAGTTTTTAAATGCTCTGCGCGGTAGATTCAAAACTACGGCGGATTAGTGTTTGAAGAGGATGCCTTATGTAATAGGCATGTTCGTCAATGATTACGGGGCCACTACTAAATATTAGGTTTTCTTTATCTCCTTACAGGAGTCAAACCTATATTATGACCCTTTTCATCTGATTTACTACGACTTGACGTCGCCGCGTCATCTTTACGTCTCTTGCTAGACCTTGAAGTCTCTGCTGTAGACTGAGAAGACCACTTGAGGGGCGACCTCGACCGGGACCTGGACTGGTCCTGTGGTGAAGTCGACCGCGCCCTCTTATGGCGGCCGGGGGGCGGTGGGTGGGGGGTTGCCTTACTAGAGTCACTGTCACTACTGCTCACCAACTCTTTCGAAAGAATTTTGGGTTTAGATTTAGCTTTGGAACTTTACTTAGAAGCGGGAGATTTAAGCACTGGTGACTTTATAACAAGATCCCTCAGAGACTCATCATCGCAGTGCAATGCCTTATGGGCAATGTCTTTAGAATAGGCATTAAAAATAGTTTTAATCTCTTGTAATGCCACTAGGCATGATGGGTCCTTTTTGTTAAACAATTCATTCCTGAGGTCCGTGCAAATTGGACATCTTTTAGACACCCAAAGCCCCTGGGACCTATCTAGACATTTAACACACTTGACATAAGGATAAACCGAGAGGTTCACACATCATAACACCCCAAATACGCCGGAAAACTAGATGTAGCCCAACCGCTACTCTAATCTTCCGTTGTACTCGTTTGTGAAAAGATCTCGAAGATCCTTTCGCATTGTGAACTGCTTACCTGTGACTAAGTGTCACTGGCCCATATTTAACATTTAATTAACTAACTAATCGTCTACCAGGACCTGAGTGATAGTTAATTACCTCACTGAACTTTTCTGCTGGGCGTTATCAGTCAATTCATGCCGCGTGAGGCTATCGGTTTGGGCGAGTTCGCTCGGCCGGGCCAAAATAACTCCCTTAGGAATCTGCACTTCCGCCGGGAGTCTAGTGGTACACCACACCACGCCAGGTTTATTGGAATATTCCCTGCTCGCCTGCTCGGCGAGCTTCTGGCATCAATACCCGGTTAAGATCGCGGGTAGGAAAAACCAAATTTTGAAGGTACCGACTTGTCTTAGCAAGTCAGCCACCAACAAATAAAAAAACCAAATAAGTCAGAAAGTCTCCTGACACCTTGCCAACATGTATAATATCACCACATGAAAGCGAAGGTCACATCTTAGGGCTAACACACAGTATTAATTAAGCAATAAAAAATACCCCTAGCCTACTAAGAATACCCCTAATGAGGCTGGCCACAAGGCTCAAGGTCATTATTACGATTAATACGATACCCTTACCTCCGATAATGACACAGCAGCAGTGAACACATAACGCCCCACGCCAGAGGGGAAAAGAGCAAACTAGGTTTCTGGAAAGTTCCACACCACAGACCAGAACATCTGCTATAAAACACAATAAATGCTACTACCTCATAGAGATGGCTAGTAGCATAGCACCGCGGATATATAGCCTCCTAAATAACTAGGTTAAAGCAAAGCTAAGGCACAGCACAAAAACAAAAAACACAAAGGCACGCGTGTCCAAGTGGACCGACGGAGCGCCTCACACAAGTACCCTATTTTAACACTTCCCTGTGGACGTACTAATGGGGCCGCCAGTCCTAGCTAGTCTAAACCTATTCTAGAACAACTCAGTTAGATACAAATGAGCATAAAACTCACTAGAGTTGAACAAATGTCGAATGAAGCAGAGGACAGGCTAGGCACCTCTACTCGGGACGGACGCAGGGGAAGGAAGGCCAGATGACGCCACTAGCTTCAGCGTCTAGGAGAGAATCCACAGAACGACATCCACTAAGTTGGGAAGCATTATTATAACAATTCTTAAGTTATTTTTTATTTTTTATTTTTTACAAAGTTTTTTCGTAGTGAGTACCCAATCATAAAGACGATTCCATAAGAGAATTAGCGTTGCACTTATGATGTTAGTACTCTTTCCCCCTGCGGCGGGTGTTTCAAACAGGCTGACCGCGGGTATTTGAAAGAGAGCTATTATTTAATAGACATATCGTCAATGATGGAGGGGCCACTAATAAATATAAGGTTTTCTTTTTTCATTCGGGTTGTCAAACCCATAATTTGAAGGGAGTGTTATGGTTAAAGCAAACAAAAAACAGACAAAACATTTGTCTTGTCCATTGGTGCTATTACAAAATTTGGTGATAGTACTGTACAGTTGCACTGTATAAAATAAAAAAAGTTGAGCTGTGAAATGACCAGCTGACCATTCCAGTTCAGTGATTACTGGTACCTAACTGACTAAACACTATTATAGATGAATGAGTAACTAATGAACCACCATTCCAGACAAGTGAGTACCTGGATGTGACGTACCCAGCATGGACCTTCTGGGAGGGTGGTCCGGCCATCAGCCTGTACCCCACTGGTTTGGGCCGCTGGGACCACCACCGCTCCATCATAATGGATGCCGCACGAGCCAAACCATGGCAGGACAAGGCCCATGTTGCTTTCTTCAGGTAATAGTTTATGCCCTTGACCATCTGATAGCTCAAGGTTTAGTCTATTTTCATTTGCCATTTAATTTTCATTCAACACTGAACCCACACACAGCGGGGGATGTACCCATATGTTTTGTATTTCCCGCGTCACAAAAATGCTCCTTGGGTGACATAATAGTAGCCTACCAAGATTTCACCAGAATTACCAAATGGCACCAGGCTAGTACACCCACACGAGCTCAGAGATCAGTAGCTGACAAGCTTTGCATGCAGGTGCATGCAAGTCTCAAGCACTTGATAGCTCGACCCTGGAGTCTCACACAAAAACACTGTCACTTCATATAGTCACTGTGAATGCCACGGGCCAGTTAGGAACAAGGTTGTGGTGTTGACGTACATGCCAGAACATAAACTTTGTACCACACATTTTTTCCCCATATTCCTTTGTTTTACAGAGTTAGAACGAGTTGAAAAACCAAAAAGATGTGAAAATAACCTGCACCGGGGCACTTGAAAATATGCAAAACACCTCTACTTTCTCACATCACCTTGAACGCTATGGGCCAATTAGGAACGAGGTTGTGGTGTTTACGTACAGGTCAGAACACAAACTCTCTACCACACATTTGTTTTCCAATAACCCTATTTAGTAATGGTTCTCTCCGTCAATGACGTGAGAGCCTTATATATACAGTGGTCCCTCTCATTTAGCGAATTCATTAATCTAGCCAAACCATCGCCAAAAGTGAATTTCGCCAAACGCGAATAGTACTTTAAATGGGAAAATTATCCATTAGTCTTTGACGAGGCCCGAGTTCACCCTTTTGGGCCTTTTCAAACCGCCCGCCATGCGCATCGTCGATCGCCGACACACTCGGCGCCGTCTGCTTACTCTGTTTTTGCTAGAAGACATAGGCCTAGCCTATATATCTCCACAAAGCATTGACCTAACCTAGGTTAGATGTATATCAGGCAGCAGAATTCATTGTTATCTTGTGAATAGTCTTATTGATAAGGAATAACCACATAACCTTAGCAACAAGTTGCTAAGTCACTAGCTAGCTAGACCAAGAAATGGTCTTACCTAGCTTAGATATATATCAGGAGGCATAAATCACTTTTACCTTGTGAATGGTGAAGACTAGAATTTTCTATACCAACTGCTTTTCGATTGAGCAAAATAATGAAATTGCTTTTGGATCCGTGGTCACTTCTTTGATTAATTATATTTATCGATTGGGCCCCTGAGTCAGCTGATGCGCGCGTGTGTGTTTGTGTGTCGCAGACTGTTCGGCACAATAAACAAAGCAAAACACAAGAGATATGAGGTTCACAAATCGGTTTGGTTAAGATTACTCTGTTGTTGTTGTTGTTGTTCCCTAAGCTGCCTGGCCGAACAGCCCCGAGTCCCTGAGAAAGGCCCTGGCCACGATCGGGCTTTCCCACAGAGCTCTCATTGAGTGTAGATTGTGTTGTTGGCGTAAGTGGTTGTGTGAAATGCAGTCTTCTATGATGTGTTTAATGGTATGGGGTGCTGTGTTACATCCCGGGCAGGCGTCGACAACGGAGTCATCCAGTCTCTTCTGATAGCTCAGGAGAGCTGGATGGTGTCCGCATCTCAGCCTGGCCAGGTGGACTCTGTCCTCGCGAGGAAGGGAGGATTCGGAAGGATGGATTTCGGGAGGTCGTGCATGCAGCTGCATGTTGTCTGTGAGTGAGTGGATGGATCGGTGAGAGATATGAGTATGGATGTGCTTTTGGAAGTTGGTTCGGGGTGGGCAGGGAGGGAGAGACGACAATAATTGTGTGTGATACCGTGTGCTGGGTGTTGTTTTGATATTTCTTGGTGTCTGTGGGTGTGTTGCCATGTAGTTTAGTGGGTGGTCTTGGTTCGTGGAGGCTGCTGCCAGGAATTGAGTGCCTCTCATGTCCAGATGGTCTTTGACTTTGAGGATTTTGGTTTCTTGATGTAGGTGATCTGTGGGTGAAGTAGCTGTGCAGCCTGTAATGATCTTCAGGGCTTTGTTTTGAATAGTCTGTAAGGTCTTATGATGTGTTTCAGCTAGGTTAGAAGCCCAGGCTGGGCTTGCGTATTCCATCACTGATCTTATGTATTGTTTATATACTGTGGTGGTAGTTTCTTTGTTGTGTCCAAATTTTGTGTGAGCAAGTGACCTGAGGGCGTTAAGTCTGGGTGTCAGTTTCTTTTTAATGTCTGTGGTGTGCTGTTTGAATGTCATATGAGTATCATATGTTACTCCTAGGATTTTGGGTGTGTGTGTATGTGTTAGGGGTGTGTTGTTTATGGTGAGTTGAGGGATGTATTCGTGTTCTCCTGTCCAACTTGTGAGCAGGGTTGCGGTGGATTTGGCTGGGGCTAGATTAAGTCTGTTTGTAGTGCACCAGCCATGTAGTGTGTTGAGATAGGGTTGAAGGAGATCTGTTGCTCTTTTTGGGTCATGGTGTGTGCATGTGAGTGTTATGTCATCTGCATAGGAGGCTAAGTTTATTTGGGGCGTATTGGGTGTAGTTATATCGTGCATGTACAGATTGAAGAGTGCGGGCGATAGGACGGATCCTTGTGGGACTCCGTTTGGAAAGTTTCTGATTTTAGATGACTGACCGGCAAAAGATATGTGTGCACATCTGCCTGCTAGGAAGTTGGCCAGCCACCTTTTTGTGTTGTTGTGCATGTTTGTGTTGTAGATTTTGTTTTTTAGGTTGTGGCGGGGGATGGCATCGAAGGCTTTACTAATGTCGAGTGTGGCTAATAGTGATCTGTGTGGTGGTCTAGCTGAGTTGATGCCATCGAAAGCTCTTTGTGTAAGGTCTGTGAGAAGAGTGTTTGTGGAGTGCAGTGGCCTAAAGCCATGTTGTGTTGGAGCTAGGGGTAGGTCAGGTGTAATTAGTTGTAATACTAGGCATTCCATGACTTTGGAGGGGGAGCAAAGGAGTGTGATGGGGCGGTGCGAGGAGGGTAGCGTGGGGTCTTTGTTGGGTTTGGGGAATGTGATGATGATACCATGCTTCCAAATGTCTGGTATTGTGTTGTGTGAATAGCTGTAGTTTGATATGTTAGTGAGTGCTTGTATGCCTTGTGGTCCCAGGTGTCTGAGGTGTATGTTGCTTATGTTGTCTAGGCCACAGGTGGGTGAGTGCTTGAGATTGTTGATGATATGCTTTGTCTGGTGATTGGTGAAGGGTGTATAGTCAGGGTCTGTGGGGAATTGTCTCTTACGTCGGATGACACGTCGGTCGTCTTTGTGAGGTTTTAGGTGGCTGACATGTGAAAAGTGATTGATGAGAGTGTTTGCTTGTTGTTTACATGAAGGAGTAGAGTCTGTTGTTGTGATTGCATCATGTGATTGTGTTGTGTTGCTGTTGGAAAGTGTGATGCTGTTTAGTGTTTTGTAGAGTTTTTTGGGGTTTGTTTTGTGATCAAGTGTTTGTAGGAAGTTATTCCAATTTAGTTTTTGTTGTTCTTGTATTTTGTTGTTAGTTTGGGTGTTGAGTGCTTGAATTTGTTGTGTGATGTCTTGTGTGTGGGGTGCTGGGGAGTGTTTCAGTATGTCGCGTTGTCTGATGAGGTTTTGAATTTCTGGTGTGAAGTTGGGGTTGTGTCTTTTTCTGTTACCTCTTGGAATGTGTTTCTTGTCAGCGTTTTGGATAGTTTTATTGAGTATGTGTACAGCATTGTTGATGTTAGTGATGGGTGTACTGTTTAGAGTTGTGAAGTGTTGTTCTGTCTCATTTGTGAATGCTTCCCAGTTAGCTCTTTTATAATTGGTGTATGTGTGTTTGTGGCTAGCTGGGGTGAGCCTGGTTTTGGTGGTGATAATGATCGGGAGGTGGTCAGAGCCTAAGGTTCTGACCACCCTCCAGGATGTTGTGGGGGCGAGTTCTGGGGAGCAAAAGGTGATGTCTGGAGATGATGGGTTATAGAGGGCTTGGTGAGGAATATGGGTATGTTGATGGATGTCGTTAAGGATGATGAGGTTATCGGTTTGGTTTTGTAGTACCAGCCCTCTGTCTGTGTCGGGGTTGTCGACAAACCAGGCCGACGTCTTGGCGTTGAAGTCACCACCCAGGATGATGTGTGGGGTGTTTGTGATGTGTTGTAAGTGTGGTCTGTATTAATTTGGTACTGTAGGGGATGTTTGGGGAGGGATGTATGTGTTTATGATGGTTATGTTGGAGTTGTTGCCAGTGCGTATTTTAATTGACTGTATTTCTGTTGTGTTATCATTTGGGGGGAGGAGGGATTTGGTTTGTACACTGGTTACTATGTATGATATTTCTTTGTGTATCAGGGTGATGAGTCCACTGCCCCCGCCGACAGCCCGGTCTTGTCTGATGGTGGTGTAATTATGAAATGTGGGTGTTTTTTGTGTTGTGCGGAGTTTTGTTTCTTGTAAGATGGCAATGTGTATGTTGTGTTGTTTGATGAAGTGTGAGAGTTTGTGTTTCTTTGTGTTGATGCCATCTATGTTCAGTTGAAGAATGTTAATGTTATGTGCACGATGTATGTTGGGTGCTGCTGCACGAGGATGATGATGGGGTGGGGGTGAGGGGTGAGGGAGGGGCTGGGGGTTGGGATGGGTGAGGTGGGGGGGGGATTGGGGAGCAGGAGATGGGGGTTGGAATGGATTAGGATGGGGTGTGGTGTGTTGAGTTGAGGATGTGGATGGTATGGGAAGGTTAGGTGGGTTAGGGAGGAGAGGTGGACGGGTTTTAGGGGGGGGAGTGGATGATATAGGAAGGTTAGGTGGGTTGGGGAGGAGAGGTGGACGGGTTTTAGGTGAGGGATTTGACTGGGAGAGGGAGGGGCATGAGGAACAGGTCCAGGTGTTTGTGTAGTGTTTCTTGGAGGCAAGTGTTGTGCAGGTGAAGTGGGTCCAGTTCCCGCATGAATTGCAGAGAACTGAACCCTTAGTATGGCGACTCGAAGTGATGGGTTTTGAGCAAGTTGGACATATGTATGTGTACGTGGGTCCTGGGTTGCTCTCAATGTCTCCGGCTAGAAGAAGTCTTCGAGAAATGACAGCCGGAGAGTCATTTCTCGGTGTAGGAAAAACTGTGTGATGTGTGTGTGTGGTGTGAGAGGTGTGGAAATTCCCGGCGCGACCGAAGCCGCTCCAAGGACCCGTGCCCCCAGGAAGGGGGCATGTTTATGAAATATACCTGGGATATTCTCGCTATCCAAGCAGCTCAGTTAGGGTTTTGTGAGTAGGCCTAAGCCTATCTATAGCCTAGCCTCGACCTAAGAGTAACTCTCAATACGGCGCTCTACTGTAGCCTACATGAAACATTAACAGCAATAGAAAAGACAATAGATAATAGATAACAGATTTTATTTACCATGAATTATTTAGAGTTAGGCCTGGTGAGACTAGCTTGCGGGCGGCGCATGCTGGGCCGACGCCATTCCGTGACGTCAGCATTCTCGCCAAAAGTGTATTTGAAGTGCCAAATTCGGATTCTGGTACCATATCCAACCTATCGCCAATACTGTGTTTCGCCAAGCTGAAATCCGCTAAACGTGAGGGACCACTGTATAAGGGCTTCCCGGAGACCCCCGTGAGGGTCCCGGAGAAAGCATAACGCGACCCAAATATATAAGAAGTACATCCTAGGGTGAAACCCTTTACAGTACAGTCGATGCTCGATTTAACGGACTAATAGGGGGGAGACCGAGTCCGTTGCTGGAAAAAGTCCGTAGCTAGAAAATTGCCTTCGTATTTTTTTTTTTTTTTTTTTTATTTTTTTTTTTTTTTTTTTTTTTTTGTGATTGAGGGACACGTGCTGTACTGTCCCTGAACACATAATAAAGGTTGTATTTGTCATTGATATGATAAATTTCACATGGGAAAAAAAGAAAAAAAGAAAAAAAAGAAGGATATCCCCTGTATATCCGCTGTAGGCCTACTCCCTCCCCTCCCCGTCCCGGCCTCAACCCCGACCCTGTTATGTTATTTGGTCTATATGTGAATCATTTCCGATATGATAGAATTAAAGACATTTTTTTCCACCAACTCATAATCAGCAAAAACGACACAAATGTCAATTTAAAAACATGTTATAATATTTCCCCATCATTTTGTGTATACCGTGGGAACAAAAAAAAACAAAAATCTATCAAACGTAAATCTCCCGTCTCGGAAGCTCGGCGCCTAGACGGAGGGGAGGGTTGAACTATTTTTTTGACTATCTTATTTATTGTTTATCTATGTGCTGGAAGGATATTATATTTTTCAATTCCATCGCATTAGAAATGATTCAAAGATTACAAAAAGTCCAAATAAGACATAGTTATGTTAATGTATAAGGGATTTAGGTAGATGAATTAGAGAGATAGATAGATAGAAAGAGAGTGTATATCGAGGGGAAAAAACAAAACAAAAAATCTATCAAACGTAAATCTTCCGTCTCTGCTCGCACGGAGGGGAGAGTTGAAATATTTTGTTGACTATCTTATTTATTATTTATCTATGTGTTGGAAGGATATTATATTTTTCAATTCCATCACATTAGAAATGATTCAAAGATTACAAAAAGTCCAAATAAGACATAGTTATGTTAATGTATAAGGGATTTAGGTAGGTGCATTAGAGAGATAAGTAGATAGAGTAACGGACTTTGCTCCAACTTTTTTTCGAGCATCGGACTTTGTCCGTTGCTGGGTCCATTGTCTGGCTACAGACAGAGTCCGTTAAATCCGAAATCCGTTGTATCGGGGTCCGTTAAATCGAGCGTCGACTGTACTTAGTTCCTAGGGAACGTCATTAAAAAAGGTAACCATTAGAAAAAGAAAGAAAATATTTATGTGTAAAAGATTAGAAACTATGAATGTGGCATTACTAAATTAACTAGCGTGCCGTTATACAGTCCTTCCCTTGCACGCGTCCTCCAGCTGACCACGCTGGGTTCATTCGTCCTTCTTGTGGTCGCGTCCCGCGAGGAAGGACGTGCGTGTTTTAGTGCTTCAAGTTAATGCTACTCTTCGTCGTTAATCCACCTCCTGCTAACTTCTCTGTGAGTGTATGTTATCTTATAGTAAGGAGGCATCATAGATATGTATTTTTATATTGAGCATTTCCAGAGAGCTGACGACTTCCGCGGGACGCACCACATGCTACGACCATTATCATTATATTAATATTACTGTATTATTATTTACTGTACAGTATTTCTATCTTTTTCCTCTTTATATTATTACATTATGTTATGTAAGCCAGGTTAGTTAGAATGCCTCTATTTCAGTTTTTTAGGCTTCGTTAGTTTTGTCTAGCGGTCGCCAGTTTTAGGAATAGGCCTTTGCCTATTTTGCACCAAGCTCCAAAATTCAATATTCTTAATTCTAACTATCCATTCTTATCATCTTTTCAATTAATCGTTGATTCTATTCGTCTCAACTTTTCTTGCTGATAGCCTAACTTTTTCTCTGAACGTCGCTCTTTCGATAAAAATTTTTTAATGGCGGACTAGAGGCTATCACATTTTCTTTAATTTCTTATCGAAAATTCTAGATGCTTCAAATTTCATCCTTTGATGTTTTCGTGACATTGAGCTTTTCTCTTTACGTTTTAATAAAGTTTTTACAAAATATTTTCCTTTTGCACTGTACAGTATATAAACAATTTATTAGACTATTATTTCATACGTCTTCATAGTCTCTGTACCTTCCAGGTTTTCTGTCTGGTTGCAGAAACGGAGAAATGTTATTCTTTTATAATTCTTTTGCCTGTAATTATTTTTGATACATGCCACCGTAGCCTCCCTTTTCAAAAATATTATGATTTTAAGCTACGCACCAACCTTCAGTTGGGCCCCTTTTTGGAGTCTCACTCTGGTCCTTTTTAGGTCGGCTAGTGTTAGACCGGGCTTAGTTTATATCTCCGGTCACTAGGAGATCCCCGTGTACTATTTGAAGTCCGGGTTGAAGCAGAGTAGGCGGAGGATGGGGGCCTCGTTTGTATATCTTTTATTTTTGCCTACTCTGCCGGAGTTTCTCTAGTATATATCTACGATTCTCCGGGTAGTTTTACCTACCATTTTACTTTTACTTCAAGGTGCTTTTGTCATACACCTCACCCCTTTCATTCACTCAGAGTTTTTTCCCAGGTTGTGCTTTGCCCTCTCCTTATATCCGGGTTCTCATTTTTAATCCCTCCAGCCCGGCTGTCCTTTTATAAGGACACCGCGGCAGATGGGCAAGACCCCGGGTGTCCTTTTAACAGACAGTAAGCTTGAAAGCCTATTCAGCTTGGTCTGAACGCCGTGCGTCCGACGCATGTAAACAAAGCCGGTCATTGCGTCACCGCACCTCCGAAAACAAGAAGGAGACGTCGGATCAATGTTGTTGTTGTATGATATGACGAAATTAGTGTCTGAAAAGCTCCGATATTGTCAACATCGCGGAAAAATTCGCTCCACGGAAATCGTCATCACAACTGAACCAGTTGACTTACAGAGCTCTACTCAATGCCAGTCTACAGATTGGAAACCGCACTACGTTTAGAGATGCGTGGGAAATTTCTAGCAGTTAAAATAACAAAGATACGGTAGCCTAGGCCTAGACGTTTTTCGGCCAAATCGCCCGGGTACCCCACACTGTCCTTAGGAGGGCTAGCCCGGGTGGGAAGGGTTAAGAGACCTTATATTAATACTACCCGCACCTATATTCACACAGAGTTTTTCCCGGGTTGTACACTGTCATAGCCTTATCTCCGGGTCTCCAGAGTTAAGAACCTGTTCCCTCTCCATTTTTTATTAACTCCGGTTCACAAACACCGAGTGCTACTATAGCTCCGGGTGCAATTATGTCAAAATTCATATTTTACTCCGGTTCACTAACAACCCAGAGTCTCAAAACAAGTATCAACTTTACATGGGGATTGAGATAACTCAGTTTCACCTAATTCTGAATATTATCCATTACCTCTAGTAATTCTCAAAATAAAATAAGTATTATTCATTAACTCTAGTAGTTCTAATAATATTTATTCTTATCCAGACGAGACAAGGAGGAGCTTGACACACTCCTGAGCCTCACTCCGGTCCCTCTTTGGGTCGGCTAGTGATTAGTCCGGGACTCTTATTTACATCTCCGGTCACTGGGAGATTCCCACATTCTCTGAGAAGTGAGTAGGCTGAGGAAGGGGGCCTCTTAGATATCTATTCATTGCCTACTTCGCCGGAGTACCATTTTCATATATATACTGGATTCTCCGGGTAGCTATTTTTATCTATCATTTTTAACGGAATAACTTTTATTAGTCAATTCCGATCAACACTTGAGTCCTCTACACAGGTCCGCTCGGACTATTCGGTGCTTATTAAATCTTTCCCCCCACACCTTTTATTCAACATGGAGTTATCTTCCATTAGTTTTGCTGGGTCATCTCTTTGACTCCGGGTCCCCACAGTCAACGAAGACATATCTTAGGAACTTCTACCCAGACAGTATCTCCGGGTTCTCTAACCCTTAAGGAGAATACATACTCCGGTTTCCATATACCGAGTTATACCACTCTAGCTCCGGGTATTCAACAAAAGTGTCTTAACTCCGGTTCCCAAACACCGAGTTCTACCAACATAACTCTGTGTATCTCTTACCGAGAACATATCTCCGGTCCCTATATAACGAGTTCTACCCTTCTAACTCCGGGTATTCAACAATAGTGACTTCATTCCGGTCCCAGACACTGAGTTCTACCAGTAAAACTCCGAGTAGTCTAATATTGTCAATTAATCCCGGTTCCCAGACACCGAGTTCTATCAACCAACTCCGGGTATTCAAACAATATTAATTTATTTCCGATTCCAGACACCGAGTTATACCAATAGGCCTACCGAGTTCTACTAGCACACTCCGGGTAGGCCTATTCAATTATTATTCAAGTTGACAGTCCTAGATGACGAAGTTTAAATTGGTAATTAATAGAATCACCTTCAAGAACTTTTTACAATACTTGTATATGTTTAGCATAGTACTAGAGATAACTCAATTTTAACAAAGTCCCGAGTAAAACTTCATTCACTCAGTATTACTGGTAATGTTTACTGTATACTCATTCAGAGTGGGACAAAAGGTGCACTACACTTTCCAATCCTAAATTATGGTACAAGGTTGTAGGATTATTTCTACCTTTTATTAGAACAGTATTTCAATACCATGGTTAACCTGTTCATTCATGCATAGCCATATAGGTTAGGAGGATTAATAATTTAGCCGTCCGGCTGACTTAGTTGATGGCGTACCTGATACCCATCTTGCAGGTCTCGCGTTCAATCCCCTCTCAGATTGAAAAGTTTTCAGGGATATAGCCAGCGGTTACCATCTCCCCACGAGCAAGGGGGATGGGTAATGGTCAATGGTAGACTAAAGAAAGCCAAGCGCCTGTGAACCCTCGAAGGAGGAGAACGGGCGCTATATAAGTAACCTGACGATTATTATTGTTATTATTATTATTAACTTTTATTCCCAACCAAAGGCGGGACAAAAATCAAGAGATATTATCTATCTTTCCTTAGACCAAGTATATACATGGACACGATTAACCGGTTGGTTCTCATCCATTCGTTTTACACAGATTTTACTGTGTTACCTACTATTAGTTGATCAATAATTTTGATTTACAATGAATCCCAAATTATCACTCCTTCAGTAAGGATACTATGATATTGTCATTCAAGTATAACTACTAGTAGTAAATCAATAATTTTGATTCACAAAGATTCCCAGGTTATCACTCCTTCAATAAGGATACTATGGTATAATCAGTATCATTCAAGGTTAACGCTTGACTACTCAACTCGGCAATAAACATTTGATATTTTAGTCTCCGGACCAACTCTCGAGTTGGTCAATGATTAATTAAACCTCCCTCCGGTCCCACTTTGGGTCGGCGAGTGTCTGGGTCTCTTTTACATGTCTCCGATCACTAGGAGATCACCACATTCTCTCTGAGTCCGGGTTTTAGCAGAGTAGACTGAGAGAGATATTTATAACATTGATATTTATAACATTGACTGAGATTGATATTTATAACATTGCCTTCTCTGCCGGAGTTCCACAAGTCTTATACTAGAGTTCTCCAATTAGATATTTTCTCTATCATTTATTACGGAATAGATTTTGTTCACTCTATTTCCGTTCGAATCTTGAGTCCTCCATACCAGTCCGAGAGGACTATTAGGTGCTTAGTAAATTTTACCCCCGCACCTATCAAACAACACAGAGTTATTCCGTCAGTCATTACCGAGTAATTTCTTTACCCCGAGTCCTCATACTACAAAGAAGGACAACACTTGGAATTAACTTTTTGTCTGGCAATTTCCAAGTAATATTTTCTCCAAGTCCCCACTATAACAGAGGACACTTCTTTAGGGTCTACTTAACCAGTATAGTAATGATTCATTTGCTTGTTTTCCTTACGCCTCAGCACAACATGCTAGAGTTCTGGGTATCCCTAGCACCAGCCATTCCTTTCAATAAATTGTTCGACTAAGGTCTGTTTTAAAAAAACAGACAGAACCGATACATTCAATTGCTATCTTACCTTTGCACAACTGGTTGTTCCGGTCCCACTTTGGGTCGGCTAGCACTTAGTCCGGAGCTCTTATAATGACACCTCCGGTCAGTAGGAGTTCCCCGCGGTCTCTATGAGTCCGGGTTGCAGAGGAAGTAGGCTGAGGAAGGGGGCCTCTTAGATAACTATTCATTGCCTACTTCGCCGGAGTTCCACATTCACTTACCAGAATTCTCCAGGTAGATAATTTTATCTATCCTTTATTACAGAATAACTTTCACGGGGCTCAATCAACCATTTCCCCACACACCTCTTAATCACACAGGGTTATTCTGGCAATTTGGCTGAGTCAGATCCTTGACTCCGTGTCCTCATAATTCACAAGGATATTTCTTAGGAACAAAAGGTTGGGGAATGACTTTACAATCTCAGATGAACAGCCCATAGGCAATTATCCAACCTTTTGTTTTACAGACAACTCACTCACACTAATGAGGAGTGGCAGATTCTATTCATGATACATACTATAGGGGAATATTATCACACATAAGAGAAGTCTATCTTTGCAACACTCTTCTGACAGTAGGAGATGTCAGAACAGCCCTTTTCATGACGTCCAAAGCACGTCAAGACCTCCGTATCTTTCTATCTAAAAAACTCTGCCCAAAGACATCAAGACTAGAATCTTGATCTCTCCATCTATTCTAACAGATTAACACCCACAACTACTTGGTCTGAAGTATCAGCACTACTTTTTATAACCGTCTCTAAGGTTATGGGCTGGTCTATCAGAGTGAGAGCTGAGCGTTCTCTGCCATACCCATAGCTTACTCTGACTGTTCCTTTTACTTATATATCTTCTAGATCTCAAGTGACGGCGTCTTTTCCGTGGATTGACCTCCCTACTGCCAACCTAGAAGTTGGCAGATTGGGAGCCAAAGTGTCACATTTTTCCCTTGCCCCTCAACTTTCCCTTCATAATTGCTGAGGGGCACAGGGCCTTGGGTGGGGTTTTGGTTTCCCGGGCGTTTCCGCACCCTCCTCAGCTCCCTGCCTTGGAGTGGCTTCGGTCACCCGGGCTTTGTTACTGGTAAGCAGGGAGGGTTTTGTGGGGGCGCTCGTTTATGGCCTTGGCCTTGCTCGAGACCTTGGGGCTGTTCGGCCAGACAGCCTGGGGAACAACAACAACAACCGTTTCTAAGGTTCTCTCGTGTTAACTTTATTAGATTCAGATCTCAACGACACTCAACAGGCCACAGTAGTCAGGGCAGACTGGTTATTTCATCCACAGACAACAAATTAGACAGACTCGTACACACCAACAACAACAGTCTGACCTTCCAAGAGCACATACCGGTTCAAGGAACTAACTTAGTTCATCTTAGCCTTGCATTATATCATTATATCATTATATCTCATATCTCATATCATTATCTCATTATCTCATTATATCATTATATCTCATATCATTATCTCATTATATCATTATATCTCATATCATTATCTCATTACTGTATATCATTATATCTCAAGGCACAACCGGTTTTTTCCAGGCCAGTTACACAGCATGACTAAAAGGAACTTGGGCCAGACATTTAATAAAGAATGGTCTGTTTTGGGACTGGGAGAGACGACCGTTCCTTCGTAAGTACGTATACAACGTCTCATACCAGTAAATGTGCCAACACTCATAAAAGCGATGCTTCAGTGAGGAATTCGAGTGAACATTCCTCCCACATCAAAAGTTTTCTGTCTCACTTATTTCTAGTACCAAAATGAGATAGCCTACAGTTCAGACCATCAACCCATCAATCAGGCACCGGCACTAGAACTAATAGAGTTTTCCCATGCTAGAATAAGAAGGGCTATAGAAAAAATGAACAGAAGTAAGTCACCGGGACCAGATGGGATACACCCAAGAATCATAAAGGAAGGAGGGGAGATGTTAGTAGAGCCATTGAAAATGTTATTTGAGGTATCGTTTAATACAGGACAAATCCCGATGGACTGGAGAGAGGCGTACATAACAGCTATATTTAAGAAGGGAAAGAGAAATGACCCAGGGAATTATAGACCAGTCAGTTTGACAAGTGTTGTGTGTAAACTAATGGAAACGGTAATTAGAGAAGGAATAATGGATCATATGAAGTCAAACCAACTTTTCAGTGGGAGACAGTTCGGATTCTTGCCGGGGAGGTCGACGGTACTACAGCTAATTAAGGTGTTAGATGATTGGATGCAAATTCTAGAAGATGGTGATGTAATAGACGTGGTATATTGCGATTTTATGAAGGCCTTCGATAAGGTCCCACATAAAAGGTTAGTAGAGAAAGTTAGAAGCTATAATATAGGGGAGAAATGTGTAAAATGGATAGAAGCCTTCCTGAAAGATCGGAGACAGAGGGTACTGGTGAATGGAATAGGCTCGGGGTGGAGGGATTTTTTTTTTTTTTTTTTTCTATGTGATTGAGGGAGGCAAAAGGCATAACTGCCTATAGCGAGTGCCTCCCCCATAGTTGAAAGAGTGACAGGGCCAAAATCAAGGGACGTTCGAGCCAAAATGCCTGGACACACGGAGTTTGAGGCAATTTAAGTCATAGGAAGAGGGAAAGACTGATTCTGGGAGAGAGTTCCAGAGCTCAGATGTTGAGTAGAAGAAAGTTTGAGAGTAACGTTTCACTCTTGGGTTGGAGAGTTGCACAGAGTAGGGGTGGGATTGAGTTGCAAGACGGGTACCACGTGCCCTACGTAAAGGAGGTGGTATGCACTGGGATAGCTTTGAGGAACACTGATTATTATAGTAGCGATAGAATAGCGAGAGAGATGCAACATTGCGGCGGAGAGAGAGAGATTGCAGAGAGTTGGTGAGTGGAGGGAGTTAATGATACGAAAGGCCTTCCTTTCAACTTTGTCTAGGAGAGCGGTGTGAGAGGAACCTCCCCACACATGTGAACAATACTCAATACAAGGGCGCACTATGCCCCTGTACAGAGCAAGAAGCTGTGCAGGGGAAAAGAACCCCCTAAGGCGGTTGAGCACACCCAGCTTCTGGGAGGCTGCCTTAGCAAGACTGGTAATATGGTCCTTCCAAATGAGAGCAGAAGAAAAAGAGACACCAAGAATATTGAGAGAAGATGAAGGGTTGATTTTTGTATTGTTGAAGAATAAGGGATAGTCCGCTGGGAGATCCTGACGGGTAGATACAGTAAACTTCCGTTAATCCGAAGGGCAGCGGACCGGCTCTCGTTCGGATTAGTGGATTTTTCGGATTATCGGACTTTACCCCTATGAACCTGTGTATGACGAAAACATTGAGACATTAGGCCACTCAAATGACACAATGGTGCACACACACATATCATATGTTCATGAAATCACTTCAAAAGTTTACCATTGTCATTGTAGCCTATTAACTACTTCAAAACATTCAGATTAATGGTCAAAGGAATCTGCTGATATAAACGTCTTCTTCTTCTTCCGTCTACTAGCGAGTTTGTCTTGCTCTTGAAGATCAGATGTGGTTCGGGAAGTAATGCCTTAACAACGGCACTTCCCTGAGAGGTTCTTGTAATTTTCCTTTTGTGATTTTCCTTTTGTGACGTGCTCTGTTATATATATTGTATTGAAAGCACCCTTGTCTTGTTGTCTTGAAAGCACCCTTGGGATGCTCCGATCACTGAACTATAAATAGTAGCGTATCGGAACATCCAAAGGTGCGTTTTCAAGCTCAAGACTAATACGTCCAAAGGTGCATTTTCAAGCTCAAGACTGAATGCGCTTGCAGAAAATGCGGTGCAAGCCAGTAGCGCATCGGAGCGTCCCAAGGATGCGTTCAGGAGCAAAACAAACTCTCTAGCAGACGATGTGGAAGAAGAAGAAGAAGACGAAGGTGTTTACGATTATATCAGTAGCTTCCTTTGACCATTAATCTGAATGTTTTGAAGTAGATAATAGGCTACAATGACAATGGTAAACTTTTAAAGTGAATTCATGAACATATGATATGTGTGTGCTCCATTATGTGTCATTTGAGTGGCCTAATGCCTCAAAAAGGGGACTTTGGGACTTCTTGAAAGGTGCGTTTTCAAGCTCAAGACTGAATGCGCTTGCAGAAAATGCGGTGCAAGCCAGTAGCGCATCGGAGCGTCCCAAGGATGCGTTCAAGAGCAAAACAAACTCTCTAGCAGACGATGTGGAAGAAGAAGAAGACGAAGGTGTTTACGATTATATCAGTAGCTTCCTTTGACCATTAATCTGAATGTTTTGAAGTAGATAATAGGCTACAATGACAATGGTAAACTTTTAAAGTGAATTCATGAACATATGATATGTGTGTGCTCAACTTTGGGACTTCTTGAAATTCGGACCATCGGGTGAATTCGGATTTGGCCTCAAATTGAAAAATTCGGACTATTGGGAGATTCGAATCATCGGTCGTCGGATTAACAGACTTTTACTGTAGATGGAGAAATTGGGTTTTGGAAGCATTAAAGTTAACAAGGTTTTCTCTGCCCCAATTGGAAATAGTATTTAGATCAGAATTTAAGAGCTCTATGGCTTCATTACGTTTGTCGTTGAGGGATTGCTGGCTGGGGCGTTCTGAAAAACTAATGGAGTAGTGTAAGGTTGAGTCATCTGCGTATGAATGGATGGGAATTAAGATACAGTTAAGGAGATCATTTATAAAAATTAGAAAGAGAATAGGAGATAGGACAGAGCCCTGAGGAACACCGGAGTTTATAGGGTGAGGAAGTGAACAATGGCCGTCCACAACCGCAGCTATGGAACGGCCGGAAAGGAAATTAGAGACAAAGGCACAGATGGAGGGATAGAAACCGAAGGAAGGTAGTTTAGAAATTAAAGATTTATGCCAGACTCTATCGAAGGCTTTCGATATGTCTAGTGCAATAGAAAAAGTCTCACCGAAGTCCCGAAAGGAGGATGACCAAGAGTTAGTAAGATATGAAAGAAGATCACCAGTAGAGCGACCCTTAAGGAAGCCATACTGGGGTACAAGTGGGGTACCTCAGGGATCTGTGTTGGGACCACTGCTGTTCGTTATGTTTATCAACGACTTGCCTGAAGTTATAACTAATGGAAGTGAGGTATACCTGTATGCAGATGACACTAAACTGTATAGAAGAGTGAGGAGTAAGGAAGATATGGGTTTGCTTCAAGGAGATGTGGAGGGCATGAAGGGATGGTCTGAGCATTGGTTAATGCCTTTTCATCCAAATAAATGCAAGTACATGCGGATTGGGACCAGCAAGATAGACAAGGTAGGATACAGTATGTATGAAGCGATGGAGGAAGGGAATGCAGAAAAGGATATAGGAGTAGTGATAGACAATAAGTTAAATTTCTCAGAACATTTAGCGGAAAAAGATAAACAAAGCCAATAGAATTGTAGGGCTGATAAGGAGGACATTTGTGTCACTTGACGAAGAAATCTTCAGGAATCTCTATACAGCGCTGGTTAGGCCGCACCTGGAATATGCGAACCAGGTGTGGGCTCCATATATGGTAAAGGATATAGAAGCAGTGGAGAAAGTGCAGAGGAGAGCTAGCAAGCTGGTACCAACGTTGAAGAACGCGGGCTATGAGCAGAGGTTGAGGACACTGGGGCTTCCGACACTGGCATATAGGAGAAAGAGAGGGGATATGATAGAGACTTTTAAGATAGTGTCAGGAAAGTACGATGAGGATGTGTGTGAAGGTATCTTCTTGATGCGGGAGGGAACAAGAACGAGAGGACACTCTAAGAAAATTTACAAAGAAAGAAATAGGCTTGAGAAGGCAAAGAACTCATTTTGTGATAGAGTGGTAAATGAGTGGAACGCACTGCCCCAGTATGTAGTCGATTCCGAATCAATAAGGGAGTTTGAAAGTAATCTTGATAAAGCATGGGGAAGACAAGATTTGAAGTTTGATTATAAAACAAAAATACAGAATAGTAAAAATGTTGCGTCTGCTACCGCCGCCACCAACACCGTGAACGACCGCAGCAGTGCAAGTACTGGTACTGAGCTGGATACACAGGCATAGTTTGCCTTTTTCCAGAGGATCTACTGTAAGAAAACCAGTCATAGAATTATCAATCCTCAACAAGTTTATTGTAAACCACTTTTTCGAGATGATAACAATACAACAAATATCACAGCCCAACGTCTGATTAGTAAAGTGGGAACCCTGGGTATACCTCCGTTGGGAGACCCTATCACACAACATACAACATCAAATGCTTGACTACTACAAGTATGCAAGACATTACATGCAAAAAACAATTACCAAACGACTGTGGGAGTCGTTAATAGGGTCAATACATTGGGTTCAGCTACCTGTTCCGTTGGACAAACTTTGCCTGAATCCTTGCATCGGGCTGGACAACAGAGCTTTTCCGAGTCAATCAACCTCTTACCCTAATTACATTCCCTTAACGTATCATCAGACTTCTAGGCTTCTGGATAAGACCTGAGACCCCTTCCTCGACAGCCCTCTGGTCAGAACCTCCACCATCAGTGGGAGTCGTCTTGGACACAGCGGGAGCCCCGAGCTGGAGTTACCAATCGTCCGACGGTCGCCAGACCCCTCTCAATCTCTATCACTTAAATACAAAGGAACTAGTTGTCCCTCTATTTTTCCTAAAAAATCTATGCCCTTTCACTCCAACACAGAGTACAGTAATAGCCTTTCACATGGACAACACATCAGCCGTGTCCTGTATCAACAGGCTGGGTTCAACGAAATCTCACACGCTCCTGAGATTGTCGGTGACAATATTTTTCCTTACTCTTCATTACCATATCACAATTCAAGCAGTTTACCTACCAAGCAAGGCGAATCTGTAGGCGGGCACCTTATTTCGAGGGAAGGGTACCCTAGTCGAATAGACAATCACTCAGACGGCATTCAACAACTTGATAAAGCCGTTCCATCCACAGGTAAATCTCTTTAATTCACACCAATCAACAAAACTCCTCCTGCTTCTGACCTGCTGGCATGAGGTCCAAGCGAGCGGAACAGATGCGTTCTCAGAGGTTTGGAACAAGTGGTTATCGATATACCTCATTCCCCCTCCGGACACACATGAATGTCCAAAGTTTTGCAACATATCCACTTAATTCAGGGTCAAGAGTGGTCATAACACCAGTCTGGTCAACACATGTGTAGTTCATTCATCTGTCTCTCGAATGTCCCATTCCAATACCATTTCCAACGTCTTGTTTCCACTTAGAGCAGATTGGCAACCTGCAGACTTGTCTACATTTAGCTTTATGGATATTTTCAAAGTCAAATGGCGGAGCTCTTATGATTAAGCTGTTCACGACAAGTTAACCAAACAGTTTACACCTTCCACTATTAGACAGTATGAATTACATTGGAAACAATTTACCACGTAGATTGTAGAGTCTGTCCAACACATGGCTTCAGTCAGTTTATTTTTAAAGTACTGTACAGTACTGTACTTCAATTACTCTTTTGAAGACATACAACTGTCAATCAACACACTACACAATCAATTCTCAGCCATTAAAGAGCCGTTCTTTGATCTCACTGGCTTCCGAATTACCCCTCAAAAGTTGAAAGGAGTTTTTCTTACAACTTGTTTTAATTACGAGGTATTTTCAAAGCCAAATAACTAAATTCTTATGATCAAACCGTTCACGACAAATTAACCAAACAATTTACACCTTCCACAATTAGACAGTATGAGTCACATTGGAAACAATTTACAACGTGGATGGTAGAATCCAACCAACAAAGTGCCTCAGTAAGTTAATTTTAAAGTACTTAAATTACCTTTTCGAAGACAAACACCTGTCAGTTAACACACTTCGCAATCACCTCTCAGCCATTAAAGAACCATTCTATGACCCTACTGACCTTAGACTTCCACCTAAGGACGAAGGAGGTTTTATTAAGGCTTGTTTTAGATTACGAGCTCTAGCGAGACAGATTCTACCTCAGTGGTCTCTGGACAAGGTGTTAATCTATTAAGTAGTAAACCTTACACGGTCAACCCCTCTTATGACAAGTTATTATCTAAACGTGTTTTCTTAATTTTGTTAGCAACAGCACATAGAGTGTCCGAACTTGCGGCCATGGCTAGATCTGCAAACTGCTTACAATTTAAAGAAGATCTGAGTGCTGTTACCCTCGCACCAGCTCCTGATTTCATAGCCAAGAATGAAAGAGAAGATCATATGTTCTCACCTTTTGATATAATGGCCCTCAAACAAAAGAATAAACATCATGCGCTATGCCCGGTGTTGGCTTTGTATAAGTATGTACAACTAACTACACCCTTACACCCTTCTCATTTGTGGATCTCTTCACATGACAAATCAAGGTTATCTAAACGACAGCTTGCTTCAATTCTAGTGGACGTTATCAAAACAGCCGAACCGTCAGCAGTAGCAGGGGCCCATGATGTGAGAAAGTGGGCCACGACAGTCAGATTTCTTAACAATTACTCTATCCAAGACATTAAGCAAACAAAAGTCTGGTCATCTCACCACACAATTTTATCCAAATATCTTTCAGTTCATTTGAAGAGACCCACTGTGCCATGCGTAGCCATGAGACTTAGCCATAAACCTAACTGATGTCTGTTTATTGCAATAATGCCATGTATTATGTTACAAGTACGTGTGAGGTTCACCAAGTACTGACTTACAATTATGAGTTTTTGACAAAAAAGAGGGGGGGGGGAGTGTGTTCCAAACTGGAGAACCTCTCACAAGTGTTGTTTAATGTTAATATTAGTAAGATTGATAATCTCTAAGGGTTAATTTCTAATACAGGATATTAGATTAATAAATACACAAAATTCTTTTTTGTGAGTTTAATAAGTATGAATAGATTTTCTTTTTTACAAATCATTCTAGTACTATAGTACAGTCAGCCCTCCATTTAACAGACTTTTAGGGGGGAAGTGAAGTCCGTTAAGTGCAAAAGTCCGTTAAGTGCAAATGACCTCTGAAAAGTGGTTAGGCCCTAGCCTATTCATTAATATAATGACAAAAATTCGGTTTTTCTTACCTTATTTACATACTATGGTACACAATGCTAATATAATTGCCCAATAATGTTTATAATGCTTATTGTTTGGCATTATGAGTATTGTACATATCAGTAATGGGCGAAATTGTAAATAAACCCTATCCTGGAGACGCCATTTTCAATGTTTACATTTTGGCGTCCCTGTTCAGTCAAACTATACGGTGCAGGGTCTGATTTGGTACGCAATACTGTAGCCTACTATTTTGGATACTACCAAAGTATTCATAGTTCGTAATATTTTATGGGACAAATATAAAGCAATATCAAAGTGTGTTTTATTTATTACAATAATACCCAATAATACCATAATATATTATGTGGATGCAAATTTGTAGCCTACGAAATAAAAAAAAACGAAAAGGTGACGATATTGTTACTGTACCGAAAGTTCAGTGTACCGGATCGTTGTACCGTAGCGTCAGGCCAAAACGTAAACATTGCAAATGGCGTCTCCAGGATAGTTACAATTTCGCCCATTACTGATATGTACAATACTCATAATGCCAAACAATAAGCATTATATACATTATTGGGCAATTATATTAGCATTGTGTACCATAGTGTTTAGTTTATATGTTACATCTGAGTGTGTGTAGACTCGATACCTGTGTGTAGACTCGATATGTCTAAAAATGTTGGTTGATTTTAAAGGCCTAATTTACCAGCTGGAGTCCGTTAAATCCGAACTACGTTAAATCGACGTCTGTTAAATGGAGCGTCGACTGTATGTACAATTCTTATGTTTTACAATATAATATATACAGCTGTAGTTGCTCTTTTATTAAGTTTTACTGCATCCTTATCATTATCTACTTTTCTATTGCTTCCTAAGGCTTACTTAGAATCCCTGCCTTAATTCTTTACACTTTTTCTTAATTCTAGTTATTTATTTACAAAAGCGCGAGCCGTTAGTTTTGGTTTTCTTCAGTCTTTGACGTTGAGCATGAGATGTCCCAACCACCGATCTTGGTATTCTTAGGCTCTCACGTCATTGACGGAGAGAACCATTACTAAATTACGGGTTTGACAACCCGAAGGGAAGGAAGGAAAACTAACTATTTAGTAATGGTTCCGTAGTCAATGACGTAAAGCGGCCCTCCCTCCTCCCTCTTCCCATGCACATGCGCAACTTAGTACTATGAAGGACGAATGAACCCAGCATGGTCAGCTGGAAGACGCGTGCAAGGGAAGGACTGTATAACGGCGCGCTAGTTAATTTAGTAATGCAACATTCATAGTTCTAATCTTTTACACATAAAAAATTTCTTTCTTTTTCTAATGGTTACCTTTTTTAATGACGTTCCCTAGGAACTAAGTAAAGGGTTTCACCCTAGGATGTACTTTTTATATATTTGGGTCACGTTATGCTTTCTCCGGGACCCTCACGGGGGTCTCCGGGGAGCCCTTATATATATAAGGCTCTCACGTCATTGACTACGGAATCATTACTAAATAGTTAGTTTTCCTTCCTTCCCTTCGGGTTGTCAAGTTAGTGCGAATGTAAAATACCAAAATACGGATTTGCCATCCCGAAGGGAAGAAAGGAAAACCTGTTGCTCTGTAGTCAAATATCGTTGATAATAGCATTGATAATATTTGACTCTATTTAACCTATAGCCTACAGTAAGTTGGTAGAGCTTTCTCTGTTGGGAGGCCGTCGCACTGACCACATGTGTTTTTCTTGCTCTGTGTCACATCCTCTCGTCACCTAGCCTGTGAGTTATGTTTGGGTTGAGTAGAGTGTGTTAGGATGTGTTTTACGCTAGTTAAGATGTGTTTCGAGTGATATTTGTGTGGATGGCGATCGCCTCTCTGAGCATAGGGTTCCATGCTTATCCCCCCGTTATTCCTGAAAAATGTTTTTGGGAGTAGACAAGCATTTATTGTTTTTTTTACCCTGATAACTTTAGCTAGCACAGGCTGAGCTTTGTATAGAGGAATTTTGATGTTTCTAGGCTATCATTTTCAGATTCATCTTTGCTTGGGGCCCATGTGTTATCGATTTTAAAGTGAGGGTAGCTTGTGCTGGGCATTTCTACTATTATCACAAGGTTGGCCAAATCGGGTTTAGGTTAACTGTGCTGGTTATTCATTGCGTTTCAACTTTCAACGGTTTTGTGCTGTTTGAGGGTACGCAGAGTGAGTCTGCTGATTTGTGCTTCGACGACAGCCCTAACCCCTGGCCATGTGGCCTAGGCTGTGTTACTTGCCTCCATTTCATTTAGGCTAATTTTAGCTTACAGGTAGTTGTTTCTTTGTTAATTTGCCTGCATCATAGCTTATATATTTGTTTGCCCTTTATACGTGCATGTAAGATGAATGAGTGCATTGCACAGATAGCCTGCTATGTGTTCCACTTACTCGGTCAGTTTTTCACAGTGTTTTGATTATCTATCTATCTATCTATTGCCTGACACCGTGATCCCTGAAGGGGTGGCCACGAACGAACCGCCCCCATGCACCTCTGTCCCCAGTCAGTCGACGCCCCTCCTCCCAACCAGCACCGCCTTCACCCATATACTTCCTCACTCCATCCTTCCACCTCTCCTTCGGTGCACCTCTGCCTCTCTGTCCTTCCACGTCGCTCTCGTTCACCCTCTTAGTCATGCCCTCGCTTTCCATACGTTCCATATGGCCGAACCATCTCAAGTTGTTCCTTTTCACACTTTCCAGCACATCTACCTCCACACCACACCTCCTTCTTACTTCCTCATTCGTCTGTATCCCTCCATGTAACTCAGCACGCACTTCTCAAGTAACTCATTTCCACCACTCTCACTCTTGGTCTGAGTCTCTTCCCGAACGTCCATGCTTCGCTTCCGTAAGTTAGTGTCGGGATTACCACACTGTCATGCAAGAACTTCTTCACTTCCATACTGATTATTGCTAGGCTAAATATTGTTCTCTGTGCTGTTGGCTTGAGCGATGGTCCGCGCTCCTTGGGGGTTTCTAGTAGCAGCAGTTGTGCACCGTGTTCCCTTGTTTGGGCCGGATATTGTCTCGCCAGGGTTTACATATTTCTTGCTTTCCTGGCGTCCCTGGTTCAACCGGGACTGGACTTGTGGATTTGGTTTCTATACCCCGGCAATTGCAGTGTATATCAGGGTGCAGATCATTCCCATCATGACTCGTTAGAACCAATCCCATTTTGCTGTAGTTTACAGCCACCCCTTTGGGGATCATGATGTCCCGGGGTAGACTGGAGCCGGAGTTCGGGGGGGGGGGGGGGGGGGGGGGCATTTGCCAGCCAATTTACCGAATATGACTAAACCTAAAGAGAAACAACGTAAGTCTGATGATCCAAAACCGCACATGATAAGGACAAATGCCCCCACAATCTCAGACTTGCTAGTGTGAATGTTTGGCAGTTTGAATCTGCGTGCAAATGAAGTGACTGAGATGTGTGAGAGGAGGCGAGTGGACGTCTGCTGTGCCCAGGAAACACTCTGGAAAAGGCCTGGGGTACAGTGGATTGTTGGAAGAAAGAAAAGATAGAGGATCTACTGGAAGGGGGTGGAGACTGATAAAGCGAAAGGAGGAGTGGGTGTTCTGGGTGGCTGAAGAGCTGGAGGAAAGTGTGCTTCAGATTATGAGAGTTAGTGAAAGGCTGATTGTTTTGAAGTTGAAAGTTGGTGAAAGAATTCTAAATGTGATATCTGCATATGCTCCACAGGCTGGCCTACAGAAAGAGTTAAAAGAGGACTTCTAGAATGACACTGTCAGTGTCATTTCGGGCCTCTCGGAGAATGAAATAACAATCCTGGAAGGGTACCTGAATGGTCATGTGGGAGCATCTGCAGATAGATACGAGGGAGTACATGGAGGAAATGGTTACGGAAGGAGGAATCTGGAAGGCGAATATATACTGGAGTCCTGCGTTGCACTCAACATGGTTGTGTGTAACACGAAGTTCAAGAAAAGACAGAGCCATCTGGTCACATATAACTCTGGGGTCTCCAGTAGCCAGATAGATTACTTCTTGGGTAACAGGAAAGACTGGAAACTGGTTCGGGATGTAAAGGTCATCCCGAGCGAAGAATGTATCCCCCAGCATAATCTACTGGTGTGCGACATAAGCTTATCCTATAGGTTTGATCCCCGGAGGGAAGAGAGAATAGCTAATATTTAGTAGTTGCCCCGGAATCATTGACGATATGCCTACTACATAATAGCGCCCTTTCAAGCCCTTGCGTTAGCTGTTTGAAACAACTGCCGCAGGGAGAGAGAGAGGAGCCACGTCGTAAGGGTACGCTTATTCTCTTACGGAATCGTCCTTATGATTGGGTACTCACTACGAAAAAACTTTGTAAACAATTTTTTTTTTTTTTTTTTTTTTTTTTTTTTAGAAATACTATAAACCAAGCTTCCCAAACTTGTGGATGTTTTCCCGTGTGGAGTATTCTCCGTGAAGCGTCATCCCGCCTTCAATGATATATCAAGATTCACTTAAAACATCAACGAATGGGAAGGGATGGAAGGGAGGGCCCACATCGTCAATGATTCCGGGGCCACTACTAAATATTAGGTTTTCTCTCTTCCCTCCGGGGATCAAACCTACAGTATCATTTATTAGTGGCCCCTCCATCATTGACGATATGCCTGATATTGCAAGTCTGGAGGGGGACATTTGTGACAATATCAAACCACTAACAAATCAACATTAGGCTGATAAACAACATCCAAATTATAGGTTTGACTCCTGTAAGGAGATAAAGAAAACCTAATATTTAGTAGTGGCCCCGTAATCATTGACGAACATGCCTATTACATAAGGCATCCTCTTCAAACACTAATCCGCTGTAGTTTGAATCTACCGCGCAGAGCATTTAAAATCTGAGGAGCCTTCATCATGAGCGCACGCGACCTCACTCATGGCTTCAGTCATTATGAATTGGGTTCTCACTACGAAAAAACTTCGTAAAAAATAAAAACAAAAAGAAAATAAGAATAACTATCCAATAAGCTTTCCATCATATCGTGGATGTACTTGTGTGGATCTTTGACCAGACGCTGATTCAGGCGTCATTCTTCCTTCACTGACATATCAAGTAAACCAAAATCCTTAATACATCAACGAATGGGAAGGGGATGGTCGGGAGGGCCCCAGTCGTCAATGATTACGGGGCCACTACTAAATATTAGGTTTTCTTTATCTCCTTAGAGGAGTCAAACCTATAATTTATTAGTGGCCCCTCCATCATTGACGAACATGCCTGATTTCTAAGACTGGAGGGGGACATTCGTAATCATATCATAACTCTAGAAAAGCAGATAATAAAACAACCACATAGTATTCTTACTTTGAAAATATATTTAAATACGGCGCAGCCCATATATATACAAGAAAGGGGTTCAGGCAGGTGCGTGCTTCAAAGAAGCCTGCTTGACAAAAAAGGGTAACTCTGAAGATTCTGTGAACAGATCTGTAGTTACAAAGGCACCCCACTCAATGAGTGGTGACAAAAATAACAAGTTATAAGTTTACATGTGCACATAATAAACCCCAAAATAATCGTGGAGATAATTTGCAAAAGATCTCCACTGTTTAATACTAAATTGCTTTCACAGCTAAAACTACTATAACAACCCCGTTGTTTTGTACTAACATTGTACTAGCACAATTTCTCGCAGAGAAATTTTCATATCACATTAACCATAAATTGTATCACAGCTCTTACACTCCGGCGGGGTCTAGGGTGTCCTATGTTACACTGACTGCACCCCCCCCCCCCCCCCCCTTTTTCTTGAAAGTAAACAAAAGTGACTGAAGGGCCACCTAGACCCTCTGCCTTAAAGCTATACATGGTAAGGAAGGTTTGTCTAGAGCAACTGACAAGTATCTAGTCAAAATCGTATGATTAGACGCCCACAACTGTGTGGACGAAATATCTTCTACTGAAAAATTCTTCAGGAAACGTAAAGAGGCTGCCCATTTGCGTAAATCGTGGGCCCTACCCACAACGCCGGGATTACTCTCTTTAATGACTTCGACCAGAAGAGAAGCTAATCTCCGTTTCAGTAAGCGTTTACCCGTACTCGCTACCCATAAAGCACCTTGGGGGTTTAGAGGAGCCACTCTCAAATATTTGGTTAGAGCTTGCACTGGACATAGATTATTATGCACCTTTCCCCTTTTTAACGCCGGCACCGTGAACTCAGAAAACACGTGTGCACTGTGCTCATTCTTGGCTACAAATCCCGGGGAAGGTGCAATGTGAATACATTCATTAAGTCTACCAAACCTAAGGCAATTAGGTGTGTTGCTCATCGCCGCCAGCTCAGACACTCTGTTCCCGGTGGCCAAAGCCAAAAGGAATACAGCCTTTTTTAAGAGTAATGCAAAATCTGCAGTATTTTGGTACAGACGAGAGTGAAGTAAAGACAATGCCTTGTCCAGAGACCAAGTAGGCATGAGCTGACGGGGAGGTGGGCGGAGTTTAAAACATGCCCTCATAAAACCTGTTTCCTCCGCCACCGGTATGGAGACCGGTATATAGACCTTTTTAAGGTCTAAAAAGGGCACTCTAATTGTAGTTAAGTGATTTTTTAACGTTACCACAGATAAATGTTTCTGCTCAAACAGATAATTTAAATAATTAAAAACTAATGCTACTGAGGGCACAGTCTGTTCTGTTCTAATGATCCAAGAAGTAAAGGCTTGCCAATGTGAGTGATACTGTTGTTTCGTAGACTGAGTATATTGATTTAATAATTTATTGGTCACATCTCTACCGTATGGTGCTAGCCACTTGGCCTCCTGAATGTCCATAATGCAAAAGTCAGCGAGGTCGCTAGGTTGCCAATCGTGTCTAAGTGGAAATACCCGACCGGGAGCGACACCGGGTGCGGGCACCACGTCTTTAATTGCTGGTACCACAACTGCGCCGGCCACAGGGGCGCAGTGGCCGACACGTTTAGCAACTTCCTTGACCTCGTTGACCCCTGTTTCTGAATACAGTGAACTGCGTTCAGATTGTCCATTCTGAAGGCCACCGACTTGCCCCGTAAAGCAGGGCCGTGAGCCTGAAGGAAATACAAGGGGACTAGTAATTCTTTGACATTGATGTGGGAGATTTCTAAGTGGGACCAAAGCCCCTGACCCTGGTGCCCCTGATTTGACTGAAATCCCCAACCTATTGTGCCTGACGCATCCGTGTCCACCCATACCGTTGGCGGAGGAGAGGTCCATGACATTATTGAGTGCAACGTTTCCCTCTTCGCCCAGACCGCTAGTAAGGTGTGGATTAATTTCGGGATGGGCCATAATTTTCCCGCCGGTAAGAGTGGGAAATATTTGTTGCCTTCCAATATTAAACGTTTTACTTTCAACCGGCCCAACATAACAGTTAGTTGAATCCAGTTGAGAGAGCCGACCAGAGACTCCCAGACCCTCCGCGTCATAGTCAGACTGTGAAGAAACATGAACAGTTTCCTGCGAAACCTGTTGTGATTGTCCACACTCTGACTCAGAGTGAGAGCAGCCGTGTCCCAGACCAGCCCTATCCACTGAATTACTCGTGAGGGAACAAGGTTTGACTTTACCAGATTTACCTTGAACCCTAGAGTTTTGACATGATTTAAAATTATATTGACATGTTTGATGCATAATTGTTCTGTCTCTGCCACCACCAGCCAGTTGTCTAGGTACCACAAAACTCTGATTCCTTGCTTTAACAACGGCATCAGGGCTTGCCGGACTAATTTCGTGAATAATCGAGGTGCCAGGTTCAAACCGAATGGCATCCGTTGAAAACAAATTTGTTGGTGCCTGATCCGTAAAGCCAGAAACCTTTGAAATCTTTTGTTGACCGATACGTGCCAATAGGCGTCTGTCAGGTCTAGGGAACACATCCAACCTCCCGGCGGAAGTGTTAGCCTGATTTGGTGTACTGTTAACATTCGGAATGACTCGTTGTGAATGTGAAGGTTCAGATAAGACAGGTCTACGACCGGTCTCATCTGAACACTGTCCCTTTTGGGAACCAAAAATAGCTTGGACGTGAATACAGGGTAATTTGGGGGGACCGGGATGATGACATTCTTGGCAATCATTTCCTGGACCAGTGACTCCACCTCTAAAGAAACAAAATTCGCCGTTGTCGGCTGACGTAAGCGAGGTCGCCGGAGCCACTGCCAAGTGATGCCTTTGCGTGCCACCATCCGTGCCCAAGTGTTTAACGGCCATGCTTGGTGACACGTTCGGAACGACCCAGTTAGCAGACAAGGGTTCACCGGCTGTACTACCCTCGGATCCGCCGGCCTTAAGATTGGCACCGGGAGTGAGAGAGACTTTAGTTTTTTGATGGTGGTGGAGTTGGTGGTGGTGGACGCTTCGCCGGCTGGCTGGCGTTGGCTGAAGACGGGCCCTGACCTGGCTTATTATGGCCGCGTCCTCTCTGACCTGAAAACCTACTCTGTCTATGCCTGTACTGACCTTGAGGGGAGGGGGAGGACTTAGGTGGAAGAAAGGGCTTAGATCCCCCCGGCTGAGCCTTAGCGGCTGGCCTGGGTTTGGGGAAGTTATAGGCAGGTTTCTTAGAAGGGGTGGGACTGTGTTTAAAGGCCTGCACCATATTAAACACCATTCGCCACACGTCAGGGGACATTAAAGAGGGAGTGAGCACTGGTGACATGACCACCTGATTCGCAATGCGATCAGGCAGTTTGCGGACTAAAGACATTCTGAGGTCTTGTCTCGCTCGTACCGCCTCAAGCAAGGCGGTGCGGATGTCACCCAGAGATTGGATTGATGACTGAAGAAGCAGTCGCCGGGACAATTCAACCGATCGTCTGGCATCCGCGTCTGCGATTGCCTGAGTGGACCGGAGCAAAGACTTTGCTACCTGTTGAGACACTATGTATTGAGAGAACAGGCGAAAAGCTTTCCCCCTTAGCCTAAATTCTCGGTCTAGGTGAGTTGGGGTAGGGGTAGTGAAAGGGTCTTTTAGCTCACAAAGATTAATTTTAGGGGCAGCTAAGAAAGCAAACAAAGCTGAAGGGACTCCGCCGGCAGAACACACTGGCATGGAGAACCAAGAATGAGTATCTTGAGGGATCTGGTGGGAAGTTTTGGAAGTAAATGTGGTCGCAAAGTTTTGAGCCTCTGTCTCCCATTCCACCCAAGGTCCTGGACCCAACTGCCCCACCTTCAAGACTGGATTAGCTGCTGCGTCTGTGACGGTTTGCAAATCAAGTTCTGGAGTGAGAGCTGACAGAGTCTTAATGTCATTAAACCCATCCAGCTTAGACCAGTCTGAAAACAATTTTGAAGCTGAGGCAGGGGGTAAAGCCGGCTTAGTAGCATAAACAAAATAGTCCTGGTGATAATAACTAGGTATAGCCTTTATATTGACGTCTAGTACATTTCCCAAAGTATCCAAGGCCCTTAATTTCTTAGATTTATTGCCCTGGATGACCCACTCACGCTGTACTGGGAGTTCCCCTGACAAGGTAGGTTGGGCGAGCTCTGGTTTAGTGGGGGTCAAAAGGACCCATGACTCGTCTGGTCCGTAAAGCAAGGGCATAGCTACCTTTCTGAGAGGCGCCTTGTCTAGAGGGGGTGGATTGACATCCGTTATAACCCTTACATTCGAAGTGGTCAATGCCGCCGTAGCAGGCCTAGTAACCACTGATGGTGACAGAGTGGGAGGATGAGGGATCTGAGTTAAAGCAATAGAAGTCATCAGAGGCCGTACCGTAGAACTTGTCGTGGGAGCTCCCAAGTCCACTGTGGGACTTTCCTGTTGTTGGCCAAAAATTTTAGATAAAGCATTACTAAGTAGCCCATCAATTTCCTGTGCAGTGACAAATTGACTTGATGATGTACTCACTGGTGAATCATTAATATCCTGCGCGGCGTCTAAGCCTGAACCTGACTCTTGCCCTTCCATATCCGAAATCATTGAAACCTCGTCTTTATCATCCTGTTCCTCCTGAGGAGATCCCGCCGAAGCTGGGGTACCTTGTTGCCAAGATAAGTCAGGAATAGAGGATGGGATCGCCGCGTCCCGGTGGACGTCAGCCACTGTGTGAATAGTTTGAGCCGGAAGTGGGTGGTCAGACCCCGGCCGAGAAAATCGCCAAACACCGAGGCCTTGGCCTACACTCCCTTGGGAGTCTGAAACACTCTCAATCACTGATCCCCCTGAACTCTCCAATTCCAGGGTTAAAATGTTAATGGGTAAATCATCTTTAGGTACAGGCACTATACTGGACCCTTGAGACCGAACACAAACTCTGTCTGGGGTAGAGGTACGATGAGAAGCACTAGAAACTGGCGAATGTCGGGAGGCCTTTCTATCATGGGAATCCTTTTTTGAAGATTTATGGCTGCGGTGTGACCGTGAACTACTCTTCGATTTGGAGGATTATCGCCGTGACCACTGGTGGAACTTTCCGTCTTACTCTTCTTACTCGATGGTGAAGAGGCAAGACTAGGTGGCTGGTGTCTGAGAGGTGACCTAGACCGAGATCTCTCCCGAGACGAGGAGGCTGCCGCCGGGGGTGTAGGCTCTCTTGGACGTTTCGTAGTAGCAGCAGAAGACACAGAACCCTGACTAGTCTCCGCCGGCTTACGACTAGTTACTCGAGAGGAACGTTTAGGGGGAGGGTGCTCGAAAAGAAGCCTATCCCAAAGAGGGACGTTGTCACATTGAAGTGACTTATGAGCCACAATCGTAGTATATGCTGACATCTGTTGCCTAACCTCTCGTAAGGCGACCGCTGCGGTCTTATCATTGTCGCGGAGGACCTTGACACTTAATTGGGAGCAAAAGGAACAGTTGCGCATCACCCACAGACCCCTTGAACGGTCTAGACATTTAACACACTTGATGCAAAGAGTGTGCGCAAAAATAGGGATACCGGCACAGGTAGGGGTAATGCATAAAGCAAAAACTGGGGCCAAGGTAGCCATGACAGAGACTGGTGGGGGAAAAATACTGCAGGGTCTGTATTGGTCCGCCGGAGCCCAGCTCTGGAAAAAAATAAAATTTCCAGGAATTAATGCTCATAAGGTTAACTCAACATGTTCGCACACATGTGTTAATAACCCGCCGGGTAACGAGACGTAATGACACAACGATCACAGCTCGCTACGCGGCGGGGTTCTATAAAGATTTCAGAATATCTAAACATGTCTTTAAGAAAGTGAAGAATACCCTCTGACATAATATAAAGGACCAGAATGGCGTTTATAGTCTTTCCGGTGGTGACTGTTTCAAGATTCAATTTTGGAAAACAACCCCCCACAAAGACGCCGGCACCTGAATTATTTAGCAGAATAACACAGGGCAGGCTGATACGAGATCTGATTTCTAACGAATTGTCACAAAAGATCGCCGTAAGTTTGAAGGCGGCGATACATTAACGTATCTCTCAATTAACTGGTTAACGAAATTGAATTGTAAATTCCTTATTTCCTCCTCCCAGGAGCACCCGCCGGGTGTGAAAAAAGATGTTAACCCTAATTGAACCTTCGATCGCCGTAAGTGTGAAGGCGGCGATACATATAGTATCACTAAAATGGATCGGTTAACTAACTGAATGACCAAGTCGTTCATCCCACCCTACCAAGGTGCACCCGCCGGGTGAGATGTCAAAACGTTAACCCCATAAGTTCCTGTCCCCACTTCTTTGTAAAAGATCGCCGGGGAGGAAAGCCCTTAACAACAGCTAGGTTTTTCCTGTGGTTTGTAAAACCGGGTAGAAAAACTTCATAACATATGTCCGCATGAACAATGTTAGATGGGTACAGCCAATCCGCCGGGAATCAAAGGGAGCCTGAAAACAGGCACCAACACAGAGACGCAGTCCTGGAGAGCCACAGACACCTCATCGCCGGGGACACAAGCCTGTGTTGAAACCACGCGTGGCCCAACACGGCTCTCGGCCGGGTTTTTTCATGGTGTAACCGAGAAAAAACCTGCCGGAAAGTAACCCACCCCGTTCAGAAACCATCTGAACGCACAGAGGACCCGAGAGAAAGCCAAGCACGACTAGCCTAGGGTCCACACAATAATCCGTGGAATTAGCCAATACACAACTAAACCAGGAAACATACATAGTCCGTGGAATTAGCCAATACACAACTAAACCAGGATACACATGACACAGTAGGCCATATTTATAAAATAAACAATAACACTTGTACATGTGGCAAAGCTACGAGCGGCTGGCTAGGCCTAAGTAGACGGCATAAGAAATGTTGAAATATAAACAAAAAACACTGGAAATATAACAACAGGAACCACCGCCAACACACCACTGTAGCAAATACTTCCGGAAAAGGTAAGACTGACTCGGGACCCAGAAAAAACTTCACTAAGTGAAGAAAAATACGCTGGGAATGTCAGTAAGCAACGCTTACCTCATCAGAAAGATAAAAGGCAGCATAACTAACGCGTAATGAAAGCCGCCTGCATCACAAGCTAACTCAACTGTGAAAAGTTCACAAGTCCACAACAGGACCACGAGGGTACATCCGAAATAGATGTCCCAAACACACGACCCAAAATACACTGCACTGCGGGCAACCAGCCCAGGACACTCCTGCTACGCATATCCTAACCTTACTCGATACATCCCGGAGTAAACAAATGAGAAAAAACTCACTAGGGATGCAGCAAATGCGGAACCAGCGGAGCGTGGGGAGACACGTCCGGGCAGGCTGAGCGCAGAGCAGAGAAGGAAGAATGACGCCTGAATCAGCGTCTGGTCAAAGATCCACACAAGTACATCCACGATATGATGGAAAGCTTATTGGATAGTTATTCTTATTTTCTTTTTGTTTTTATTTTTTACGAACTTTTTTCGTAGTGAGAACCCAATTCATAATGACTGAAGCCATGAGTGAGGTCGCGTGCACTCATGATGAAGGCTCCTCAGATTTTAAATGCTCTGCGCGGTAGATTCAAACTACGGCGGATTAGTGTTTGAAGAGGATGCCTTATGTAATAGTCATGTTCGTCAATGATGGAGGGGCCACTAATAAATATAGCAATCTAATAGTTATTTTGTACATACAAAATATTGAAAAATGGAAAAGGAATGCAGGTAGCGTACTTCGTGTGTTAGCAATATCATCGACTGAAATTTTTTGTAAGAATCTTAATGACACTGCCCACTTTCTGATATCGTGGGCTCTCCCCACTAGACCGGGGTTACTTTCTCTAATAACCTCTACAAGTAAAGATGCTAATTTCCTTTTCGTGATGCGCTTGCCTGTACTATTAACCCAGAGAGCTCCCTGTTGTTGAGGGTTTGAAACTCTCAAAAACTTAATAAGAGATTGTACTGGGCATAATATATGATGTGTATCCGCTCGCTTTAGCGCCGGGATCGTAAAATCAGAGAAAACATGATCACTATGTTAATTTTTTGCAATAAAAGGGGTGACGGCGCAATTTGAACATTGACATTGCGTCTCCCAAACCTGAGACAATTAGGTTCGTTGCTCATCGCCGCCAGCTCAGACACCCGGTTACCTGTGGCCAAAGCCATAAGGAACACAGCCTTCTTTAATATTGAATCAAAATCTGGAGAGTGATTATATTTATGAGAATGAAGTAAAGACAATGCTTTGTCAAGCGACCAGGTAGGCATGAGCTGACGGAGTGGTGGGCGAAGCTTAAAACATGCCCTCATAAAGCCTGTCTCCTCCGCCTGTGGTATAGATAGACCTGTTAAATCATAAAAGGGGATTCTGATAGCTGACAGATGGTTCTTAAGTGTTACTACGGGAAGGCGTTTATGTTCAAATAAGTAGTCCAGGTATTTGATAATTTAAGCTACTGATGCATCAGTTTGCGCCGTTTCCACTATCCAGGTTGTAAAAGATTTCCAATGGGACTGGTATTGACGCCTGGTAGATAAAGTATACTGATTTAGAAATTTATTAGTGACTCTTTTACCATACGGAGTTAACCATTTTGCCTTCTGAATATCCAAAATGCAAAAGTCAGCGAGGTCTTTAGGTTGCCAATTGTCTCTAAGTGGAAGTACGAGATCGGGAGGGACACCGGGTTCTCACACCACGTCTTCAACTGGTGGTACCACACCTGAGCCGGCGCGATTATCGAGACTACGCCCCGGTAATCCCGTAGTTTGCGAACTACTTGACACATGAGTGAAGCGTCTTGAGGCGGAAACAGATAGATGGAATTCCACCTGTTCCAATCCTCCATCAATGTGTCTGGACCCCCCGCCGAAGTTACTTCCTGGCGGGTTAGGTAGAAAGGAATATTGTGGTTTTCCTTGGATGCGAATAAGTCCACTTGTGGACTCTGCAATCATCTGGTTGAAGATGGTTTGCTTGAGAGACCACTCTACTACAGTGCTCTGTCTCCGTGACAGGGCGTCTGCCCAGATGTTGGCTACGCCTGGCAGATATGATGCGTGAAGATGAATGTTCAGCTTGTCTGCCAGAACAAAAATCTTTTCCGACAACTCTAGCAAATTTCGAGACCTTGTTGACCCCTGTTTTTGGATGCATGAAACTGCATTCAAATTGTCCATTCGAAAGGCTATTGATTTCCCTCGCAAGGTGAAGCCATGAGCCTGTAGGAAAAATAAGGGGACTAACAACTCTTTTGCATTTATGTGAACATTTTCGGATTGGGACCAAAGCCCTTGACCCTGATGTCCGAGGCTTGACTGATAACCCCAGCCTATCGTCCCTGAAGCATCTGTGTCTATCCATATCGTAGGTGGAGGAGACGTCCACGTTACTATTGAGTGCAATGTTTCATGTCTCGCCCAAACCGAAAGTTGTGAATTAACGTTGGAATTCGCCATAACTTTCCCGCCGGCAATAGCAGGAAATGTTTGTTTCCTTCCAGAATTAATCTCTTTATTTTCAACCGGCCCAACTTTACTGTAAGTTGAATCCAGTTGAGAGAGCCGATCAGGGATTCCCACTTCTTCTTGTGGTTGTCAGACTGTAGAGAAAACAAAACAATATCTTCGAAATCTGTTTCGATTGTCCACACTCTGACTGAGAGTAAGATGTGCTGTGTCCCAGACCAGCCCTATCCACTGAATTACCCCTGTTGGGACAAGGTTCGACTTCGCCAAGTTGACCTTGAATCCCAGGTTGATCATTTGTGTTACATGATTCCAGCATTGACTCTCTGATTCTGCCACCACTAGCCAGTCGTCTAAGTACCATAACACCTTGATTCCTTGATTTAAAAGTGGCAGTAAAGCCTGTCAGACTAATTTGGTAAATATTCTCGGTGCTAGGTTCAAACCGAAGGGCATCCGCTGAAAGACATAAGTCTGATGCTTTATCCTCAAGGCGAGGAATTTTTGGAACTTTTTGTTTACCGGGACATGCCAATAGGCTTCTGTCAGGTCTAACGAACACATCCATCCTTGCGGGGGAAGTGTTAGTCTGATTTGATTCACAGTGAGCATCCTGAACGATGCATTGTGAATGTGTAGGTTCAAACAAGATAGATCTACGACTGGTCTCATCTGAACATTGTCCCTCTTTGGTACGAGAAAAAGTCTGGACGTGTAAATTGGGCAAGTTGGATTGACCGGGACAATGATATGCTTGGTGATCATTTCCTGGACTCCACCTCTAAAGAAACATGATTGATCTCGAGTCTACTACACCAAAATCACCACCCATAACGAGGGGCGCCGCGCTCCTTGGTGCCACTAGAAGAGTGGCGAACACATAAAAAGTATCAAAAGTAAAGTAAGAGTGGTTGACGTAAGCGAGGTCGCCAGAGCCACTGCCAGGTTATGCCCTTGCGTACCGCTGTCCTTGCCCAAGTCCGCCTGGGCCAAGCTCGATGACACGCCCGAAATGACCCAGTTATTTTACTGGGCTTGTCCGGCGTAACTACACTCAGATCCAACTCGCCCACGACAGGCCCCGGGAGTGAGAGAGTTTGTGATATGTTTAGTTTTTTGAGGGTGGTGGGGTAGGGTTAGACGGCTGGCTAGCCTTGGCAGGAGTTGAACCTTGACCTGATTTGTGTTTGGGTTGACTCTTGAACCATTTACCTGAGTTCTTTCCCTGTTTGTATTTGGCCTGAGTGCTTCCTTGTGCTGGAGGGGACTTGGGGCCCTGAAAGAACTTAGACCCACTAGGTTGAGCCTTTGGACTAACTTTAGGTTTGGCATATGGCTTAGCGAATTTAAAGTGCTCCTTTCTAGCTTGTGAAGCACCCGGCCTAGCTGCATCTACTAAGTTGAACACTGTTTGCCACGTATTGGGGCAAACTAAGGGGGGCGTAAGTACTGGTGACAAAATTACCCGGCGACCAATGTTGTCCGGCAATTTCTTTACCAGATAGACCCGTAGGTCTTGACGTGCACGGACTGCCTCTAACAAGGCTATCCTGACGTCGCCCAGTGACTGGATTGAATTCTGTAGCATTAGGCGCCGGGATAATTCCATTGCTTTCCTGGCATCTGAATCATTAATAGCTTGGATGGTTCTCATGAGAGACTGGGCTATCTGTCGACTCAGCAGTAATTGAGAGAATAGTCTTAATGCTTTTCAACGCAATTTGAAATCCTTATCCAGGTGCGCCGTTGGAGGAGTTGAAAAGGGATCCTGCAATTCCCATAAAGACAATTTGGGGGCAGAAAGAAAGCTTAACCCTCTCCGACATATGACGCAATTTTGAGCCTATTAGGGATACAGTAGGGTCCCGCATAAAACGTGTTCGCATAAAACGAGTCTCGATTAAAACGACCGACCTAAAATATTAATATTTAATTTTCGATCAGAACGAATGTGATCACATAAAACGAGTCCGCCGCCAAAGTGGGGCAAATCCGAGGAGTTTTCATATAGAGCGCCGAATATCGTACAAAACGTACGAAATAGCGTCGCTTTGTACGAAATATCGTTCGCTTTGTACGAAATATCGTCGCTTTGTACGAAATATAGTTCGCTTTGTATGAAATATCGTTCGCTTTGTATGAAATATCGTTCGCTTTGTACGAAAATTTTCGCTTACAGCGAACATTGACGATATTGCGCCACCAAAATGCTGTGTTCACATAAAACGAAATCGCATAAAACGCCCTCGTTTATCGACCATAAACTCGTTTTATGTGAGACCCTACTGTACTTTAAAGCCTTCATTACCATCAGGGGTATTTACAAACCTTTAGTTTAGTTACTTCAACATCTGCAGCTGCCTTTGAGTTAGCTGTGGGCAGAAAACTAATTTTGGAGAGGTAATTATAAGAGTGAGAGAACTCTATTTCTTATTGCTAATCTGGCAACCTCTGCGTCATATGAGTCTGAAGGGGTTAAGATAGCATTTGGAACTCCCCCGGCCTTGGTTATCGGCACTGAAAACCAAGAATGAGTCTCTTGAGGTATTTGATGGGAGGACTTAGAAGTAATAGTGGTGGCAAACTGCTGTGCTTCTGTCTCCCAGTCTACCCACGGATGTGTGCTCACCTGTCCCACCTGCAGTATGGGTTGCCGGACTGATCGTTAACCGGAATTGTGTCCAATTCCTGCGTAAGTAAAGCAAGAGCTTTTACGTCATTCAAGCCGTCAACCTTTGACCAGTCTGCAAACAGCCGTGCAGAGGAGGCAGGTGGGAGAGCTGGTGTGGAAGAATACACAAAATAATCATAAGCATACACATTAGGAATGGCTTTGATAGACACATCTAAAGTATTACCTGCAGTATCCTTCACCCTTAATTTCCTGTTTTTATTCATCTGAATAGTCCACTCACTTGGTACCGGGAGCTCCCCCGAGATTGTTCGTTGTGCACTAGAGGGATTCTGAGCCGTAACGGTAACCCATGACCAATCTGGCCCATAAAGAAGAGGCATAGGGCCCTTCTTGATAGGTGTCTTATCCAAAGGTGGAGGAATAACATCCGTAATAACCCTTACGTTAGTTGTAGTTAAGGTAGATGTAACAGGAATACTACTAGCACAAGTAAGAGGGGGCGTTACGTTAGTAAGAGGCGGCGTTACGTTAGTTGGAGCAATAACCCTGGCTGTCTCCAGGGGTCTCACAACAGACATTATCGGTGGAGCTTCCGGTACTTGTGTAGGAATTTCCGGTGATGTTGTTGGACTCTGTAAATTTTGCAAAAAATTATATAAAATTTACTGTAATTCATCTCTCGTCACATACTCTTTCTGTGACCCCTTAGACGTTACCGAGTTTACCTCTGACCCACTAGGTAAGTGGTCGGGTTGAGCAGAGGATAAAAGTTCTACTTCCTCCTGCTCTTCACGTACCACTTCCCTCTCTTCCGGTTGTTGCCGCACTTCGGAGAGTAAATATTGTTCATGACAAGTCTGGGATGGATGAAGGTACTTGGTCAATGTTATGAACACTGTCCCTGATCCCCGCCGGGTATTGTCTACGTGTACCTGTTTACACTGGTCCTGGGTGCCGCCAAACACTATGCCCGTCTGGTTCTACCCTGCCTTTTGCACCCTGGTTGTCACTGTGATGTTCACTCGCTGGGTAACCTCTATACTGGTCAGCCAAGACTTTCGACGGCACCCTTCGAGAATGACTAAGTTTATCTACCCGAGGTATACTTACAGTTTCTTACAGTTTCTTACAGTTTCTTACAGTAGATCCTCTGGAAAAAGGCAAACTATGCCTGTGTATCCAGCTCAGTACCAGTACTTGCACTGCTGCGGTCGTTCACGGTGTTGGCGGCGGCGGTAGCAGACGCAACATTTTTACTATTCTGTATTTTTGTTTTATAATCAAACTTCAAATAGCAAAACTGAAAGCCTGAGACACTGAGTTTCTATCATTTGAACCTTCCCAGGAAGTTGACTCAACGTCCTCCGTTCCCACCTCCGAACTGCCAGATTAGACGTTAGACATGGTAGAGGTAGGGGCGGATATGGAGGACGTGACCCCAACGATTGCCGGGGCCGCGAGAACGTCATCTCCGTACAGGATTTTTTAAGACCCTTCCCATCTGAACTCTGTGCGCTAGACTGCGCCAGTTCAGTTTTCTTTTTCTTATGCGACCTTGAAGCACCTACAGAGGACTTCGACGATTGCTTGAGAGGCGATCTAGATCTTGACCTGGACTGGTTATCTCGTGGAGACACCGACCTCGCTCTCTTCGATCAGCCGGGGGGGGGGGTTGCCTTAGTTGAAGAGTCACTACTAACACTGCTGCTCACAATTTCTTTCGATATAACTATTGGCTTTACTTTAGACTTTGAACTGGACTGGGAAGGAGGAGTTTTATTCACTTGTGATTTGATAATCAAATGGTCCCAAAGATTTTCATCGTCGCAATGAAGAGCTTTATGAGCAATGTCTTTAGTGTAATTATTGAAAGTAGTTTTAATTTCCAGCAGGGCTACTAGACAAGCGGGATCACGATGATCAAGTAACCCACTCCTAAGGTCTGTACAAATCCCGCATTTCTTGGACAACCAGACGCCTCTGGATCGGTCCAAGCACTTAACACATTTTACACAAAATTTATGGTTAAACACTGGGATTAATAAACACTTTGTAGTTGAGTTGAGTGACAAATAAACAATAAAATAAGGTGGGAAACAAGGAGGGGGGTGAAGGAGAGGGAGAGAGAGATAGCTAGAAATGTGAAGGATAATCCAAAAATATTCTGGAAGTACATTCAGGAAAAGTTAACAAGAAGAGTAGGGATCCCAGAGCTGGTGGGGGGGTTGAATGATGGGAGTAGAGCGGAGACTGATAAGGAGAAAGCAGAGGTGCTGGGGAAATACTTTGGGGGGGTACTAACAGTGGAGTCGGAGGATGCAGTGCCTACTATTCCCATCAAACAGGCACCGGCACTAGAACTAGTAGAGTTTTCCCATGCTAGAATAAGAAGGGCTATAGAAAAAATGAACAGAAGTAAGTCACCGGGACCGGATGGGATACACCCAAGAATCATAAAGGAAGGAGGGGAGATGTTAGTAGAGCCATTGAAAATGTTATTTGAGGTATCGTTTAATACAGGACAAATCCCGATGGACTGGAGAGAGGCGAACATAACAGCTATATTTAAGAAGGGAAAGAGAAATGACCCAGGGAATTATAGACCAGTCAGTTTGACAAGTGTTGCGTGTAAACTAATGGAAACGGTAATTAGAGAAGGAATAATGGATCATATGAAGTCAAACCAACTTTTCAGTGGGAGACAGTTCGGATTCTTGCCGGGGAGGTCGACGGTACTACAGCTAATTAAGGTGGTAGATGATTGGATGCAAATTCTAGAAGATGGTGATGTAATAGACGTGGTATATTGCGATTTTATGAAGGCCTTCGATAAGGTCCCACATAAAAGGTTAATAGAGAAAGTTAGAAGCTATAATATAGGGGAGAAATGTGTGAAATGGATAGAAGCCTTCCTGAAAGATCGGAGACAGAGGGTACTGGTGAATGGAATAGGCTCGGGGTGGAGGGAAATTAAAAGTGGGGTACCTCAGGGATCTGTGTTGGGACCACTGCTGTTCGTTATATTTATCAACGACTTGCCTGAAGTTATAACTAATGGAAGTGAGGTATACCTGTATGCGGATGACACTAAACTGTATAGAAGAGTGAGGAGTAAGGAAGATATGGGTTTGCTTCAAGGAGATGTGGAGGGCATGAAGGGATGGTCTGAGCATTGGTTAATGCCTTTTCATCCAAAAAAATGCAAGTACATGCGGATTGGGACCAGCAAGATAGACAAGGTAGGATACAGTATGTATGAAGCGATGGAGGAAGTGAGTGCAGAAAAGGATATAGGAGTAGTGATAGACAATAAGTTAAATTTCTCAGAACATTTAGCGGAAAAGATAAACAAAGCCAATAGAATTGTAGGGCTGATAAGGAGGACATTTGTGTCACTTGACGAAGAAATCTTCAGGAATCTATATACAGCGCTGGTTAGGCCGCACCTGGAATATGCAAACCAGGTGTGGGCTCCATATATGGTAAAGGATATAGAAGCAGTGGAGAAAATGCAGAGGAGAGCTAGCAAGCTGGTACCAACGTTGAAGAACGCGGGCTATGAGCAGAGGTTGAGGACACTGGGGCTTCCGACACTGGCATATAGGAGAAAGAGAGGGGATATGATAGAGACTTTTAAGATAGTGTCAGGAAAGTACGATGAGGATGTGTGTGAAGGTATCTTCTTGATGCGGGAGGGAACAAGAACGAGAGGACACTCTAAGAAAATTTACAAAGAAAGAAATAGGCTTGAGAAGGCAAAGAACTCATTTTGTGATAGAGTGGTAAATGAGTGGAACGCACTGCCCCAGTATGTAGTCGATTCCGAATCAATAAGGGAGTTTGAAAGTAATCTTGATAAAGCATGGGGAAGACAAGATTTGAAGTTTGATTATAAAACAAAAATACAGAATAGTAAAAATGTTGCGTCTGCTACCGCCGCTGCCAACACCGTGAACGACCGCAGCAGTGCAAGTACTGGTACTGAGCTGGATACACAGGCATAGTTTGCCTTTTTCCAGAGGATCTACTGTAAGAAACTGTAAGAAACTGTAAAGGCATGATGGTGAACGAAAACCCCCCCCCCCCCGCCTAAATTGACCCCCCTACCTGAGTCCTGTGCTGAGGTCGCTGTGTTGTGATCTGGAAAAGAAATTTCCAAGAATCAATGCTCACAAGGATAAACCGAGACATTCACACATTTTATACCTCAAATACGCCGGAAAACTAGACGTAGCGCCACTTGCTACTCTAATTTTCCTTTCTTTTGAAAGACCCTGATGACTTTTCTATGAAGGTTATATGAACAATGTGTTACCGACCCATACTTGTGATTATTCTTATTGAATATTATTAACTATCGGATCGCCTACGATGGCTAGAGTGATAGTTTATTTACCTCACTGGACTTTTCCACCGTGATCACGGATTCAAAGTCGTTTTCCGCCGCGTGAGGATATCTGTGTAGGCGAGTCTTTCCGGCTGAGCCGAAAAAAACCCTTCTGGAAGCCTTCTCTTCCGCCGGGAGTCTAGTGGTACTACTGACCACGCCGGGTTTATTGGATCTATTCTTTGCCCGCCGTCGAGGCGAGCTTCCGGTACCAATTCCCGATAATTGATCGCTGGAGGGAAACACCAACCCTTTGCGAGTACTAACTTGTCAGACCAAGCCAGAAACCCACAAAACACACATAAAATACGTCAGAAGGTCTCCTGACACCTTCCAATCATGTATAATATCACCACATCTCTTAATCTCCTAATCTCTTCTAAAGATGTACTTTCTACCTTCTCTGGGCTTAACACTAATAAGGCGTACAGTCCGGACGGTGTTCCTCCTGTTGTTCTCAAAAACTGTGCTTCCGTGCTGACTCCCTGCCTAGGCAAACTCTTTCGTCTCTGTCTATCCTCTAACGTCTTCCCTTCATGCTGGAAGTTTGCTCACATTCAACCTGTCCCAAAGAAGGGTGACCGCTCTCAACCCTCCAACTATCGTCCAATTGCTCTCATTTCTTGTCTTTCTAAAGTTTTTGAAACTATTCTTGCTTCCAAATTTCTTAAGCATTTCTCTTCTCATAATCTGCTCTCAGATCGCCAGTATGGCTTCCTTAAGGGTCGCTCTACTGGTGATCTTCTTTCATATCTTACTAACTCTTGGTCATCCTCCTTTCGGGACTTCGGTGAGACTTTTTCTATTGCACTAGACATATCGAAAGCCTTCGATAGAGTCTGGCATAAATCTTTAATTTCTAAACTACCCTCCTTCGGTTTCTATCCCTCCATCTGTGCCTTTGTCTCTAATTTCCTTTCCGGCCATTCCATAGCCGCGGTTGTGGACGGCCATTGTTCACTTCCTCATCCTATAAACTCCGGTGTTCCTCAGGGTTCTGTCCTATCTCCTATTCTCTTTCTAATTTTTATAAATGATCTCCTTAACTGTACCTTAATTCCCATCCATTCATACGCAGATGACTCAACCTTACACTACTCCATTACTTTTTCAGAACGCCCCAGCCAGCAATCCCTCAACGACAAACGTAATGAAGCCATAGAACTCTTAAATTCTGATCTAAATACTATTTCCAATTGGGGCAGAGAAAACCTTGTTAACTTTAATGCTTCCAAAACCCAATTTCTCCAACTATCTACCCGTCAGGATCTCCCAGCGGACTATCCCTTATTCTTCAACAATACAAAAATCAACCTTTCATCTTCTCTCAATATTCTTGGTGTCTCTTTTTCTTCTGCTCTCATTTGGAAGGACCATATTACCAGTCTTGCTAAGGCAGCCTCCCAGAAGCTGGGTGTGCTCAACCGCCTTAGGGGGTTCTTTTCCCCTGCACAGCTTCTTGCTCTGTACAGGGGCATAGTGCGCCCTTGTATTGAGTATTGTTCACATGTGTGGGGAGGTTCCTCTCACACCACTCTCCTAGACAAGGTTGAAAGGAAGGCCTTTCGTATCATTAACTCCCGTCCACTGACCAACTCTCTGCAATCTCTCTCTCTCCGCCGCAATGTTGCATCTCTCTCGCTATTCTATCGCTACTATAATAATCAGTGTTCCTCAGAGCTATCCCAGTGCATACCACCTCCTTTACGTAGGGCACGTGGTACCCGTCTTGCAACTCAATCTCACCCCTACTCTGTGCAACTCTCCAACCCAAGAGTGAAACGTTACTCTCAAACTTTCTTCTACTCAACAGCTGAGCTCTGGAACTCTCTCCCAGAATCAGTCTTTCCCGCTTCCTATGACTTAAATTGCTTCAAACTCCGTGTGTCCAGGCATTTTGGCTCGAACGTCCCTTGATTTTGGCCCTGTCACTCTTTCAACTATGGGGGAGGCACTCGCTATAGGCAGTTATGCCTTTTGCCTCCCTCAATCACAAAAAAAAAAAAAAAAAAAAAAAAAAAAAAAAAAAAAAATGAAAGCGAAGGTCATATCTTAAGGCTACACTTATTATTTAATTCACTAATTAATAATACCTCCTAGCCATCGATAATAACCCCTACATGAGGCTGGCCACGAGGCCTAGGGCAAGCAGCACAACGACACTCGACACTCTTACCTCCAGAGACGACACAGCAACCAGTCACCATACGTTGCCCCGGGCCAGAGGGGAAAAAAGGCAGACTCGGACTCTGGAAAGTTCCCCACCACGTGGGACAACTCATAAAACAGAGCGCCTGCTAGAAGATAACAACACACGCTACCCCATCTGATAGATGGCATAATAACGTAGCCCCGCATATACATAGTCCTAAATAGCTAGTAAAAGCAAAGCTAGAGCTGAAAACAAAGGCGAGCGTGTCCAAAAGGGACCGCATGAACGCCTAACACTGTACCCTATTTTAACACACTCCTGTGCCAATGGGGATGCCCGTCCTAACTAATCTAAACCTGTTCTAGAACACCTCAGATAAATACAAATGAGCAAAAGACTTACTAAGAGACGAAAGAATGCAGATGAAGGGAGGACGGACCAGGCACGTCTACTCAGCACGGACACAGGGAGCAGAAGGACGTAATGGCGCTGGGCAAATCAGCGTCTCGGATCCACGGGAAGACATCCACAAGTTTGGGAAGCTTAATTATAGCATTTCTTGAGTTAAATTTATTTTTTTATTTTTTTACGAAGTTTTATCGTAGTGAGTACCCAATCATAAGGACGATTCCATAAGAGAATTAGCGTACACTTATGATGTTGGCACTCTTTCTCCCTGTGGCGGCTGTTTCAAGCATGCTGATGCGAGGGCTTGAAAGAGAGCTATTATGTAATAGGCATATCATCAATGATGGATGGGCCACTAATAAATACATACATACATACATACTGTACAAGTTTAACCCTCTCACCACGGAAGGGCTCTTGAACGCCCATAAAAAAGCATATAACAGGTACCCGGAAGGTCTCTTGAACGCCCAGTGGTTGAAAGCCTGTGAGCTTCGTGTGCGAGGCGTCGGTCCGACGCATGTAAACAACAGCCGGCTGGACCGACGCCCCGCATCTCCGGCCACAAGAAGGAGAGCGTTGCTTGTTCGTGTGTGCCTGTATGTTGTTGTTAAGTATCGAAAAGTGGTGTAAAGTGGCTGTTTTGGCCATAAAGTTATCTCCAATGAAATCATCATCACAGCTCAACCAGTTGACTTAGAGAGCTCTACTTAATGCCATTCTACAGGTAAATAACACAGCTACGCTTGGGGATGCGCGGGAATGCGGGAAGCAGTCTGATTAGCGAATATACGGTAGCCTAGCCTAGACGTTTTTCGGCCAAAACACCCGGGTTTCGAGGAATATATATATAATACATAGCCGGGGCTGGAGGGTTAAAGACCATTTTGTTCGCAGAGAATGTGGTTACAGTCTCACGTCTTAAATGGCGACTTTCCAGGCGGCCCTGTCAAGGGCTGCCTCTGTTGTCAAGTTCTTTATTGATCGGACCGGAGTACCCGAGCCCACGTCATTCTAGATCCACCCCTACGCGCAGCTCCCCCCACGTTAAGAGTACGGCATTTCTTCACCCAGTTCTGATCATCCATACTCTCCATGTGTCCAAACCAACCAAGTTGGCTCGTGCGGATCACTTCACTGATACTCCTAATGACCAGACGCCTTCTCAATTCCTCGCTCGATACTCCGTCCCTGAGATTAACCCGACACATCCATCTCGCCATTCTCTTCTCATTCCATTGACACATAGGCCCCTGATAGCCTAACTAAAGACTCGGAAGTCTGGCTGACTACCCGGAGATTAGAAAGGATAGTAAAGAATGGCTCCGCCGGAGCTAGGAGGACGAGTCATAATACTCTACCCGGAGCTCTGCTGAGACTATAATGGAAGGATCTTGGTTACTCGCCTGAGTAACCGGAGTTGTATGAGTGAAAGAGTGGGTGACCTGGAGGTCTATCTATCTATCTATTGCCTGACGCCGTGATCCCCGAACGGGTGGCAACGAACGAACCACCCCCATGCACCTCTGTCCCCGGTCAGTCGACGCCCCTCCCCCCAACCAGCACCGCCTTCGTTCATATACTTCCTCACTCCATCCTTCCACCTCTCTTTCGGTCTACCTCTCCCTCTCTGTCACTCCACCTCGCTCTCGTACATCCTCTTAGTCATTCTCTCGCTTTCCATACGTTCCATATGGCCGAACCATCTCAAGTTGTTCCTTTTCACACTTTCCAGCACATCTACCTCCACACCACACCTCCTTCTTACTTCCTCATTAGTCTGTCTATCCCTCCATTTAACTCCGCACGCTCTTCTTAAGTAATTCATTTCCACTGCTCTCACTCTTGGTCTGAGTCTCTCAACCAACGTCCATGCTTCGCTTCCGTAAGTCAGTGTCGGGATTACCACACTGTCATGCAAGGACTTCTTCACTTCCATACTGACCACCCTATTTCTTGTTACTGCTTTTAGCGTTCCTACAACCCTCTTCCCCTGTTGTACCCTCTCCCGCACTTCTTCATCCATAGTTCCATCTTTACTCAACACACTGCCCAGATACTTAAAAGAGTTGACGATCTCCATAGCCTGACCGTTCAGCTTCACCTCACACTCTGTGACTTCATCCCTTTCGAACACCATAACCTTGCTCTTCCCCACATTTACCTTCAAATTCCGTTTTTTGCACACTGTTTCAAACTCATTTACCAGACCCTGCAACTCCCATTCATTATCACTCATCAGAACTGTATCATCCACAAACTGCAGTATAGGTAGCTTCCACTCAATTCTCTCCCTTTTCAGCTCAGCGATACACCAACATCCACTGATCTTGATAGTATTTCTTTCATGACTCCATCCATATATACAGTAAACAACCACGGGGACATCACACACCCCTGTTTCAAACCAACATTCAGGTCAAAGAGCTCGCTCTGCTCACTCTCCACACGTACTGCCGCCTTTGCACCCTCATACATGCTCTTCACTGCTTTCAGCAACTTGCCATCTACTCCGTATATTCTTAGTACTTTCCACAAACCTGCTCTATCCACTGTCATAGGCCTTCTCCAAGTCAATAAAGGCAACATACACCTTTTGTTTCTTCTCCAGATATTTCTCCACAACACAATTCAGGGTAAAAATCTGATCTACACATCCTCTTCCCTTCCTAAAACCTCCCTGCTCGTCGCCTATCCATATCTCCGTTCTCACTTTCACTCTCTCAATCACTACCCTACTGTATACCTTCCCTACTACGCTTAGAAGACATTTTCCTCTGTGGTTACCACACAGTCCTCTTTCCCCTTTGCCCTTATATAGGGGGACTATTATGCCAGTCTTCCAGTCATCGGGTGCACTCCCCTTCTCCCATGCTAGTTTGCACATTTTCCATACCCATTCGATCACTATCTCACCACCATACCTCAACACTTCCCCACACACTCCATCTGTTCCTGGTGCTTTCCCCAACTTCACTCTTTTCATGGCTTCCCACACTTCTGACCTCCTGATCCCCACCTCCTCCTCCACTACTTCTCTTCTTCTCCCTCCCATACCATATCCAGCTATGTTTGCTGGCTCTTCATTCCTTACATTTAGCAACTCATGGAAGTACTCCCTCCATCTTTCGACTCTCTCTTGCTTCTCGGCTAGCATTCTCCCATTCTTATCTTTCACACCCTTACTGTTTCCCTTGCTACCTTCCCTAACTTTCTTGACTTCTTTCCAGAACAGTTTCTTACTCTCCCTCCATTTTACACTCAGATTCCTTCCAAATTCCTCATCTACTCTTCTCTTACTTTCCTTCACTACTCTCTTACTCTCCACGTACCTCACTCGTTTCTGTCTCTCGAAATCTTCATTCCCTCTACTACCCAACCACTCTCTATATGCTTTCTTCTTTTCTTTCACAGCTATTCTTACCTCTTCTGTCCACCATGCTGTACATTTCACTCCCCTCCCTCTTCTCACTCCACACACCTCCTCACATGCTGCACAGATCTCATCCTTAACCTCTCCGCTGCGTAGGTAGGGTATTGGCCACCCCTCCCTGTGCGGAGGTATTTAGACTGTTTCCTAAACTCAAATTGTCATCGTACCATAAATATCATTAATACTTCTCCATATGCGCCTATTTTACGTTGATTATAAAGGTATTAACCTGTTAAAACAATAAAACAAGTGGAAACAGCGTTTGGATGGTCAAAATCGCCGATAGAGGCCGGGAGTTACATAACTTATGGCTGAGGCAGCCTGCCAGCCAGCCAGCCATCATGAAGGCTGGAGAGACACTGTTGCGTAGTAGTCTCTCTCTCGCTCTTTCCCACGCTTGGTAACACAGATGACCACGCCCTGCTAGCAACTCGCTAATGTTAGCACGAAAATATACCTAAGAATAAGGGAATAACAGGGAGATAAGGTGATAATTGAAGGGGGGGGGGGGGAAGTGTGGAAGGAGGGGATGTGGAGGAGTGATATTTGGCATAGCCAAGGGGCAATACAAAAAAAAAAAAAAAAAAAATACGGGGCTGATTTAAATGTTATTTTTTAGGCCTTGGATTATATGAGGAGTTCCGCAGCGCAGCGGTAAAACTCTTATAAGGAGATCCGCTCTTGCCGGGTTAAATACCTTGCTCCTCATCTCCACTTCCTCCATAACTTCCAGGTCGAACCCACCTAGTCGGCTTTCCAATGCTCTCCTGTACTCCTCCCTGACTTCCTCCTCCTGCAACCTCTCCACCCTCCTCACCATTCCACCCTCCTCACCATTCCACCCTCCAGCTCTCCTCACCCACTTCTTTTGTATCCTAACCTTAGCTACCACTACATAATGATCAGACAGACCCCCTCCAATACCACTATACACCCTAGCATCCATCACAAATTTCTTCATTCGTTCATCCACACATACATAATCAATCAATGACTTTCGTTCCACCACTGTCTCATCCTCCATCGTCCCCACCCGTTTCCACGTGTACCTGTGGATCAATCTGTGTCGGAAGAAGGTGTTGGCTATCCACAGCCTCCTCCCCACACATACGTCCACAAGTGCACTACCATTCCCATTCACCTTTGATGGTAGGCCTAGGCCCAGTGGGCTAGTATAAAATAAAAGCATCATCAACAACAACGGATGTTGACGATGAAGGATAAGACAGTGGTGGAACGAAAGTAATTGATTGATTATGTATGTGTGGATGAACGAATGAAGAAATCTGTGATGGATGCTAGGGTGTAGGTGTGGGCTCCATATATGGTAAAGGATATAGAAGCAGAGGAGAGCTAGCAAGCTGGTACCAACGTTGAAGAACGCGGGCTATGAGCAGAGGTTGAGGACACTGGGGCTTCCGACACTGGCATATAGGAGAAAGAGAGGGGATATGATAGAGACTTTTAAGATAGTGTCAGGAAAGTACGATGAGGATGTGTGTGAAGGTATCTTCTTGATGCGGGAGGGAACAAGAACGAGAGGACACTCTAAGAAAATTTACAAAGAAAGAAATAAGCTTGAAAAGGCAAAGAACTCATTTTGTGATAGAGTGGTAAATGAGTGGAACGCACTGCCCCAGTATGTAGTCGATTCCGAATCAATAAGGGAGTTTGAAAGTAATCTTGATAAAGCATGGGGAAGACAAGATTTGAAGTTTGATTATAAAACAAAAATACAGAATAGTAAAAATGTTGCATCTGCTACCGCCGCCGCCAACACCGTGAATGACCGCAGCAGTGCAAGTACTGGTACTGAGCTGGATACACAGGCATAGTTTGCCTTTTTCCAGAGGATCTACTGTAAGAAACTGTAAGAAGTATAGGGGTATTGGAGGGGGTCTGTCTGATCATTATGTAGTGGTAGCTAAGGTTAGGATACAAAAGAAGTGGGTGAGGAGAGCTGGAGGGAGGCGAGAGGAGGGTGGAATGGTGAGGAGGGTGGAGAGGTTGCAGGAGCAGGAAGTCAGGGAGGAGTACAGGAGAGCAGTGGAAAGACGACTAGGTGGGTTCGACCTGGAAGTTATGGAGGAAGTGGAGGAGATGAGCAAGGTGTTTAAGGATGAGATCTGTGCAGCATGTGAGGAGGTGTGTGGAGTGAGGAGAAGAGGGAGGGGAGTGAAAGGTACAGCATGGTGGACAGAGGAGGTAAGAATAGCTGTGGAAGAAAAGAAGAAAGCATATAGAGTGGTTGGGTAGTAGAGGGAATGAAGATTTCGAGAGACAGAAACGAGCGAGGTACGTGGAGAGTAAGAGGGTGGTGAAGAGAGTAGTGAAGGAAAGTAAGAGAAGAGTAGATGAGGAATTTGGAAGGAATCTGAGTGTAAAATGGAGGGAGAGTAAGAAACTGTTCTGGAAAGAAGTCAAGAAAGTTAGGGAAGGTAGCAAGGGAAACAGTAAGTGTGTGAAAGATAAGAATGGGAGAATGCTAGCCGAGAAGCAAGAGAGAGTCGAAAGATGGAGGGAGTACTTCAATGAGTTGCTAAATGTAAGGAATGAAGAGCCAGCAAACATAGCTGGATATGGTATGGGAGGGAGAAGAAGAGAAGTAGTGGAGGAGGAGGTGGGGATCAGGAGGTCAGAAGTGTGGGAAGCCATGAAAAGAGTGAAGCTGGCGAAAGCACCAGGAACAGATGGAGTGTGTGGGGAAATGTTGAGGTATGGTGGTGAGATATTATTATTATTATTATTATTATATGAGATGCCGAAGTCTCCAACCAGGGTGCAGAAACACCATCAAGATCAATCCACACAAAACACCCGGAGGCACTGGAGAAAGACTACGGCAACTTAGGAAAAAATAAAAACATATACTGTATACTGTACTATACATATACACATATTAAACACAGATAACATATTATGCAGTGGAGGATATCAAGTATAAATATAATACAATAAAATAGAATAAAATAAGTTTAAAAATTAGAATTAATGCTGCAAAAAAGCATTAACTCTAGACTTAAAAATGGAGATATTAGCTGAATTGACTAGCTCATTTGGCAACTTATTCCACAAGTCAACCATGGCCGGCACAAAACACCGTGAAAACTGTGTAGTAGAAAAATTAACACGGCTCATGGCAAGATCATTAAGATTGCTTGTACTTACACTAGTTGTACTTACACTAGTTGTATTTGCGGGAGTGAGCATGCTCGTTAATTCCCGCCTCCTATGATATGTTTGTCATACCGTGCTTTGAAACTATGCACTGATGGTGCAGACACTACTTCGGCTGGCAATTTGTTCCACCCACTAATCGAGTTGGTAGGAAATCTTTTACTTTTCAGATCAGATTTACTATTAAGCACTTTTAGTTTGTAGCTGTGACCTCTTGTTCTCTCACCTCCATCCCTCTCTATGAAGTTTTCTTGGTCGATTTTGTCAATACCTCTAACACATTTGTATATCTGAATTTGCTGTCCTCTGTTCCAGTGTAGGTAGATTCAATCTCTCGAGCCTCTCTTGGTACTCCAAATTTTCCAAACCTGGGATCATCCTCGTAGCTGCTCTCTGTACCCTCTCAATTTTGTGGATATGTTTCTTCATGTGAGGGGACCACACTACAGATGCATATTCCATCCTGGGTCTTATTATTGCCGTTATTATTTGTTTCATGGTGTTTCCATTAAGATAATTGAAAGACATCCTGATATTTGCGAATCTAGTTGCATGAGCCCGGACATAGGGCCCAGGCAAAACCCCATGTAAGGGATGCTGAGGGTTGTTAAAAACTTTAAATAAAAGACTAAGGGCACCAAATTTACGTCGATGACACAGATCAAGAGACAAATGAGGTAGAATAAAACTGATGGAATTTAGCGACCTGTCAAGCAACTTGAGATGGCAGTCAGCTGCTGACAACCAGACAGATGAGCAGTACTCGAAATGTGGCAAAATAAAAGCATAAAAAGACTTGATAACTGTGGCGTCACAAGCAAATGTTTTATAAACCTTGCGAAGCAGACCATTTTTTTGGGAAATGGAAGAGGAGAAAGAACGAATATGCTTTTCAAAAGTAAGTTTGGGATCAAGAGTAACTCCTAACAAACACAGAGTATCCACATTCTCAATTTGCTCGCCAGAAACTTGTAGATAAGGATGGGGAGGATCCAAGGTACGAGATCTGCTGATGATAATGGAGTGTGTTTTACTAGCATTAAGTTTCATGCCCCAAAGTTCACACCATGATGTAATTTTGGCTAAATCCCTATTCAGAGCAGTAGCAATTACGTGTTGATCTATTGGTGATGGAATTGACGCATATAAAGTTGTATCATCAGCATAGGAGATTAGTTTATTTTCAAGCTCGGAACACAGGTCAGCAGTAAAGATAATAAAAAGTAAAGGCCCAAGGACACTGCCTTGTGGAACACCAGAAACAACAGTAACAGAAGGGGAATGACACCCATCAATGACCACAGACAGATCTTTTCGTCAAAAAATCTTCAAAGATCCTTAAAAACTTGCCACCAATACCAATGAGCTGTAACTTAAACAGAAGTGCTTTATGGTTGACTAAATCAAAAGCAGAACTAAAGTCAATAGCCACGACACGAGACTCATGTCCCTGGTCCAATGAAGATTGCAAGTCATGGGTGAGTGTCAGAAGCGCATCACATGTACCCAGTCCCTTACGAAAACCAAACTGTGAGTTAAGTATCAAATTATGACTATTATAATAAGAGGAAAGGCGTCTGGACAAAAGCCTCTCATAGAGCTTGGATAGGATAGGTGTAATGGAGATAAGGCGATAGTCATTAGGAGATGATGAGGCAGTATTTCCCTTTGGAATAGGAGTGATAATAGCCTTACGCCAGCAAAGAGGAAAACTACCTGATTTCAAAAGCAACCTAAACACCACAGCCAATTTAGGTGCCAAGACCACTGTGATAGTGATAGAATGGGCATGGAGAATGTGCAAACTAGCATGGGAGAAGGGGAGTGCACCCGATGACTGGAAGATTGGCATAATAGTCCCCCTATATAAGGGCAAAGGGGAAAGAGGAGTGTGTGGTAACCACCGAGGAATATGTCTTCTAATCGTAGTAGGGACAGCGTTGCCAGGTGGATTTGGCCAAAATATCGTACCAAATATGCAAAATTATCGTATTTGCATCAATATTATCGTACGAAGCTTTCAACATACAGTAACAAGGATTTCACCTATCTAGACCTATTTCTAGAACTAGTTATCAAAGCTTAAATGAAAAACACAGTTATTTCTATTCTAAATTTTGAATGGTAGTGAAACAAAATAATATTTGTGGACTAATTTACCACCTGCGAGTGTTGTTGTTGTTGTTGTTGTTGTTGTTGTTGTTGTTGTTGTTGTTGTTGTTGTTGTTGTTGTTGTTGTTGTTGTTGTTGTTGTTGTTGTTGTTGTTGTTGTTGTTGTTGTTGTTGTTGTTGTTGTTGTTGTTGTTGTTGTTGTTGTTGTTGTTGTTGTTGTTGTTGTTGTTGTTGTTGTTGTTGTTGTTGTTGTTGTTGTTGTTGTTGTTGTTGTTGTTGTTGTTGTTGTTGTTGTTGTTCCCTAAGCTGCCTGGCCGAACAGCCCCAAGGCCCCAAGCAAAGCTAAGGCCATAACCGAGCGCCCCCACAGAACCCTCCCTGCCTACCACAATAAAGCCTGGGTGACCGAAGCCACTCCATGGCGGGGAGCTGAGGAGGGTGCGGAAACGCCCGGGAAACAAAAGCCCCACCCAGAGCCCTGTGCCCCTCAGCAATTATGAAGAGAAAGTTGAGGGGCAAAGGAAAAATGTGACGCTTTGGCTTCCAATCTTGGTAAATTGGGAAGTCAATCCACGGAAGAGACGCCGTCACTTGAGATCTAGAAAATATATAAGTAAAAGGAACAGTCAGAGTAAGCTATGGGTATGGCAGAGATCGCTCAGTTCTCACTCTGATAGACCAGCCCATCACCACATGCGAGTTTCATTCTATAAGGAAGTTGGTGCCGTAAACATCGGTATTAAACAGAAATACAATAAGAAAGTATATGTCTAATGAATAAAACGTATGTTGAATTTAGTTGTATGTATTTATAAATGTAGCCTACTACAACCATATTTTAGCTGGTACTTCTGCTAAATATCAATGTAAGAAACCCCAACTTCCTTATAGCCTGAAGCTCGCAAGTGGTCATAGCAAAATTTGTGTACAAGTTTATTAAAATCAAATATGCTGAGGGAGTAAACTCTAGGATTAGCCAACATAATGTACCATAAAGGGGCACAAATCATCACAATATTGGAGGATAGACTTATTGTAGAGATAGTTTATTATAGGTTTGACTCCTGCAAGGAGATAAAGAAAACCTAATATTTAGTAGTGGCCCCGTAATCATTGACGATTATGCCTATTACATAAGGCACCCTCTTCAAACACTCATCCGCCGTAGTTTGAATCTACCGCGCAGAGCATAAAAAATTGAGGAGCCTTCATCATGAGCGCACGCAACCTCACTCATGGTTCAGTCATTATGAAATTGGGTTCTCACTACGAAAAAACTTTGTAACAAATAAAAAACAAAAAGAAGATAAGAATAACTATTCATAAGCTTTCCATATAATCGTGGATGTACTTGTGTGGATCTTTGACCAGACGCTGACTCAGGCGTCAGTCTTCCTTCACTGACATATCAAGTAAACCAAAATCCTTAATATATTAACGAATGGGAAGGCGATGGTCGGGAGGGCCCCAGTCGTCAATGATTACGGGGCCACTACTAAATATTAGGTTTTCTTTATCTCCTTGCAGGAGTCAAACCTATAATTTATTAGTGGCCCCTCCATCATTGACGATTATGCCTGATATCTAAGACTGGAGGGGGACATTCGTAATCATATCATAACTCTAGCAAAAGCAGATAATCAAACAACCACATAGTAGTCTTACTTCGAAAAGATATATATTTTTGGCGCAGCACATATATACAAAAAGGGGTACAAGCAGGAGCGTGCTTCAAAGAAGCCTGCTTGATAAAAAAGGGTTAACTCTGAGATTCTGAGTACAGATCCGCCAGTTAAAAAGGCACCCCACTTAAATTAAGTGGTGAAAAAATAAAAACTTATAAGTTTACATGTGCACATATAAACCCCATAAAACTAGTGGATATATCTTGCAAAATATATCCAATGCTTAAAATTAGATTGCTTCACAGCCCAAAAACTACTTACAACAACACTGTTGTTTGTACTACAATTGTACTAGCACAATTTCCTGTAATGAATAGTACAGTGAAATTTACATATCACAACACCCATAAACAGTATCACAGCTCACATACTCCGGCGGGGTCTAGGGTGTCCTATGTTACACTGACTGCACCCCCCCCCCCCCCTTTTCTTGAAATTAAACAATAAGTGACTTAGGGGCCACCTAGACCCTCTGCCTTAAAGCTATACATAGCAAGGAAGGTTTGTCTAGAGCTACTGAAAGGTATCGAGTCAAAAACGTATGATTAGAGGCCCACAACTGTGTGGACGGAATATCTTCAACAGAATTTTTTTTAAGGAAACGTAAAGAGGCTGCCCACTTGCGCAAATCGTGGGCCCTACCCACAACGCCGGGATTACTCTCTTTAATGACCTCGACCAAGAGAGAAGCCAGTTTACGTTTCATCAAGCGTTTACCCGTACTTGCTACCCATAAAGCACCCTGGTGATTTAGAGGTGCCACTCTCAAATATTTGGTTAGAGCTTGCACTGGACATAAATTATGGTGCACCTTTCCCCTTTTCAACGCCGGCACCGTGAACTCTGAAAACACGTGTTCACTGTGCTCATTCTTGGCTATGAACCCTGGGGAAGGTGCAATCTGAATACACTCATTAAGCCTACCAAACCTGAGGCAATTAGGTGTGTTGCTCATCGCCGCCAGCTCAGAAACTCTGTTCCCGGTAGCCAAAGCCATAAGGAATACGGCCTTTTTTAAAAGTAATGTAAAATCTGCAGTATGTTGGTACAGACGGGAATGAAGTAACGACAATGCTTTGTCCAGAGACCAGGTAGGCATGAGCTGACGGGGAGGTGGGCGGAGTTTAAAACATGCCCTCATAAAACCTGTTTCCTCCGCGACTGGTATGGTGAGACCGGTAAGGTCCAAAAATGGCATCCTAATCGCTGTTAAGTGATTTTTTAACGTTACTACAGATAAACGTTTCTGCTCGAACAGATAATTTAAGTAATTAAAAACCAAAGCCACCGAGGGCACAGTTTGTTCTGTTCTAAGAATCCAAGAAGTAAAGGCTTGCCAATACGATTGATACTGTCGCTTTGTAAACTGGGTATATTGATTCATGAATTTATTGGTCACGTCTCTACCATATACTCACCTAATTGTAGTATACAGGATTTGAGCCTAAGCTCGTGTTGTCCTGTCTCTCTCTCTACATTTATCCAATTTTGCTTTAAAAGTTTGGATATTTCTTGCTCCCACCACCTCCCCATCCAACTTATTCCAACACTCAATGCTTCTATACGGGAAGCTGAACTTTCTTACATCAGACTTACATATAACTTTCCTCAACTTACAATCATGACCCCTGGTTCTTCCCTCGTCCCTCACCACAAAATCTCCCTTGTCGATCTTCTCAAAACCTTTCACACACTTAAACATCATGATCATGTCACCTCTCTCTCTCCTCTCCCTCAGCGTTGGCAGCTTTAGCCTCTCCAATCTCTCCTCATAAGGCAGGTCTCTAAGGCTAGCTATCATCTTAGTGGCAACTCTCTGAACTCTTTCCAGTTTTTTATTATGTTTTATAAGGTGTGGAGACCACACCACTGCTGCATACTCCAGTCTTGGTCGTATTATTGTCCCTATTATTTTTGCTAACATCTCTTCATCTAAATAGGACTTTTACTGTAATTCAGAGCTATTCTCATGTTAGTCAACACTGCATAGGTTTCACCAGTTATTTTATTTATATGCTGTTCAGGTGACAAGCTGTCTGCCACAACTACCCCTAGGTCTTTTGCTTTCACAGCTTTACTAATTATTTCATCTCCTATTTTATATCCCCAAGAAGGTCTATATTTACTTTTTCCCATCTCAAGAACCTGACACTTACTCGTGTTGAATTCCATTTTCCAAGTTTGACTCCACTCATATAACTTATCTAGGTCTCTCTGTAATTCTTCACAACTACTCCTACTTGTAATATGCTTCATTAATTTTGCATCATCAGCAAACATAGATATATATGAGCCTATTCCCATTTGAAGGTCGTTGATGAAAACCAAAAACATGATTGGGGCCAACACCGATCCTTGAGGCACTCCGCTTTTTACCCTTTTCCACGAGGAGAACTTTCCTTTTATTACTGTTCGCATTTCCCTCCCAATTAAATAGTTATATTTAAATATGGTGCTAGCCACTTGGCCTCCTGAATGTCCATAATGCAAAAGTCAGCGAGGTCTCTAGGTTGCCAATTGTGTCTAAGTGGAAAAACCCGACCGGGAGTGACACCGGGTGCGGGCACCACGTTTTCAATTGCTGGTACCACAACTGCGTCGGCCACAGCATAGCCTTATCGCTGCCACTGACAAAGTCTGTGGGAAAACAAAGGGTCACCCCAGGAATAAGACCTCTTGGTGGTGGAACGATGAGGTAGAACATGCTGTGAAAGAGAAAAGGAGATGCTTTAAAGCATGGAAGAAAGGAGGCAGCAGGGAGGAATACCAGGCAGCTAAACGAACTGCCAAAAGAGTTATTTACAATGCTAAAAATCGCATTAAGGACCTGGTCCTCGAACAAGTGTGTAACACTGACAATCCCAATGGGATCTTCAACCTAGCTAGGCGAGTTAAAAATGACAGTAGGGATATTATAGGTGAACAGTGTGTTAGAGATGATAATGGGAAGATTGTGTATGCAGAAAATGAAATCAGAGAAGCATGGAAGGTACACTATGAACGATTGCTAAATGTAGAGTTTGAATGGGATAAGGAACAGCTTAGTATCGAAAAACCAATATCTGGGCCCCCTCCTTTGATAGCACCAGCTGTAGTGAGCGACGCAATCAATAAAATGAAGGACGGTAAAGCTCCAGGTTGCTCCGACATTGTCGCTGAGATGATAAAAGCCTCGGGGCGGGGGGGGGTGGGATTGGTGTAAACTTAGTCACTGAGTTGATAAACACCATTATTAAAGATGAGAAAATCCCAGAGGATTGGCTCAAAAGTGTAATAGTAAATATATACAAAGGAAAAGGGGATGCGCTAGATAGAGGAAATTATAGGGGCCTGAAAATGCTTGACCAAATCATGAAGGTCTGTGAGAGAGTCCTTGAGGGTTTGATCAGGCAAAGCATCTCTATTGATGATATGCAGTTTGGTTTTATGCCAGGACGTGGTACAACCGATGCTATCTTCATAGTCAGGCAGATACAGGAAAGATACCTACTAAAAGGCAGGGATCTTTACTTTGTGTTTGTGGACCTGGAGAAGGCCTTTGATAGGGTACCTAGAGATGTTGTACAGTGGGCTATGAGGAAACTTGGTGTGGAAGAGTGGCTGGTGCGTGTGATAATGAAGATGTATGAGGATTCGCGAAGTTCGGTGAGGGTGAAAGGTGTACTGAGTGATGAATTCGCAGTCCGTGTTGGAGTCCATCAGGGTTCAGTGTTAAGCCCCCTCCTCTTTATTATGGTCTTGGAGGCGCTGTCTAGAGTTTTTAGAGGCGGACTCCCGTTGGAACTGTTTTATGTGGACGATTTAGTCCTAATAGCTGACAGTATGCAGGATGCTGAGGCCAAATTCAGAAAGTGGAGAGAGGGCATGGCGAGCAAGGGTTTAAGAGTCAATATTAACAAAACCAAGGTTATGCATTGTAGTTTGAGACGAGGCAATGTGGAAAAGAGCGGTGCATACCCATGTGCAGTGTGTGGAAAGGGAGTGGGCGTTAACTCAATTCAATGTAGCATCTGTCGATGTTGGGTACACCATGGGAGTAAGCGCTGTAGTAGAATAAAGGTGCCCCTGCCGAAGGATAAGTCAGAAATAGAGAAATTTGAGTGCGTAGTGTGCAAAGGCGAGCTTGTGTTAAGTGATGATCCTGTGGCTGTGAATTTTGGAAATGAGTCTTTGGAGCTGGTGAACAAGTTTTGTTACCTAGGAGATACCATCTCTGCCGGTGGTGGGGCCGAGGCTGCCACTGTTGCTAGAATTAGGTGTGGCTGGGGGAAGTTCAGAGAATTGATGCCAATCCTGACCATGAAAAGAATGCCTCTCCCCCTGAAGGGAAAGGTGTATGCCTCATGTGTTAGAAGTGCAATGACGTATGCCTCAGAAACATGGGCCGTTAAAGTAGAGGATGTCAACAGAATGGAGCGTAATGAGATGAGAATGGTGAGATGGATGTGTGGGGCCAGGCTACAGGATAGAATAACAAATGTTGAGCTGAGGAGACGTTTAGGTATAAAGAGTATTAGCGAGGTGATGCGTACAAGTAGACTGGGATGGTATGGACATGTGGAGAGAATGGATGAACAAAATTGGGTGACAAAATGCAGGTCTGTGATTGTGGAGGGAGCTGCACCAAGGGGTGGACCGAGGAAGACCTGGGATCGGACTATACGCGCCGATCTCAAATCCAAGAACTTGACAAGTGAAGCAGCCCTTAACAGGGTTGCCTGGAACGCCGCCATTAGGACAAGAGACTGAAACTGCACTTATGTGTGGAACACTCAGTCTTAAAATTTTATGTATGTATGTATGTATGTACAGGGGCGCGATTAGCGAGACTACGCCCCGATAATCCTGTAGTTTGTTTACTACATGGCACATTAGAGACGCGTCTGGCGGCGGAAACAGATAAATGGAACTCCACCTGTTCCAGTCTGTCACCAGTGTGTTTGGTCCGCCCGCCGACGTTATTGTCCGGCGGGAGAGGTACAGTGGGAGTTTGTGAGTCGCAGACAAATCCACTTGTGGATGGTAAGGCTCCGCAATCATTTGGTCGAAAATGGTTTGCTTGAGCGCCCATTCTACTGTTGTGCTCTGTCTCTGAGACAGAGCGTCTGCCCAGACGTTTGCTACGCCTGGGAGATAAGATGCGTTAAGATGAATGTCCAGCCTGTTGGCTAGAATAAAAATCTTTTCTGACACGTTTAGCAACTTCCGAGATCTCGTTGACCCTTGTTTCTGAATACAGTCAACCGCATTCAGATTGTCCATTCTGAAGGCCACTGACTTGCCCCGTAAAGTAGAGCCGTGAGCCTGAAGGAAATATAAGGGGACTAGTAATTCTTTGACATTGATGTGGGAGATCTCTAAATGGGACCAAAGCCCTTGACCCTGGTGCCCTTGGTTTGACTGAAAGCCCCAACCTATCGTTCCTGACGCATCCGTGTCTACCCATACCGTCGGTGGAGGAGAGGTCCATGACATTGCTGAGTGTAACGTTTCCCTCTTCGCCCAGACCGCTAGTAAGTTGTGGATTAATTTTGGTATGGGCCATAATTTTTCCACCGGCAATAGTGGAAAACATTTGTTGCCCTCCAATATTAATCCTTTTACTCTCAACCGGCCCAACTTTACAGTTAGTTGAATCCAGTTGAGAGAGCCGACCAGAGACTCCCAGATTCTCCGTGTCGTAGTCAGACTCTGAAGAAACAGGAACAATTTCCTGCGAAATCTGTTTCGATTGTCCACACTCTGACTCAGAGTGAGAGTAGCTGTGTCCCAAACCAGCCCTATCCACTGTACTACTCGTGAGGAAAGAAGGTTTGACTTTACCAGGTTTACCTTGAATCCTAGAGATTTGACATGATTTAATGTTATGTTGACATGATTTATGCATACTTGTTCCGTCTCTGCCACCACTAGCCAGTCGTCTAGATACCACAAAATCCTGATCCCTTGCTCTAACAAGGGCATCAGGGCTTGCCGGACTAATTTCGTGAATAAGCGAGGTGCTAGGTTCAATCCAAACGGCATCCTCTGAAAGACATAAGTCTGATGCTTTATGCGTAAGGCCAGAAACCGTTGAAATCTTTTGTTTACCGAGACGTGCCAATACGCGTCCGTCAGGTCTAAAGAACACATCCATCCTCCCGGCGGAAGTGTTAGCCTGATTTGGTTCACTGTCAGCATCCTGAATGACACGTTGTGAATATGGAGGTTCAGATAAGACAGGTCTATGACTGGTCTCATCTGAACACTGTCCCTTTTGGGCACTAGAAATAGTTTGGATGTAAAGACTGGGTAATTTTGAGGAACCGGGATGATGACATTCTTGGCGATCATTTCTCGGATCAGTGACTCCACTTCTAATGAAACTAAATTTGCCTTCGTCGGCTGACGTAAACGAGGTCGCCGGAGCCACTGCCAGGTGATGCCCTTGCGTGCCACCATCCTCGCCCAAGTATTTACTGGCCATGCGCGGTGACACGTCCGGAACGACCCAGTTAGCAGACAAGGGTTCGCCGGCTGTACTACCCTCTGATCCACCCGCCGTGAGACTGGCCCTGGGAGTGAGAGAGACTTTAGTTTTTTGATGGTGGTGGTGGTGGTGGTGGTGGTGGTGGATGATTAGCCGACTGGCCGGCGTTGGCAGAAGACGGGCCCTGGCCCGGTCTGTTATAGTTTCGTCCTTTATGACCTGCGAACTTACCTTATTTATTAGTGGCCCCTCCATCATTGACGAACATGCCTATTACATAAGGCACCCTCTTCAAACACTCATCCGCCGTAGTTTGAATCCACCGCGCAGAGCATTTAAAATTTTAGGAGCCTTCATCATGAGCGCACGCGACCTCACTCATGGCTTCAGTCATTATGAATTGGGTTCTCACTACGAAAAAACTTCGTAAAAAATAAAAAGAAAAAGAAAATAAGAATAACTATTCAATAAGCTTTCCATAATATCGTGGATGTACTTGTGTGGATCTTTGACCAGACGCTGACTCAGGCGTCATTCTTCCTTCTCTGCTCTGCGATCAGCCTGCCCGGACGTGTCTCCCCACGCTCCGCTGGTTCCGCATTTGCTGCGTCCCTAGTGAGTTTTTTCTCATTTGTTTACTCCGGGATGTATCGAGTAAGGTTAGGATATGCTTAGCATGAGTGTCCTGGGCTGGTTGCCCGCAGTGCAGTGTATTTTGGGTCGTGTGTTTGGGGCGTCTATTTCGGATGTACCCTCGTGGTCCTGTTGTGGACATATGAACTTTTCACAGTTAGTTAGCTTGTGATGCAGGCGGCTTTCATTACGCGTTATTATCGCTGCCTTTTATCTTTCTGATGAGGTAGTGTTGCTTTGCTGACATTCCCAGCGTATTTTTCTTCACTTAGTGAAGTTTTTTCTGGGTCCCGAGTCAGTTTTCCCTTGCCGGAAGTTTTTTGCTACAGTGGTGTGTTGGCGGTGGTTCCTGTTGTGATATAATTCAGTGCTTTTTGTTTATATTCCGACATGTTATCTTTTCCGTCTGCCTAGGCCTAGCCAGCCTCTTGTAGCTTTGCCACATGTACAAGTGTTATTGATTTATATTATAAATATGTACTACTGTGTCATGTGTGTCCTGGTTTAGTTGTGTATTGGCTAATTCCTTGGACTATTTGTGTTTCCTGGATTAGTTGTGTATTGACTATTTATTAGTGGCCCCTCCATCATTGACGAACATGCCTATTACATAAGGCACCCTCTTCAAACACTCATCCGCCGTAGTTTGAATCTACCGCGCAGAGCATAACAAATTTGAGGAGCCTTCATCATGAGCGCACGCGACCTCACTCATGGCTTCAGTCATTATGAATTGGGTTCTCACTACGAAAAAACTTTGTAAAAAATAAAAACAAAAAGAAAATAAGAATAACTATTCAATAAGCTTTCCATCATATCGTGGATGTACTTGTGTGGATCTTTGACCAGACGCTAATTCAGGCGTCATTCTTCCTTCTCTGCTCTTCGGTCAACCTGCCCGGACGTGCCTCCGCTGGTTCCGCATTTGTTGCGTCCCTAGTGAGTTATTTCTCATTTGTTTACTCCGGGATGTCTCGAGTAAGGTTAGGATATGCGTAGCAGGAGTGTCCTGGGCTAGTTGCCCGCAGTGCAGTGTATTTTGGGTCGTGTGTTTGGGGCATCTATTTCGGGTGTACCCTCGTGGTCCTGTTGTGGACAGGTGAACTTTTTCACAGTTAGCTAGCTTTGTGATGTAGGCGGCTTTCTTTACGCGTTATTATTGCTTCCTTTTATCTTTCTGATGAGGTAGCTTTTTTCTCTGACGTTCCCAGCGTATTTTTCTTCACTTAGTGAAGTTTTTTCTGGGTCCCGAGTCAGTTTTTCCCTTCGCCGGGAATTTTGGGCTACAGTGGTGTGTTGACGGTGGTTCCTGTTGTGATATGATTCAAGGCTTTTGTTTATATTATGACATGATTTCCTTTTATTTCCGTCTGCTTAGGCCTAGCCAGCCTCTCGTAGCTTGCCACATGTACAAGTGTTATTGATTTATGCTTTAAATATATAATACTGTGTCATGTGTGTCCTGGATTAGTTGTGTATTGGCTAATTCCACGGACTATTTGTGTATCCTGGATTAGTTGTGTATTGGCTAATTCCATGGGTTATTTATGTGTCCTGGGTTAGTTGTGCTTTGGCTAAATCCTCGGTCTTTTTGGTGCGTTCAGATTTAATCTGGGCGGGGTGGGTTGCCTTTTCCGGCGGGTTTTCTCGGTTACACCTTGCAAAACCGGCTGGTTGCCGAGTTTTAATCACGCGTGGTTAAATTAGGCTTGTTTCCCCAGGCGAGTGGTGGCTTGCGGCTCTCCAGGACTGCGTCTGTAGTGGAGCCTGTGTTCAGGCTTACTGTGTTTCCCGGCGGGATGGCTTTACCCATTTAACTAAGTGTTCATACGGACACTTGTTGAGTAGTTTTTTTCCCGGTTTTGCAAAGCCAGTAAACTAGGCGGTTTGTTGATTGTTCTTTCCTCCCCGGCGTTCTTTTGGCAAAGAAGTGGGGACAGGAACAATTGGGGTTAACGTTATAGATTTCAATTCACACCCGGCGGTTGCACCGTGGGAGGGTGGGATTAACGGATTTGCAATTCAGTATAGTTGACCAGACAATTGATGGATACGTTAAGGTATCGCCGCCTCCAACATCCGGCGATCTAGGAGGCTTCGGGAGAAGTCAGATCTAGCATTTCAGACAGGCTTCCCAGTTTTTGATCTGCGAGTTAATTCAGGGGCCGGCGTCTTTTTATGGGTTTCCCAGTAAAAAACTTAACAAACCCCACTGGGAAGACTGCGTCTTTTATAAGGCCATGCTGGTCTTTATATCATGTCAGAGGATATACGTAAATCTTTTGGACAGGTTAAGATATTCTGAAATCTTTACTTATGAACCGCCCGCGTGGCGAGCTGTGATAGTTGTGTATTACGTCTCGTTACCCGGCGAGTTACCCTTACCCGGGTGTTTTCTACGATTTGATGTGGCGGCTGTTCCAGTTTTGGTGGGATGGAGTGCTTTTCGATGGTGTTTCGACGTCATTAAGTGTTTTTTCCGTTCTCACCAGGCCTAGCCGGCCACTCGTAGTTTTTTCACGTATGCAAGTGTTTTCATTGTTTATTATAATAAAAATGTATTCATGAGCCATGTGTGTCCTGGATTAGTTGTGATTGGCTGATCCAGTAGCTTCTGACTGTGGGTCTGATTATGTTTATCAGACTGCGTTCTGTTTGGTGTGGGTTACCTTTCCGGCGTTTTTCTCGTTGCTCCGAGAAAGCCGTTTTTGTTTACCGAGTTTTAGTCAGGATGGCTAAAATAGGTAAGTTACCCCGGCGAGTTTGGTAGCTTGAGGGCTCATTAGAAACTGCGTTTTCTGTGGTCGAGCCTGTGATCAGGCTTCCTGTGTTATTCCCGACGAGGGGGGCTCCCCCCTCCACAGAGGGGGGCTCGGTTTAGTTTTCCGAGTGACGTATCTGCTACTGCTGAAGGCCCAAAACACGGTTAAAGTTTTCAATTTCATCTTTGCCTAGTACTTGCGACACCTCGGTTGGGTTACCTTCTTAGGAAGGTAATCAAGTCGTACCCCACCTGCTCGTGGTGACCTCGCAAACACCCATTTCTATTTATTTTTTCCATTTGTTCTTTTTTCAAGATAGGGTGACACAAACGGGGGCGGCGCTACCTGGGTTTATCCCAGGTAGTAGTTTAATTTTACTGTAATTTTATTAAGTGTTTTGTATATTTTTAACTGTAGGCTACATAAATATAAACAATGGCCAAGGCAAACGGAGGCAGAGTTTATTGGGAGATGAAGAGAGCTATGAATTTGAGGGATTTCTGGCAGAGGGTAATGAAGTGGAGGATCAATTGACTGTGGTGAAGAGACAGATGATGGGTCTGTTAAGATGGAAGGGAGTTATGGAGAATTGGAGGAGAGATATAGGTGTGAAGGTAGAGTCACTGACAGAAATATGTGGAGCCAGTTCAGTGGCAACTGCAGATGGGCCATTAATTGCTAACCTAGATGCTGTGATAAGGAAAGTAGATGAGCTGGAGGCAGAGAACATGGCACTCAAGGAGCAGCTAAAGGAGTATGAGGGCCATTTAAGTGAGAAAGTAAAGGGAGTAATAAGTGAGGAGAAAAATGAGTGGACAAGGGTGGGGAATGCTAAGGTGGATGCATTGGAAGAAATGAAGGAGCAGGTGGAAGAGAGAAAAAGAGAAAAGAGAGTTTGAGAAGAATGTAGTGCAGGTTTTGAAGAGCAAGGAAAAGGTAGTGAGGGAAACAGTAGATAGAGGTAAAAGCATAATAATTTTTGGAGACATTGAAGAACATTTAGCGGATATGAGGGAGAGAAGGGGAAGGGATGAGGACAAAGTAAAGAAAATATTGGAGTGTCTAGACAAAGGCTGTGATTGGGGGAGAGAACTGGACGAAGTAAGACGGCTAGGAAGATTTTTTTTTTTTTTTTTTAAGAGACAATGAACGGAGGAAGGAAAAACACAGATAAAACAAAAAGGTCCATGTGCCTAAAGGCATCCTCCATTCATAAAATGTTTGTAACAACTGGATTTAAACATTTGTAGATTGTAAGTTTGTGGAAAGCAATTCGAGGGAAGTGAATTCCAAAGAGTAGTAGCTCTGGGGATAAATGAATTCTGATAAGCAGAAGTTCTGCATTGTGGAGGAGAAAGTGTAAATTCATGGGCGCTCTCAGCTGCCCTAGTTCTACGGGGAAAGATGTGGAGAGGCGGCACAATTGAAGCAAGTTCCTCGGAACAATTGCTGTGAAAATTCTGTAGAATAATGCAAGGGATGCAACGTTTCTTCGTATGGCTAATGTAGGAAGGTCCTGTGTGATTGCAGGGTTATTGATTAATCTAATAGCTTTATTTTGAATTTTGTCCAACTGCCTCAATGCAACCACTCCACTTCCACCCCACAGAGGTGAACAGTAATCCATCTGAGAGCGCACATGACTTATATATTACGGCCAACTGCTCGTCAGTGAAGAATTCTCGAACTCTGTACAGGAGTCCCAGTTTTTTAGAGGCATTCTTAGCAATGCTTCTAACATAATATGTCCAGCTCAAGTTAGTAGTTAATGTTACACCGAGAATGTCAATACTAGGGGAAGTGGCAGAATTTACATCATTAAAAAATATATGGGAGTCAGTGAGATTCTGTCGGTTAGAAAATTGAATGTACTTGGTTTTCTGTGCATTAAAGGAAACTAGATTCTCTTGTCCCCATTCATTAATTCTAGAAAGGTCCTGGTTCAGAGAAATTGCAGTGTTTATTTTTGAATTTATAAGATCGGGTTGGGTGAAAGAATTGGTAAATGTGAAGGAACTGTGGAGTGTTGAGTCATCTGCGTAGGAATGTATTGGATTATGAGTGGTAGATATGAGATCATTGATATGAATGAGGAACAGAGTTGGGGCCAAAACTGATCCCTGGGGAACACCAGCATTTATTGAGTGAAATTGAGAATAAAGGCCATCTACCATTACACATATTTTTCTGTTATGAAGATAAGAAGAAATTAGTGGAACTAATGATGCAAGGCCGTAGTGTGACATCTTCGACAATAAGGATTGATGCCAGACTCTATCAAATGCCTTTGATATATCCAGTGCTATTGTATGTGTTTCACCATGTTGGTCTGTAGCTTGGTTGATTTGATGCGTAAGAAGGCAAAGAATATAAAAAAAGGAAGATATAAAAAGGGTGAGATGAGACCGATAAAAGCAGAGTTTAAATCTAGGTCAGTGGTTGAAGCATTAACCATTGTAAGCTGGAGGCTAAATAGTTGTACTGGAATGAAACATATTAGGGTGAAAAAGGACTTAAGCATAGAGGAAAGGGAAAAGTTGAGAGAAGTTCAAGCAAGGGCTGACGATGAAAATCGAAAATTGTCAGATGAGGAGAAAAGGATTTTTTTTTGGAGAGTAAAGGAAGGGAAACTAAAGAAGTGGTACATTCAGAGTCAGAAAGAACGGAAAATACGAGGAGAAATGAACAAGGAGACAGTGAGTCAGGTAGTGGATCAAATCGGGGACAAGGAGATAGTGAGGGAGAAGCAGGAGATAGAGACAGTGAGTCAGGTAGTGGATCAAACCGAAGACAGAGAGATGGTGAGGGAGGAGCAGGGGATGGAGACGGTGAGTCAGGTAGTGGATCAGACCGAGGACGGAGAGATGGTGAGGGAGGGGCAGGAGATTGTGGAGGGGGGGGGGGAGGAGAATAGAACTAGCAGGGAATGTGGAGGTAGGTCAGGGAGGGGATGGAAGAGGAGGTGAACCTGATGGGAGGCAGGGAGGGAAGAGAAACAAGGAGGAGGATTCCAATATACTGTGCTACTACACTAATACAGTATAGATGGAATAAACAGTAAAAAGGTAGAATTGGATGATATATTAAGAAAGGATCAACCACAGATAGTCTGTTTGACGGAGACAAAGCTGAACCAGGACTTTGACAGCAATATAGTGTTTAGTGAAGGATATAATATATGGAGATATGATAGAAAGGGAAAAAGGGGAGGTGGAGTGGCAGTATTAGTTAAGAACCCTATGACAGCAAAGCAAGTGGAGTTAAATAATGACAAGGCAGAAATAATGGCAGTTGAACTCAATGATATAGAAGGAAAAAAGCTAGACATAGCAGTAGCTTACATGCCACCAAAGACCAGAGCATGGAGGGAGTTGGAGTTTGAGGAGATGGTCGAGGATATGATTCAGTCGTTGAGAAGATTGCTTTTAAGGAAGAATCGATTGATCTTGGTAGGAGATTTCAACTGTAGTGAGGTTGATTGGGAATCGGGAGATGCAGGGCCAAATCAGAGATCTTGGGGAAGTCGGCTAGTGGAGTTGGTTACGGAAAATGTACTTGCACAACATGTGAAGGAAAATACAAGAATGAGGGGTCTAAGGGATCTAAGCTTGAGACGCTAGGATGTGTCAGGGGGAGTTTGCTGAAATGGATGGAGAGCTATCTAACAGATAGGGAAATGAGGACTAACATTAGAGGAACTTACTCATCGTGGCGGAAAGTTGAGAGTGGTGTGCCGCAGGGATCTGTGTTGGCACCTCTCATGTTCCTTATGTACGTGAATGACCTGCCGATAGGCATAAATTCCTACATGTCAATGTTTGCAGACGACGTAAAAATGATGAGACAAATAACAAATAAAAGTAGTTGTGAGGAGCTGCAAGGGGATTTAGATAAAATATATGAATGGAGCACCAAGTAGAAAATGAAATTTAATATAAGTAAATGCCATGTGTTAAATATGGGAAGAAGTGTGAATAGACCAAATTGGGAGTACAGGATGGGAGATAATAATTAGCAAGGCCGAAAAAGAAAAGGATTTAGGGTTGATTATACAAGATAATTTGTCGCCAGAGAAACATATTAACAAGCTCTTTAGCGGAATGTATGCAATGGCCGGGAATATGAAAGTTGCTCTGAACTACTTGGATGAGACCATGGTAGCGAAAATTATGAAGAGTATGATTAGACCAAGATTGGAGTATGCAGCAGTGGTGTGGTCCCGCATCTAAAGAAGCATATTCACAAGTTAGAAAGAATCCAGAGAGCAGTTACTAGATTGGTTCCAAGTCTCAGAGAACTGCCATATGAAGGGAGGCTAGACAAATTAAATCTACCAAGTTTAAAAGAGAGGAGAGAGAGGGGAGACATGATAATGATGTACAAATGCACCCGGGGGCTGGAGAGGCTGGATAGGGAGGATATGTTAATTATGGATACAGGAATAACTAGAGGCCACAGCTACAAAGTAAAAAGACCTACCTGCAAGAACGATATCAGGAATTTAGCTTCCCCTATAGATGTATTGACAAATGGAATGGGCTGGAGGAGGAGGTGGTAGGGGCAAGGAACATCCATATTTTCAAGAAAAAATTGGATAAAAAGTAGACTGAGAGACGGGACAACACGAGCTTAGCTCAACTCCTGTAAACTACAATTAGGTAAATACAATTAGGTAAATACACACAACACCACCTGTTGAGCAGATAACTCACCAGGCATTGCACCCCTATAGCATATTTTGAATATGGGAATATTCATACAGTGCTATTTAATCAGGGAACAATGAGGGTATTTTATTGACGTTTCGGTGGGCTTGTGGTAATGCACTGATACTAGGTACAGCACAAATTCCATCCCAATAATATCTTCCCATTGATACATCGGGATTTGAACCCGGGACCTTTGGTTTACCAGGCCAGTGGCAAGACCACTCCACCACACGTATGATGACGTCATACAAAGATGGCGGTATCTTGCACATTTGACGATCGGATCTCGGATATCAAGAGCAGTGGATGTTGGTGTATCGCTGAAAAGGGAGGGAATTGAGTGGAAGCTACCTATACTGCTGTTTGCGGATGATACAGTTCTGATGAGTGATAATGAATGGGAGTTGCAGGGTCTGGTAAATGAGTTTGGAACAGTGTGCGAAAAACGGAATTTGAAGGTAAATGCGGGGAAGAGCAAGGTTATGGTCTTCGAAAGGGGTGAAGTCACAGAGTGTGAGGTGAAGCTGAACGGTCAGGCTATGGAGATCATCAACTCTTTTAAGTATCTGGGCAGTGTGTTGAGTAAATATGGGACTATGGATGAAGAAGTGTGGGAGAGGGTACAACAGGGGAAGAGGGTTGTAGGAACGCTAAAAGCATTAACAAGAAATAGGGTGGTCAGTATGGAAGTGAAGAAGTCCTTGCATCACAGTGTGGTAATCCCGACACTGACTTACGGAAGCGAAGCATGGACGTTGGTTGAGAGACTCAGACCAAGAGTGAGAGCAGTGGAAATGAATTACTTAAGGAGTGCGTGCGGAGTTACATGGAGGGATAGACAGACTAATGAGGAAGTAAGAAGGAGGTGTGGAGGTAGATGTGCTGGAAAGTGTGAAAAGGAACAACTTGAGATGGTTCGGCCATATGGAACGTATGGAAAGCGAGAGAATGACTAAGAGGGTGTACGAGAGCGAGGTGGAGGGACAGAGAGGGAGAGGTAGACCGAATGAGAGGTGGAAGGATGGAGTGAGGAAGTACATGAACGAAGGCGGTGCTGGTTGGGGGGAGGGGCGTCGACTGACTGGGGGCGGTTCGTTCGTGGCCACCCCTTCGGGGATCACGGCGTCAGGCAATAGATAGATAGATAGAAACTTTTTTTTATTGTTTTTGTTTGTTTTCTAGTTTTATGTCTAGTTTTTCATTATTTTTGCTCTTTTTTCGGGTTTCGACTGGGATTTTTGTGCGAAGATTGAAGCTTTAACCCTCGTGGCCCGGGCAGGTCCTCCTAAGGACGGAGGTCGTATCCGGGTGATCTGGCCGAAAAACGTCTAGGCCTAGGCTACCGTATTTTTTTTATTTTAACTGCTAGAAATTTCCCACCCATCCCTAAACGTAGTGCGGTTTCCAATCTGTAGACTGGCGTTGAGTAGAGCTCTCTAAGTCAACTAGTTCAGTTGTGATGACGATTTCCGTGGAGCGAATTTTTCCGCGATGTTGACAATATCGGAGCTTTTCAGACACTAATTTCGTCTGACGTCACAACAATAACATTTATCCGATGTCTCCTTATTGTTTTCGGAGGTGCGGTGACGCAACGATCGGCTTTGTTTACATGCGTCGGACGTACAGCGTTCAGACCAAGCTGAATAGGCTTTCAAGCTTACGGATTTTAATAGGACACCCGGGTACCGGCCCATCTGCCACGGTGTCCTTATAAAATGCTGCCCGGGTAGGAAGGGTTAAGAGCGAAAATGGAAATTGGGAATATTTGGTGTGTGCCGCGAAATTTGAAACAGCGAAGACTACTGTGGCGAAAATGGGGGCTCCACTGTACTCACCTAATTGTACTCACCTAATTGTAGTATACAGGATTTGAGCCTAAGCTCGTGTTGTCCTGTCTCTCTCTCTACATTTATCCAATTTTGCTTTAAAAGTTTGGATATTTCTTGCTCCCACCACCTCCCCATCCAACTTATTCCAACACTCAATGCTTCTATACGGGAAGCTGAACTTTCTTACATCAGACTTACATATAACTTTCCTCAACTTACAATCATGACCCCTGGTTCTTCCCTCGTCCCTCACCACAAAATCTCCCTTGTCGATCTTCTCAAAACCTTTCACACACTTAAACATCATGATCATGTCACCTCTCTCTCTCCTCTCCCTCAGCGTTGGCAACTTTAGCCTCTCCAATCTCTCCTCATAAGGTAGGTCTCTAAGGCTAGGTATCATCTTAGTGGCAACTCTCTGAACTCTTTCCAGTTTTTTATTATGTTTTATAAGGTGTGGAGACCACACCACTGCTGCATACTCCAGTCTTGGTCGTATTATTGTCCCTATTATTTTTGCTAACATCTCTTCATCTAAATAATTCAGAGCTATTCTCATGTTAGTCAACACTGCATAGGTTTCACCAGTTATTTTATTTATATGCTGTTCAGGTGACAAGCTGTCTGCCACAACTACCCCTAGGTCTTTTGCTTTCACAGCTTTACTAATTATTTCATCTCCTATTTTATATCCCCAAGAAGGTCTATATTTACTTTTTCCCATCTCAAGAACCTGACACTTACTCGTGTTGAATTCCATTTTCCAAGTTTGACTCCACTCATATAACTTATCTAGATCTCTCTGTAATTCTTCACAACTACTCCTACTTGTAATATGCTTCATTAGTTTTGCATCATCAGCAAACATAGATATATATGAGTCTATTCCCATTTGAAGGTCGTTGATGAAAACCAAAAACATGATTGGGGCCAACACCGATCCTTGAGGCACTCCGCTTTTTACCCTTTTCCACGAGGAGAACTTTCCTTTTATTACTGTTCGCATTTCCCTCCCAATTAAATAGTTTTCCATCCACTTTAATAATACTCCCTCAACCCGCCCCACAGTCCTGAGCTTCCACAACAATCTCTTATGAGGCACCTTATCAAATGCCTTCTTGAAATCTAAGTACAATCTAGATACAATCTACCCACCCCTCCCTCCCTTGTACAATGTCAATTACCCTATCATAGTAACTCAACAAATTTGTGGTACACGAATGACCTTTTCTGAACCCAAACTGCTTGCTTGAAATTATTTCCCTCTCCTCCAACATACCCACCCATCTTTTTCTAATAATCTTTTCACAAAGCTTGCATATAACACTCGTTAAGGATACCGGTCGATAATTTAGCGGGTCTTCTTTATTTCCACTTTTATATATTGGAGTTATATTTGCTTGCTTCCATTCTAAGGGAAGCTCCCCCTTGTTTAATGAGTATTGAACAATATTAAAAATAGGTCTCACTAGTTGTTCAGAACATTCTCTTAATACCCATCCAGCAATGTTATCTGGGCCCATAGATTTTCTCACGTCCAATTCTTCCAACAATGATTTTAGTTCATCCTTGTTGACTTCTATCGACTCTAGTCCCTGTATCTCATTCAATTCCACCACAGGTTCTACATAGTCATCTTCCTCCACAAACACGGATGTTAATGTATCATTCATAATTTCACACATACCCACTGTGTCTTCATATAATTGACCCTCTACCCTAAGCTTTGTTATTTTGTCCTTTATTTTAGTTTTACCGTTGATATAACTATAGAACAGTTTGGGTTCTTTATTACATTTGTTTACTATATCTTTTTCAAAGTTCTTTTTCTCCTCTCTTATAGTCTTGACATAGTTGTTTCTAGCATTCTTATACTCATCCCATTTTTCCTCAGTGTGTCTCCTTCTCACTTTATTCCATGCAGAGTCCTTTTTGTTCTGGGCAATGTGACATCGCATGTTAAACCACTCTTTCTCCTTAGCCAGCTTTCCATCCTTAAATGTTGGTACATATTTATCTACCCCCTCCCTGTAAATGTCTAGTAACATGGTGTATTTTACCTGAATATTCTGTTCTTGCTCAATAAATGACCAATCTATATTTGCAAAGTATCCTCGTAATGATTCATAATCCGCCTTACTATAATTTAGTCTAAATTCCCTATGTTCCTCCTCTCTGCCTTCCAGAAATTCCACTGTCAATTCAAATTCAATCACAGCATGATCACTTTTTCCCATGGGACTCAAATATGTTAGGTTCTTTATTTCTTGGGGGTCTTTGGTGAATAGTAAGTCAAGTCTTGATGGTTCATCACCTCCTCTAAATCTTGTATTTTCCGTAACGTGTTGTGTTAATAGATACCCCATTGTTAGTTCAAGAAATTTGCTACCCCAAGTATTTTCATTTGAACCCGCATCCAAACATTCCCAATCCACCTCCCCGCAATTAAAGTCCCCTGCAAGAATAAGCCTATTTTTCCTTTTACAAATAATTTCTAACATACGCAAGGTTTCCAAAATTAATTCATTATATTCATCATTGCTCCAAGATTTAGTCTTAGGAGGTAAATACATTGATACAATGTCCAATCTTGACCTATCATTATCCTCAATTTCAACTGCTACCACTTCAGCAATGCTATCACCAAGTTTTAATTCTTTAGCAGTAATTTTATTATCTACCATGATCAACACTCCTCCTCCTAGCTTTCCTAACCTGTCTCTTCTCCATGTACTGTATCCTGCACAACTAATTATATTCGTGTCTACCTCCTGGTTAAGCTTAGTTTCAGTCAAACATACTACCCCGGGCCTCTCTCTCTTTACATATTCGTCAAACTCAATCTTTTTGGAAATTAACCCATCAATATTTGTATACATGAACTTAGCATTTCCAGTATTTTCCCTATTTTTCTCTCCCCTGCCCGTTCCTTTCTTTTTTGTACGTACCCCTCCCAATTTATTTCCTAGCTTGTCTCCTCTCCTCTTGTCTCCACCTGGACTGTTTCTCGCTCCGTTTCCACCTCCCCTCCCTCTGCCTCCACTTGGACTGTTTCTCTCTCCATCTCCACCTCCCCTCCCTCTGCCTTCTCCCCCGTCACCCGCACCATCTCCCTTTCCCTCCCTACTTCGTCCCTTCGCTTTATATACCATTTCTTTAGTTTTCCCTCCCACACTCTCCAGAAAAACTTCTTTTCGTCTTCTTTCGTCCTTTCTCCATTCTTTACATTTGCCTCGGTTTGCAATTCCTTTCTTATGTTTCGATCCTCAATACTCATGTCTTTTCTAATTGTAATTTTCTTAAACTTGCTGGTCAAGTTAAGTCTCCATGTTACGTTCATTATTGCATCCACTGTTACCCTAGACCTAAACTGCACTCTCATTGGCCTTGTGTTTCCCTTACTATATTTACCCATTCTCCTAACTTCTTCAATATCATCTCTCCAGTTGTTTCCTTCTTCATCGACATGCTTGATCAATGTTTTTACCTTATTAATTTCTTCCTTATCCCTAGCTTTCCTCTCAATAATGTGCTCCTCTATATCCCCAAATACAATAATACACTTATTTCTATCTATTGTTTCACGCAGGACCTGTTCATTTCTCCTCATAGCGTTTACTACCACTGATTCTAAATCTCTATTTTCCCTTTCTGATTGTTTCTTTTGTTCCTCCATGATTTCCTTCATTGCCACTTCCTTCACTTTTCCTCCTTCGTCATTAACCCATTTATTGTGTTTCTCCTTAATCTCCTCCACATGTGTTTTCATTTCCTTGGTTTGCCCTTTGTATTCTTCAATTTGCAATCTTAAAGCTTCATTTTCGTCCTGGAGTTGCCCCATATGAGTTTGAATATCTTTTAGGCTAGCCCGACTCAAATCTTGTCCAGGCTCGATGTCCCCAGCCTGAGCACCACATATTGAACATGTAGCCTCAATCTGTGAACTAACACTCACCTTCCACTCCTGCATATCCTCCTTCCACCTTTTAATGTCATTCAGCTCACGTATAATTTTCCCTAGAATGCCCTCGGTCTCACCGACTTCAAATCCATCAAAGTCAGCCATATTTGTTTACATCCACTCGCATTCACAATTACTTAAATTATTTTTATCACTCGAAATATCCTCACTTGCTTTTAATCTCAAATTATTTTAATACTGCATTTTAAGACAGGACAACACAAAATATCCTTATACTGAAGTTTAGGTGAGTTTATTTGCCGAGCGCTGTAAACAGCTTGCTAGATCAGCTGATTTTCGGGAGCGTGGGTGCGGAGGTGTTGTCTCGTCGGCGGTGGGTCGGTGTATATCATTGAAGGCGGAATGGCGCTGCTTGGTTCAGTGTCTCGGATAGAATCCACAGAAAGACATCCACGAAGTTGAAAAGCTTTATTATAACAAATCCTAAGTTATTATTTATTTTTTTATTTTTTACCAAGTTTTTTCCGTAGTGAGTACCCAATCATATAGACGATTCCATAAGAGAATGAGCGTTGCACTTATGATGTCGGCACTCTTTCCCCTGTGGCGGGTGTTTCAAACAGGCTGACCGCGGGTGTTCGAAAGAGAGCTATTATATAATAGGCATATCGTCAATGATTTTGGGGCCACTACTAAATATTTGGTTTTCCTTCTTCCCTCCGGGACTCAAACCTATAATGGTACCAGAATCCGAATTTGGCGCTTCAAATCCACTTTTGGCGCCAAGAATCTGAGTGACTGAAATCGACGATAGGCCTATACAGTAAACCCTCGCTCTTTTGGACTAATTGGGGGAGACCCCTGTCCAAAAGAGTCAAAAGTCCGAAAGGGCCGAGTCCGAACCCACACTTCAGCCATTCGGACTTGTCCGAATGTCTGAAATAATGCATCTATCTCCCTTATACATATATATAACTATGTCTTATTTGGTCTTTTTTTAATCTATGAATCAATTCTAATACGATGGAATTGAAAACAATATTACCCTTCTAATACACAAATAATAAAATTAAAAAGAGAGTAAATAAAAATTTCTCCTTTGTCTTTCAGAAACATAAGTCCGTCTCGTATATGTTAGTATTTTATCGCTCGCTCGCCCCTAGCCACTCTCTCTCTATCTATTTATCTCTAATGCATCTAACTAACTCCCTTATACATTAACATAACTATGTCTTATTTGGACTTTTTGTAATCTATAAATAATTTCTAATGCGATGGAATTGAAAACAATATTATCCTTCTAGCACACAAATAATAACATGAAAAAGAGTCAATATAAAAGTCTCCTTTGTCTTTTCAGAACCAATTAAGTCCGTCTCATAATAGTTCGTGTTTATCGCTCACTTCCCCTTCTGCAACTCTCTTTCTATCTATCTTGTCTTTTCAAAACCAATTAAGTCCGTCTCATAATAGTTCGTGTTTATCGCTCACTTCCCCTTCTGCAACTCTCTTTCTATCTATCTTGTCTTTTCAGAACCAATAAGTCCGTCTCATAATAGTTCGTGTTTATCGCTCACTCCCCCTCTGTAACTCTCTCTTTCTATCTATCTATCTCTCTAATGCATCTACGTAACTCCCTTATACATTAACATAACTATGTCTTATTTGGACTTTTTGTAATCTTTGAATCATTTCTAATGCAATGGAATTGAAAACAATATTATCCTTCTAGCACACAAATAATAACATGAAAAAGAGTCAATATAAAAGTCTCCTTTGTCTTTTCAGGACCAATTAAGTCCGTCTCATAATAGTTCGTGTTTATCGCTCACTCCCCCTCTGTAACTCTCTCTTTCTATCTATCTATCTCTCTAATGCATCTACGTAACTCCCTTATACATTAACATAACTATGTCTTATTTGGACTTTTTGTAATCTTTGAATAATTTCTAATGCAATGGAATTGAAAAATATAATATATAATAAATATAAGGCCGAAACTCGGCTCTTCGGTCCGAATGCGAAATAATTTTTCTCAGCCTTTCAGACAAATCCGAAAGGCTGAAATAATGTCCGAAGTTGATAAGGTCGAATACACATTCACCTAACCAGACAAGTCCGAAACTCGGCTCTTTGGTCCGAATGCGATTTAATTTTTCTCAGCCTTTCGGACAAATCCGAAAGGCTGAAGCATTATTCCGAAGTTAAATGTAGTCCGAAAGTGTAGTCCGAAAAGGACGGAGGTATTTTCTCAGCCTTTCGGACAAATCCGAAAGGCTGAACCATGAGTTCGAATTGAAATGCTTGTCCGAAAGCCTTGGAATTCCGAAAGAGTGAAGTACGAAAGAGCGAGGGTTTACTGTACAATAATTTACTTATCATTACTTATTGTATCTTATAAACATAATAGTAGGTAACCAACTTACCATATTACTAAATTATATTTCATAATAAACTTATGTAAACCGAGTAATCTTGGCCAAACCGGTTTTGTGTACCACCGGTTTACTAAAGTGCCACCATTATCGATTTTCTTCGAGCCGACTCGAGCAGGAGTGTTAGCAATTGAAGTTAAATCTGCTAGCATATATTGTTAGATGTAAGACATGATAAATACCACTAGAAATATGAATTGGCAAAATCCATATAATATCACTTCAAAATTGTTCTGAAATTTCAAAACAAAAGTTTAAATACAAACCGCTAGTGTAAATCATAAGAACATAAGAAAAATGGGAGTCTGCAAAAAGCCGATCGGCCCACCCAACCCCAATTACAAGGCCCAATTATAGGCCCAAGTCACTAATACCTTGAGTACTGACCCCACCAAAACGGTCAGAGATTAACACAAGATTACGGGGGTCTGCTGAGCGCCGATTGGCCCACACCCAGCAGATCCCCCTCACACCCAACCCATCTTGTCCATATGCCTATCTATTTTTATCTTAAAGCTCCCTATCGTTCTTGATCCCACTATATCACTTGGTAGCCTATTCCACCCATCTACAACTCTGTTACCAAACCAATATTTGCCTATATTTTTTCTGAAACGAAATATATCTAATTTGAAACCATTTGTTCGAGTTCTTTCGCTATCACTGAGCTTCAGTACATTTTTCATGTCTCCTTTATTTATCCCACTAACCCACTTGAACACTTCTATCATATCCTCTCTAACTCTGCATCTTTCTAATGAATGTAAGCCTAATTTTTTCAACCTTTCTTCATATGGTAGATTACTAATATTATGAATAATTTTTGTCATTCTTCGCTGTACTCTCTCCAACGAATCTATGTCCATTCTGTAATAAGGACACCAAAATTGGACAGCATGATCCATATGAGGTCTCACTAATGACAAGTAAAGTTTCAAAATAACATCGGCAGTTCTGTTACTCACACTCTTTGAGATGAACCCTAGAATCCTGTTTGCCTTGTTATGAAAGCTTATACACTGTTTTCTAGGCTTCAAATCGTTGCTAACAAACACACCCAAGTCTTTCTCGCACTCTGAGTTTTCTAATTCCGTATTAGCTAGTTTATATTTTGCATTAGTATTCGTCTAACCTATCTTTAATACCTTGCATTTGTCAATGTTAAAATTCATCTGCCAATTTACTGACCATTTGTGTAAGGTATCTAGATCCCTTTGGAGGCACTCTATGTCGCTATCTGAATCTATTGTTCTCCCTATTTTGGTATCGTCTGTGAATTTACTTATCCTACTAGTTATACCTAAATCAAGGTAATTTTTTTATATAATAAACAACAGAGGTCCCAATACAGATCCCTGGGGGACACCACTCTTGACTGATCCCCACGCTGACTTGGTACCATTTATGCTGACTCTCTGCTTCCTACCAATTAGCCATGACCTAATCCATCCCAACAACGACCCACCTATTCCATGCGCCTCAACTTTTCTCATCAATCTCTCATGAGGGACTCTGTCGAAAGCTTTACTGAAATCTAAATATATTATATCAATGACTTGTCATTACCTACCGCTTCATACACCTCTGAGAAAAAAACTAAGCAAATTAGTAAGGCAAGAACGTCCCTGAGTGAATCCATGCTGAGAAGAATTTATTAAATTAAATGTTTCTATGTGGTTTCTAATTTTCCTAGCAATAATTGACTCTAGTAGCTTTCCTATGATTGATGTGAGACTAATGGGACGGTAATTGGATGCTATTGATTTATCACCTTTTTTGAAGATCGGAACTACATTTGCAATCTTCCAAGCTTCTGGAACTAAACCGGTTTCTAATGACTTGTTAAATAGAAATGTTAATGGGTAACTTAACTCATCTCTGCATTCTTTTAATACTCTAGCATATACCTCATCTGGACCAGGCGATTTCTGAGGTTTCAGTCTGTCAATTTCCTTAACCCTTAAAGATCGGGGGTGGACTTAAGTCCGCCTCCAATTTGCTGCAAGTTAGGAGCATTATTAAGGCTTTTAAAGGGTTAAAATCGAGTGCAAATGGCCGGGAGCGCAGCGGGCCAGACAGCCGACTCCCAGGGCTTACCGCCGCCCATTAACTCATGTTCCCTGTGTTCTCGAGAGGCCGGCAGTGTAGCCAGTAGTGAGCATAGCTGGGAAAATATGCCGCTATACGCTAAACTCCCATGTTACTGGTATCACTGTATGAGAACCACGAGTGCTACGTAGCTCGTTCTGGTCTCATTTTGAAGCTTTTAGCGCCTAGGTTTTTGCTGAATACATTTATTTTCATGCAGATACTTGATTTATCATTCAGGAGGGCCTGAATATGCCCAAATAAGCCCAAAACCCCCCGCAAGACAAGGGATAAGCACATAATTTCTGGGAGAGAGGTACCCTCACCAGGATTCGAACCCACTCACCCCAGGTATATTTGGGAGAGCTTGGCACCGTAACCACTCGGCCATGAGCGGATATAAGGAAAGCAACCTTAGTTCTTATTTGAAGAACCAGGTTATGTCTCGTTGAGGACTATGCCATGGTCGAAGTCTAATAAACTCACCACGTGTTCGAAGGCATAGTCCTCCACGAGACATAACCTGGTTCTTCAAATAAGAACTAAGGTTGCTTTCCTTATATCCGCTCATGGCCGAGTGGTTACGGTGCCCAGCTCTCCCAAATATACCTGGGGTGAATGGGTTCGATTCCTGGTGAGGGTACCTCTCTCCCAACCTGTCCGACACATCATTTGATATTTGTCATTTAGAGAGGTCCCATAATAGTACCAGGACGATTAAAAATCTTATATCACTTAACCGAGTTGGCGGGGGAAAAGCGTAAAATAGTCATGGTCGAAGTCTAATAAACTCACCACGTGTTCGAAGGCATAGTCCTCCACGAGACATAACCTGGTTCTTCAAATAAGAACTAAGGTTGCTTTCCTTATATCCGCTCATGGCCGAGTGGTTACGGTGCCCAGCTCTCCCAAATATACCTGGGGTGAGTGGGTTCGAATCCTGGTGAGGGTACCTCTCTCCCAACCTGTCCGACACATCATTTGACACATAATTTGACACATAATTTCTATTTATAGTAACCGTACTTAACCTTTTTTCTATACTATCGCTATATGCCTTACGGACCTCTGGAAACTGTGTCAAATTTTCATTAGTGAAAACGGAAAGAAATTGATTATTTAACCCATCGGATCTGGGGGACTCATATGATCCCGATCGCTGTGTCCGGGGCCATTTTCGTATAGTCAAGCTTCATAATTCAGTAGCTACTGATTGAGACCACCTAGAGCAGTCAATTGTTTTGCAAATTGTAGAGCTTTTTGTTGTCTGTAGACAGCCGTTGAGATGACATCGCTACGACGCGTGGTTGCCGAGTTATGATGATTTTAGCAGCGATATTTAGCCGCGCATTTTGCCTAATATGAGGCCTCCCGGATTCCTGCCAATATTTTTGTTTGCCTCATATGAGGCCTCCAGGATTCCGAGGGTTAATGTACTGCGCATTTCTAAGTAATTTTCTGTAATTTCTCCTATCAATGTTTTAAGGGGACCAATTACATCTCTAACCTTTGATTTATATAGTTGGTAAAAATCTTTAGGATTATTTTTTGAGTCATTTGCAACCTTGATTTCATTATTTCATTTATAGTGATTGAGAGAGTGAGAGTGAGAACGGAGAAATGGATAAGCGATGAGCAGGGAGGTTTTAGGAAGGGAAGAGGATGTGTAGATCAGATTTTTACCCTGAATTGTGTTGTGGAGAAATATCTGGAGAAGAAACAAAAGGTGTATGTTGCCTTTATAGACTTGGAGAAGGCCTATGACAGAGTGGATAGAGAAGGTTTGTGGAAAGTACAGTACTTAGAATATACAGAGTAGATGGCAAGTTGCTGAAAGCAGTGAAGAGCATGTATGAGGGTGCAAAGGCGGCAGTACGTGTGGAGAGTGAGCAGAGCGAGTTCTTTGACCTGAATGTTGGTTTGAAACGGGTGTGTGATGTCCCCGTGGCTTTTTTACTGTATATATGGATGGAGTCATGAAAGAAATACTATCAAGAGCAGTGGATGTTGGTGTATCGCTGAAAAGGGAGGGAATTGAGTGGAAGCTACCTATACTGCTGTTTGCAGATGATACAGTTCTGATGAGTGATAATGAATGGGAGTTGCAGGGTCTGGTAAATGAGTTTGGAACAGTGTGCGAAAAACGGAATTTGAAGGTAAATGCGGGGAAGGTTATGGTGTTCGAAAGGGGTGAAGTCACAGAGTGTAAGGTGAAGCTGAACGGTCAGGCTATGGAGATCGTCAACTCTTTTAAGTATCTGGGCAGTGTGTTGAGTAAAGATGGGACTATGGATGAAGAAGTGCGGGAGAGGTTACAACAGGGGAAGAGGGTTGTAGGAACGCTGAAAGCAGTAACAAGAAATAGGGTGATCAGTGTGGAAGTGAAGAAGTCCTTGCATGACAGTGTGGTAATCCCGACACTGACTTACGGAAGCGAAGCATGGACGTTAGTTGAGAGACTCAGACCAAGAGTGAGAGTAGTGGAAATGAATTACAGTAAAAGTCCGTTAATCCGACGACCGATGATTCGAATCTCCCAATAGTCCGAATTTTTCAATTTGAGGCCAAATCCGAATTCACCCGATGGTCCGAATTTCAAGAAGTCCCAAAGTCCCCTTTTTGAGGCATTAGGCCACTCAAATGACACATAATGGAGCACATATATGTTCATGAATTCACTTTAAAAGTTTACCATTGTCATTGTAGCCTATTATCTACTTCAAAACATTCAGATTAATGGTCAAAGGAAGCTACTGATATAATCGTAAACACCTTCGTATTCTTCACATCGTCTGCTAGAGAGTTTGTTTTGCTCTTGAACGCATCCTTGGGACGCTCCGATGCGCTACTGGCTTGCACCGCATTTTCTGCAAGCGCATTCAGTCTTGAGCTTGAAAACGCACCTTTCAAGAAGCCCCAAACCCCCTTTTTTGGGGAATGAGGCCACACAAATGACACATAATGGAGCACACATATCATATGTTCATGATTCACTTTAAAAGTTTACCATTGTCATTGTAGCCTATTATCTACTTCAAAACATTCAGATTAATGGTCAAAGGAAGCTACTGATATAATCGTAAACACCTTCGTCTTCTTCTTCTTCCACATCGTCTGCTAGAGAGTTTGTTTTGCTCTTGAACGCATCCTTGGGACGCTCCGATGCGCTACTGGCTTGCACCGCATTTTCTGCAAGCGCATTCAGTCTTGAGCTTGAAAACGCACCTTTGGACGTATTAGTCTTGAGCTTGAAAAACGCCCCTTTGGATGTTCCGATCCGCTACTATTTATAGTTCAGTGATCGGAGCATCCCAAGGGTGCTTCCAAGCCAACAATACAAGGGTGCCTTCAATACAATATAATATAACAGAGCACGTCACACAAGGAAAACAAAGGAAAATTACAAGAACCTCTCAGGGAAGTGCCGTTGTTAAGGCATTACTTCCCGAACCACATCTGATCTTCAAGAGCAAGAAAACTCGCTAGTAGACGAAGAAGAAGAAGACGTTATATCAGCAGATTCCTTGACCATTAATCTGAATGTTTTGAAGTAGTTAATAGGCTACAATGACAATGGTAAACTTTTGAAGTGATTTCATGAACATATGATATGTGTGTGTGCACCATTGTGTCATTTGGGTGGCCTAATGTCTCAATGTTTTCGTCATACACAGGTTCATAGGGGTAAAGTCCGATAATCCGAAAAATCCACTAATCCGAACGAGAGCCGGTCCGCTGCCCTTCGGATTAACGGAAGTTTACTGTACTTAAGAAGTGCGTGCGGAGTTACATGGAGGGATAGACAGACTAATGAGGAAGTAAGAAGGAGGTGTGGTGTGGAGGTAGATGTGCTGGAAAGTGTGAAAAGGAATAACTTGAGATGGTTCGGCCATATGGAACGTATGGAAAGCGAGAGAATGACTAAGAGGGTGTACGAGAGCGAGGTGGAGGGACAGAGAGGGAGAGGTAGACCGAAGAGAGGGAAGGATGGAGTGAGGAAGTATATGAACGAAGGCGGTGCTGGTTGGGGGGAGGGGCGTCGACTGACTGGGGACAGAGGTGCATGGGGGCGGTTCGTTCATGGCCACCCCTTCGGGGATCACGGCGTCAGGCAATAGATAGATAGAGAGAGATTTCATCATTTATTTTCTCTTTCCTAATATCCTTTTTTACCTGTCTTGATAAATTGTGATATTAAGCAAGTAAGTGAATTTCGCCTTTCTTAATTTTTCTATATATTTCTCTCTTTTTTTCCTAGAAGGTCTAATAGTCTATTATTCATCCATTTCGGTTGGTTCTGTGTTGATCTAAATTTTCTTTAGGGGATATATTTATTTTGCACATTGAATACTGACTTGATAAAATTATTGTATGTATCTAACAAGTTTGATGTCTCTTCCTGACTTAATTAAGCTATGGGTAAGGGGTAAGGGGTATGGGGTACACTCATTTGGACACCTGGATATACTTAACTTTTTGATCATAGGGTCTGCTAATAGGGCTCTTCTTAACCCACCATAATTAGCTTTTCTAAAGTCAGGTATTAATGTTGTATTCTCTCTGGAATTACCTTTCCATTGTATATTAAAATACACAGAATTGTGGTCGCTATTTCCTAGGTGGTCCCCGATTTCTACATTATTTATCATATGTTCATTGTTACTGAAAACTAAATCGAGAATATTATTACCTCTAGTCGGCGTATCTATGAATTGAAATAAAAAACTATCTTGTACTACCTCAATAAACTCCTTTGAATCAGAGTCGCCTATTTGATGCTGTCAATCTATATTCGGAAAATTAAAATCCCCCATAATGCACACATTGCTAAACCTTGATGCTATTTTCATTTACGTCATTTCTACTCATATTTGGCGGTCTATACATAACTCCAATAACTATGGTCTCACTACCTTTGTTAACCTCTACCCAAACACTTTCATTATCATTATTTAGTTTAATACCTGATTTAATACATCTTTTTTAATGTACTCCTGACAATATAGGTTTGACTCCTGTAAGGAGATAAAGAAAACCTAATATTTAGTAGTGGCCCCGTAATCATTGATGAACATGCCTATTACATAAGGCACCCTCTTCAAACACTCATCCGCCGTAGTTTGAATCTACCGCGCAGAGCATTTAAAATTTGAGGAGCCTTCATCATGAGCGCACGCGACCTCACTCATGGCTTCAGTCATTATGAATTGGGTTCTCACTACGAAAAAACTTCGTAAAATTAAAAACAAAAAGAAAACAAGAATAACTATTCAATAAGCTTTCCATCATATCGTGGATGTACTTGTGTGGATCTTTTGACCAGACGCTACTGCAGGTGTCATTCTTCCTTCACTGACATATCAAGTAAACCAAAATCCTTAATACATCAACGAATGGGAAGGGGATGGTCGGGAGGGCCCCAGTCGTCAATGATTACGGGGCCACTACTAAATATTAGGTTTTCTTTATCTCCTTACAGGAGTCAAACCTATAATTTATTAGTGGCCCCTCCATCATTGACGAACATGCCTGATTTCTAAGACTGGAGGGGGACATTCGTAATCATATCATAACTCTAGAAAAGCAGATAATCAAACAACCACATAGTATTCTTACTTTTGTAAAAAAGAGATATTCGGGTGCATAAACTTTATACAGCCTACATCTTCAAAAAGGGGTACAAGCAGGAGTGTGCTTCAAAGAAGCCTGCTTGAAAAAGGGTTAACTCTGAGACTCTGTACACAGATCTGCTAGTTAAGAAGGCACCCCACTTAACCCTCTCACCACGGAAGGGCTCTTGAACGCCCATAAAAAAGCATATAACAGGTACCCGGAAGGGCTCTTGAACGCCCAGTGGTTGAAAGCCTGTGAGCTTCGTGTGCGAGGCGTCGGTCCGACGCATGTAAACAACAGCCGGCTGGACCGACGCCCCGCATCTCCGGCCACAAGAAGGAGAGCGTCGCTTGTTCGTGTGTGCCTGTATGTTGTTGTTAAGTATCGAAAAGTGGTGTAAAGTGGCTGTTTTGGCCATAAAGTTATCTCCAATGAAATCATCATCACAGCTCAACCAGTTGACTTAGAGAGCTCTACTTAATGCCATTCTACAGGTAAATAACACAGCTACACTTGGGGATGCGCGGGAATGCGGGAAGCAGTCTGATTAACGAATATACGGTAGCCTAGCCTAGACGTTTTTCGGCCAAAACACCCGGGTTTCGAGGAATATATATATAATACATAGCCGGGGCTGGAGGGTAGTAAGTGGTGAAAACTAAAAACTTATAAGTTTACATGTGCACATATAAACCCCATTAACTTGTGGATATATTCCTAAAAATATAACCAAACATAAATTAATTCTTGTACATTCGTAGAAGTACTGAACTCGTGTACTTATGCAGAAGTAATTACTTCAAAAGTAAAAGTCGTAGTTGCAACTACCGAGATTTCTCAAAATCTATTGCTTCACAGCCAAAGCTACTTACAACAAGAATTGTTGTAACACTACTATTGGCCTTTAGCACAATTTCCTGCAATGAATACTACAGATAAATTTTATAATACAATGCCTACAAACAGTATCACAGCTCGTATGTTCCGAACACATACTCCGGAGGGGTCTAGGGTGTCCTATGTCACACTGACTGCACCCTCCCCCCCCCCTCCCCCTTTTCTTGAAATTAAACAAAACGTGACTAAAAGGGCCACCTAGACCCTCTGCCGTAAAGCTATACATGGCAAGGAAGGTTTGTCCAGAGCTACTGAAAGGTATCGAGTCAAAAACTCCTGATTAGAGGCCCACAACTGTGTGGACTTAATAACTTCCACCGAAAGATTATTAAGGAAACGTAAAGAGGCTGTCCCCTTGCGTAAATCGTGGGTCTTACCCACAACGTCGGGATTCTTCTCTTTAACCCTCTCACCACGGAAGGGCTCTTGAACGCCCATAAAAAAGCATATAACAGGTACCCGGATGGTATCTTGAACGCCCAGTGGTTGAAAGCCTGTGAGCTTCGTGTGCGAGGCGTCGGTCCGACGCATGTAAACAACAGCCGGCTGGACCGTCGCCCCGCATCTCCGGCCACAAGAAGGAGAGCGTCGCTTGTTCGTGTGTGCCTGTATGTTGTTGTTAAGTATCGAAAAGTGGTGTAAAGTGGCTGTTTTGGCCATAAAGTTATCTCCAATGAAATCATCATCACAGCTCAACCAGTTGACTTAGAGAGCTCTACTTAATGCCATTCTACAGGTAAATAACACAGCTACGCTTGGGGATGCGCGGGAATGCGGGAAGCAGTCTGATTAACGAATATACGGTAGCCTAGCCTAGACGTTTTTCGGCCAAAACACTCGGGTTTCGAGGAATATATATATAATACATAGCCGGGGCTGGAGGGTTAAAGTCCTCGACCAAGAGAGAAGCCAGTGTACGCTCCATCAAGCGTTCACCCGGACTTGCGACCCATAAAGCACCCTGGTGATTTAGAGGTGCCACTCTTAAATATTTGGTTAGAGCTTGCACTGGGCAAAAAAGATGGTGCACCTTTCCCCTTTTTAACGCCGGCACCGTGAACTCTGAAAACACGTGTTCACTGTGCTCATTCTTGGCTATGAATCCTGGGGAAGGTGCAATGTGAATACACTCATGAAGCCTATCAAACTTGAGGCAATTAGGTGTGTTGCTCATCGCCGCCAGCTCAGATACTCTGTTTCCGGTAGCCAAAGCCATAAGGAATACTGCCCTTTTGTAAAAATCTGCAGTCTTTGGTACATACGGGAACGAGAATAACGACGATGCTTTGTCCAGAGACCATGTAGGCCTGAGCTGACGGGGAGGTGGGCGGAGTTTAAAACCTGCCCACATAAATCACTTTCAGATAAATGTTTCTAGAACAGATAAATTAAATAATTAACAACCAACGCCACCGAGGGCACAGTTTGTTTTGTTCTAAGAATCCAAGACGTAAAAGCTTGCCAATGCGATTGAAACTGTCGCTTTGTAGACTGGGTATATTGATTCGTGAATATCTTGGTCACGTCGCTACCATATGGTGCTAGCCACTTGGCCTCCTCAATGTCCATAATGAACAAGTCCACGAGGTTTCTAGGTTGCCAATTGTGTTCTAAGTGGAACAACCCGACCGGGAGTGACACTGGGTGCGGGCACCACGTGTTCAAATGCTGGTACCACACTGCGCCGGCCACAGGGGCGCGATTAGCGAAACTACGCCTCGCTAATCCTGTAGTTTGTTGACTACGTGGCACATTAGAGACGCGTCTGGTGGCGGAAAATAGATAAATGGAACTCAACCTGTTCTCGTCCGTCATCAGAGCGTCAGGTCCGTCCGCCGGCGTTATAGTCCGGCGGGTGAGGTACAGTGGGAGTTTGTGAGTCTTCTCAGACGCAAACAAATCCACTTGCGGATGGTAATGCTCCGCACACGCAAGAGCGCCCATTCTACTGTTGTGCTTTGTCTCTGAGACAGAGCGTCTGCCCAGACGTTTGCTACGCCTGGGAGATAAGATGCGTGAAGATGAATGTCCAGCCTGTTGGCTAGCATAAATATCTTTTCTGACACGTTTAGCCACTTCCGAGATCTCATTGACCCTTGTTTCTGAATACCGTGAACCACATTCAGATTGTCCATTCTGAAGGCCACCGACTTGCCCCGTAAAGCAGAGCCGGGAGCCTGAAGGACAGATAAGGGGACTAGTAAGTCTTTGACATTGATGTGAAAGATTTCTAAATGGGACCAAAACCTTTGACCCTGATGCCCGAGGTTTGACTAAAAGCCCCAACTTATCGTTCCTGACGCATCCATGTCCACCCATACCGACGGCGGAGGAGAGGTTCATGACATGACTGCGTGCAACATTTTTCTCGTCGCCCAAACCGCTAGTAAGTTGTGTAATAACGTTGGGATAGGCCATACTATCCCCGCCGGTAATAGTGGGAAAAATTTGTTGCCCTCCAAGATTAAACGTTAGACTTACAACCGGCCCAACTTCACAGTTAGCTGAACCCAGTTGAGAGAACCGACTAGAGATTCCCAAAGTCTCTGTGCCGTAGTCAGACTGTGGAGAAACATAAACAGTTTTTGCGAAATCTGTTTCGAGTGTCCACTCTGACTCAGAGTGAGAGAAGCTGTGTCCTCGACCAGCCCTATCCCCTGAAATACTCGTGGGGGAACAAGGGTTTGACTTTTACTAAGTTGACCTTGAATCCTAGAGATTTGAGATGGTTTAACGTAACGTAGACATGAATGATGCGTAACTTTTCTGTTTCTGCCTCCACCAGTTAGTCGCCCAGATACCACCAGACCCTGATCCCTTGTTCTAACAAGGGCATCAGGGCTTGCGGGGACCTTGCTTGAATGCTTGTGCCAAATTGAAAACAGTCTTCCAAACTGTTGGTGAAATCAAAGAAGGAATTAGAACTGGAGACAGAACTACTTGGCTTGCAATACGGTCAAGAAGTTTCTTCACTAAGAACATCCTCAGATCCTGCCTTGCTCGAACTGCCTCTAATAAGGCCGTCCGAATATCTCCTAAAGACTTGGATGGAAGTCTGGAGAAGCAAGCGCCGGGAAAGTTCAATGGCTTTCCTGACTTCCGCGGCTTCTATTGCCTGAGAAGAGCGTAACAGAGACTTTGTTACTTGCTGGGAACCATATATTGCGAAAACAGTTTAAACGCTTTTCCTCTTAACCTAAACTCGCGGTCTAGGTAAGCTGGGGAAGGCGTGCTAAAGGGAGCTTATAATTCGCACAAATTGATTATTTGGGGGGTGGCAGCCAAGCAGAGGGGACTCCGCCGGCACCAAAAACCGGAAGAGAGAACCAAGAATGGCGTTCTGGAGGGATTTGGTGGGAAGAATAACAAGAGGATGGTTAGGTATTTTAGCTAAAGCAAAGGATGTAGCCAGAGGTCGCACATTCGTCGACGTCGCGGGATCTCCCGTATCAAAAGGAGTTTCCGGCGTAGGGCCAAAGAACCTATTAAGTGCATTCAATAGTAGTCCATCAATCTCTTCCGCCGGTACATACCTAGCCGATGAACTCCGTGGAGATTCGACAGTACCCTGAGAGTCGCCTAGAAGGTGACTGGACTCTTCAACCTCCATCTCTGAGACCAGAGATCGTTGTTCTTCATCCGTTAAGTCTGGCTTATCATGGGAAGATCCCGCCGAAGCCGAGACCTCCACATGTTGCCATGTTAAAACTGGGATAGAAGATGGTACATCGGCATCCCGGTGGACGTCAGCACTAGTTGAGTCACAAAGGGATGTGTTCTGTCCTGCCAGGACTGTGAGTATCGCCATACACCTTGGCTGTGGCTGTCCCTCGCTTGCGAGCTCGGTATACTCTCTGAATGGGAGCCCTCGTCTGAGTCCCGTAAAGGTTTATGATAATTAAAAGCTCCCATAGCTCATTAACACATTGAAAGCAGAGCTGGTGAGCAAAATCATAAAGTATACTAATTAATTTAATTTATATTTAATTGTATTAAAATAAATTACTATAAATAAACACAATATTATCATAATATAATCATAGAAAATATATATGTTTATTATGATTCAGTTATTAAATTATTTCATTAACAAATAAAAATAAGATTGGGATACCTGAGCTTAACGGCGTTGAACATACAGCAATGAGAGGTTCAAGTGCCGACATGACAGAGACTGGGGGAAAACTACCCCGCCCCCGGGAACTACCTGGTCACCTGGTGCAACACCGGTACTCCGCCCTGGAAAGAGAAATTTCCGGGGATTAATGCTCATAGGGTTACACCCAAAAATGGTACAAAATATGTGCCACAAAACCGCCGGTCAACGAACCGTAGCACTCCACCACTACTTTTCGTTTTCCTTTAGTTTCATATTAAAGATTTCAGCATATCTTTACCTGTCCAGAAGATTTAAGCATATCTTCTGAATCCTCATAAAGATGAAGCATATCTTTATTAAAGATGAAGTCTTTCAAGTATCCCTTTACACTTGAAACACTAGTAAGATTCCGGCATCTTTTTATCCCATAAAAAGTCTAAGCCTATCTTAATCTCTAATCCGGCTTCTCCCAGAAGCCCTCATAGATCGCCGTCTTGAAGGCCGTGATACCCTATTGTATCAATCAATGGTTTGGCAAATTATTGCGAATTGCAAATCAGTTAATATAACCACCCGAAGGTACAACCGCCGGGTTTTATATGCAATGTCAAACCAATTGTACCTGCCCCACACCTCTTTGTAAAAAGGTCGCCGGGAGGGAAAGACTAAACAAACAAACAGCATTGTTTCAATGGCTTATTAAAGATTTCAGCATATCTTTTACCTTTCCCAAAAGAATTAAGCAAATCTTCTGAATCCTCATAAAGATGAAGCATATCTTTATTAAAGATGAAGTCTTTCAAGTATCCCTTTACACTTGAAACACTAGTAAGATTCAGGCATCTTTTTATCCCATAAAAAGTCTAAGCCTATCTTAATCTCTAATCCGGCTTCTCCCAGAAGCCCTCATAGATCGCCGTCTTGAAGGCCGTGATACCCTATTGTATCAATCAATTGTTTGGCAAATTATCGCGAATCGCAAATTCGTTAATATAACCACCCGAAGGTACAACCGCCGTTTTTATATGCAATGTCAAACCAATTATACCTGCCCCAGACCTCTTTGTAAAAAGGTCACCGGAAGGGAAAGACCAAACAAACAGACAGCATTGTTTCAATGGCTTTGAAAAGCCGAGAAAACCATGTCCAACAGGTGTCAGCATGATCACCTAGATAACTGTGTGGAGCCCCCCTCGCCGGGAATAACACAGGAAGCCTGATTCCAGGCTCGACCACAGAAAACGCAGTTTCTGATGAGCCCTCAAGCGACCAAACTCGTCGGGGTAACTTACCTATTTTAGCCATCCTGACTAAAACTCGGTAAACAAAAACGGTGTTCTCGGAGCAACGAGAAAAACGCCGGAAAGGTAACCCACACCAAACGAGACATTACAGGAGGGCGTAATGCATAAAGCAATGAATAACACAGGAAGCCTGATCCCAGGCTCGACCACAGAAAACGCAGTTTCTGATGAGCCCTCAAGCGACCAAACTCGTCGGGGTAACTTACCTATTTTAGCCATCCTGACTAAAACTCGGTAAACAAAAACGGTGTTCTCGGAGCAACGAGAAAAACGCCGGAAAGGTAACCCACACCAAACGAGACATTTTAACACATTTTATACATAGGGTGTGCGCAAAAATAGGGATACCTGAACAGGAGGGCGTAATGCATAAAGCAAAAACCGGGGCAAAGGTAGCCATGACAGAGACTGGTGGGAAACTTACTCCAGGTTCTGCATAGACCCGCCGGGACCCAGCTCTGGAAAAAATGAAAATTCCAGGAATTAATGCTCATAAGGTTAATCCAATCATGTTCGCACACAAGTGTTAAATAACCCGCCGGGTAACGAGACGTAATACTCAACGACTACAGCTCGATACGCGGTGGGGTTTCCTAAGTAAAAGATTTCAGAATATCTTAATTTGTCCAAAAGATTTATGAATACCCTCTGACATAATATATAAAGACCAGCATGGCGTTTATAACTGATTAAGTCTTTCCGGTGGTGTTTGTTTCAAGATTCAATTTTGGAAAAAAAAAACTAAAAAAGACGCCGGCCCCCGAATTATCTCGTAGATAAAAAACTGGGAAGCCTGACAAATATACGAGATCTAACTTCTCCCGAAGTATCTTTTTAGATCGCCGTATGTTGAAGGCGGCAATACAAAACGTATCCCTCAATTGTCTGGTTAACTAACTGAATTGTAAATTTGTTATTCCCATCCTTCCAAGGAGCACCCGCCGGGTGTGAATATTAGTTTAAAAAAAAAAAAAAACGTTTACCCCAATTGTGCCCTAAAGCGCCGTATGTTGAAGGAGGCGATACACAATGCATCCCTCAATTGTCTGGTCAACTAAACTGAATTTTGCAAATTCGGTCATCCCACCCTTCCAGGTTGCACCCGCCGGGTGATTTAAAGTTTAAAAGTTAACCCCAATTGTTCCTATCCCCACTTCTTTGTAAAAGATCGCCGGGGAGGAAATACAACAACAGCATAGTTTTATATTGGCTTTGCAAAACCGAAAAAAATACAAACAACACGTGTCCGTATGAACACTGTTAGATGGGTACAGCCAACCCGCCGGGAATCATAAGGAGCCTGAAACAGGCACCCCAGAGACGCAGTCCTGGGGAGCCACAGACACCCACTCGCCGGGGAAACAAGCCTGTTTTAAACCACGCGTGGCCGAAACTCGGCAACCAGCCGGGGTTATCAAGGTGAAACCGAGAAAAACCCGCCGGAAAAAACCAACCCCGTCCAGATACCATCTGAACGCAACACCGGACCGAGGCGTAGCCAAAACACAACTAACGCCGGGCCCAACATAGTCCGTGGAATTAGCCAATACACATCTAACCCAGGACACATAAATAGTCCGTGGAATTAGCCAATACACAACTAAACCAGGACACACATGACACAGTAGTACATATTTAGAAAATAAATCAATAACACTTGTATATGTGGTAAAGCTACGAGAGGCTGGCTAGGCCTAGGCAGACGGATAACAGTAACATGTCGGAATATAAACAAAAAGCACTGAATTATATCACAACAGGAACCACCGCCAACACACCACTGTAGCAAACACTTCCGGCAAAGGGAAGAACTGACTCGGGACCCAGAAAACACTTCACTAAGTGAAGAAAAATACGCTGGGAGGTCAGCAAAAATACGCTACCTCATCAGAAAGATAAAAGGAAGCAATAACGCGTAATGAAAGCCGCCTGCATCACAAAGCTAGCTAACTGTGAAAAAGTTCACCTGTCCACAACAGGACCACGAGGGTACATCCGAAATAGATGCCCCAAACACACGACCCAAAATACACTGCACTGCGGGCAACTAGCCCAGGACACTCCTGCTACGCATATCCTAACCTTATTCGATACATCCCGGAGTAAACAAATGAGAAAAAACTCACTAGGGACGCAACAAATGCGGAACCCGCGGAGCGTGGGGAGACACGTCCGGGCAGGCTGAGCGCAGAGCAGAGAAGGAAGAATGACGCCTGCAGTAGCGTCTGGTCAAAAGATCCACACAAGTACATCCACGATATGATGGAAAGCTTATTGAATAGTTATTCTTATTTTCTTTTTGTTTTTATTTTTTACGAAGTTTTTTCGTAGTGAGAACCCAATTCATAATGACTGAAGCCATGAGTGAGGTCGCGTGCGCTCATGATGAAGGCTCCTCAAATTTTAAATGCTCTGCGCGGTAGATTCAAACTACGGCGGATGAGTGTTTGAAGAGGGTGCCTTATGTAATAGGCATGTTCGTCAATGATGGAGGGGCCACTAATAAATACACTGCTATACCGCCGCCCCTCCTACTTGTTCGGTCATATTTAACCCTCCAGCCCCGGCTATGTATTATATATATATTCCTCGAAAACCGGGTGTTTTGGCCGAAAAACGTCTAGGCTAGGCTACCGAATATTCGTTAATCAGACTGCTTCCCGCATTCCCGCGCATCCCCAAGCGTAGCTGTGTTATTTACCTGTAGAATGGCATTAAGTAGAGCTCTCTAAGTCAACTGGTTGAGCTGTGATGATGATTTCATTGGAGATAACTTTATGGCCAAAACAGCCACTTTACACCACTTTTCGATACTTAACAACAACATACAGGCACACACAAACAAGCGACGCTCTCCTTCTTGTGGCCGGAGATGCGGAGCGTCGGTCCTGCCGGCTGTTGTTTACATGCGTCGGACCGACGCCTCGCACACCAAGCTCACAGGCTTTGACGTCATGGGTGTTTAAGAGCCCTTCCGGGTAGCTCGTGTATGCTTTTTTATGGGCGTTCAAGAGCCCTTCCGGGAACAGAGGGTTAAACAAACTATATCCCGGTATATCAAATTCTGCTAAAAAATGCCTGGTTTCTGTATTAATCCATGTTTCAGTTAGCGCTATTATGTCTATATTTCCTTTGCTAACAAGTGCTCTAAGTTCGTTCATTTTGTTATATAAACTCCTACAATTTGTATAATATACCCTCAACCTATTACTTTTATTTGCAACTAATTTTCTATTGTTTTTAACTAGTTTATTAATACCTTTTGAACTACTAGACCTAGACGGAAAATCTACTCTATCAGAATTCTCGTCATTACTATCAATTACATGTGGCTGGTATTCTATTTTACTTACACACCTGATGTGTCCTGATGTGGCGGCGTCTACGCCATGGGGCCACCTCCCGAGGCTGCCAACCGCGGATGGCTGCCGACCCTCCACGGCCGAAGACAAAATCAAGCGACCAGTGGAGGAAAACCGGATGCCGGCCGCGGGGAGCAGTTTCGGAAGCCAAACCGTCACAACCATCCCCTGCCCCCTCCCTGGGGGCACGGGTCCTTGGAGCGGCTTCGGTCGCGCCGGGAATTTCCACACCTCTCACACCACACACATCACACAGTTTTTCCTACACCGAGAAATGGCTCTCCGGCTGTCATTTCTCGAAGACTTCTTCTAGCCGGAGACATTGAGAGCAACCCAGGACCCACGTACACATACATATGTCCAACTTGCTCAAAACCCATCACTTCGTGTCGCCATACTAAGGGTTCAGTTCTCTGCAATTCATGCGGGAACTGGACCCACTTCACCTGCACAACACTTGCCTCCAAGAAACACTACACAAACACCTGGACCTGTTCCTCATGCCCCTCCCTCTCCCAGTCAAATCCCTCACCTAAAACCCGTCCACCTCTCCTCCCCAACCCACCTAACCTTCCCATACCATCCACTCCCCCCCCTAAAACCCGTCCACCTCTCCTCCCTAACCCACCTAACCTTCCCATACCATCCACATCCTCAACTCAACACACCACACCCCATCCTAATCCATTCCAACCCCCATCTCCTGCTCCCCAATCCCCACCCCACCTCACCCATCCCAACCCCCAGCCCCTCCCTCACCCTCACCCCCACCCCCACCCCATCCTCGTGCAGCAGCACCCAACATACATCGTGCACATAACATTAACATTCTTCAACTGAACATAGATGGCATCAACACAAAGAAACACGAACTCTCACACTTCATCAAACAACACAACATACACATTGCCATCTTACAAGAAACAAAACTCCGCACAACACAAAAAACACCCACATTTCATAATTTCACCACCATCAGACAAGACCGGGCTGTCGGCGGGGGCGGTGGACTCATCACCCTGGTACACAAAGAAATATCATCACCAGTGTACAAACCAAATCCCTCCTCCCCCCAAATGATAACACAACAGAAATACAATCAATTAAAATATGCACTGGCAACAAAACAACATAACACATACATCCCTCCCCAAACCCCTACAGTACCAAATGAATACAGACCACACTTACAACACATCACAAACACCCCACACACCCCACACATCATCCTGGGTGGTGACTTCAACGCCAAGACGTCGGCCTGGTTTGTCGACAACCCCGACACAGACAGAGGGCTGGTACTACAAAACCAAACCGATAACCTCATCATCCTTAACGACATCCATCAACATACCCATATTCCTCACCAAGCCCTCTATAACCCATCATCTCCAGACATCACCTTTTGCTCCCCAGAACTCGCCCCCACAACATCCTGGAGGGTGGTCAGAACCTTAGGCTCTGACCACCTCCCGATCATTATCACCACCAAAACCAGACTCACCCCAGCTAGCCACAAACACACATACACCAATTATAAAAGAGCTAACTGGGAAGCATTCACAAATGAGACAGAACAACACTTCACAACTCTAAACAGCACACCCATCACTAACATCAACAATGCTGTACACATACTCAATAAAACTATCCAAAACGCTGACAAGAAACACATTCCAAGAGGTAACAGGAAAAGACACAACCCCAACTTCACACCAGAAATTCAAAACCTCATCAGACAACGTGACATACTGAAACACTCCCCAGCACCCCACACACAAGACATCACAACAAATTCAAGCACTCAACACCCAAACTAACAACAAAATACAAGAACAACAAAAACTAAATTGGAATAACTTCCTACAAACACTTGATCACAAAACAAACCCCAAAAAACTATACAAAACACTAAACAGCATCACACTTTCCAACAGCAACACAACGCAATCACATGCTGCAATCACAACAACAGACTCTACTCCTTCATGTAAACAACAAGCAAACACTCTCATCAATCACTTTTCACATGTCAGCCACCTAAAACCTCACAAAGACGACCGACGTGTCATCCGACGTAAGAGACAATTCCCCACAGACCCTGACTATACACCCTTCACCAATCACCAGACAAAGCATATCATCAACAATCTCAAGCACTCACCTGCCTGTGGCCTAGACAACATAAGCAACATACACCTCAGACACCTGGGACCACAAGGCATACAAGCACTCACTAACATATCAAACTACAGCTATTCACACAACACAATACCAGACATTTGGAAGCATGGTATCATCATCACATTCCCCAAACCCAACAAAGACCCCACGCTACCCTCCTCGCACCGCCCCATCACACTTCTTTGCTCCCCCTCCAAAGTCATGGAACGCCTAGTATTACAACTAATTACACCTGACCTACCCCTAGCTCCAACACAACATGGCTTTAGGCCACTGCACTCCACAAACACTCTTCTCACAGACCTTACACAAAGAGCTTTCGACGGCATCAACTCAGCTAGACCACCACACAGATCACTATTAGCCACACTCGACATTAGTAAAGCCTTCGATGCCATCCCCCGCCACAATCTAACAAACAAAATCTACAACACAAACATGCACAACAACACAAAAAGGTGGCTGGCCAACTTCCTAGCAGGCAGATGTGCACACGTATCTTTTGCCGGTCAGTCATCTAAAATCAGAAACTTTCCAAACGGAGTCCCACAAGGATCCGTCCTATCGCCCGCACTCTTCAATCTGTACATGCAAGATATAACTACACCCAATACGCCCCAAATAAACTTAGCCTCCTATGCAGATGACATAACACTCACATGCACACACCATGACCCAAAAAGAGCAACAGATCTCCTTCAACCCTATCTCAACACACTACATGGTTGGTGCACTACAAATAGACTTAATCTAGCCCCAGCCAAATCCACCGCAACCCTGCTCACAAGTTGGACAGGAGAACACGAATACATCCCTCAACTCACCATAAACAACACACCCCTAACACATACACACACACCCAAAATCCTAGGAGTAACATATGATACTCATATGACATTCAAACAGCACACCACAAACATTAAAAAGAAACTGACACCCAGACTTAACGCCCTCAGGTCACTTGCTCACACAAAATTTGGACACAACAAAGAAACTACCACCACAGTATATAAACAATACATAAGATCAGTGATGGAATACGCAAGCCCAGCCTGGGCTTCTAACCTAGCTGAAACACATCATAAGACCTTACAGACTATTCAAAACAAAGCCCTGAAGATCATTACAGGCTGCACAGCTACTGCACCCACAGATCACCTACATCAAGAAACCAAAATCCTCAAAGTCAAAGACCATCTGGACATGAGAGGCACTCAATTCCTGGCAGCAGCCTCCACGAACCAAGACCACCCACTAAACTACATGGCAACACACCCACAGACACCAAGAAATATCAAAACAACACCCAGCACACGGTATCACACACAATTATTGTCCTCTCTCCCTCCCTGCCCACCCCGAACCAACTTCCAGAAGCACATCCATACTCATATCTCTCACCGATCCATCCACTCACTCACAGACAACACGCAGCTGCATGCACGACCTCCCGAAATCCATCCTTCCGAATCCTCCCTTCCTCGCGAGGACAGAGTCCACCTGGCCAGGCTGAGATGCGGACACCATCCAGCTCTCCTGAGATATCAGAAGAGACTGGATGACTCCGTTGTCGACGCCTGCCCGGGATGTAACACAGCACCCCATACCATTAAACACATCATAGAAGACTGCATTTCACACAACCACTTACGCCAACAACACAATCTACACTCAATGAGAGCTCTGTGGGAAAGCCCGATCGTGGCCATGGCCTTTCTCAGGGACTCGGGGCTGTTCGGCCAGGCAGCTTAGGGAACAACAACAACAACAACAACTTACACACCTATGGTTTATTAACAAAACCCCGCAACAATCTTGTCGAGTGAGCTGGCTAAGGTCGAAACTCCTAGTCGAGAGAGATGTACTCCATCCTGGGCATACAGTTCATCCTTACCATAGAAGTGGGCCCAGTTATCCAGGAATGGAATAGTATTTGCCTTTCAATACTTTTCCAGTCGGCTATTTACACCAATAGCCCTGGAGGACCATTCCTTCCTTACCCCTCTTCTTGGTAGGATACTGTGTACCACAGGAACTCCACCCTTCTCTTGATCCTCTCCAACATTTCCTGGTACTTGGTGAACAACTCCTCAGTCCTACATTTCCATATGTCGTTGCTCCCTGCGTTGAGGAAGATGATGGGGTAGGACACCATCTATCTTCTCTGCCACCCTCTCGACTCCGGCTCCAGGCAGGCAGACAACTTTACCAACATGTGTGTTAGTAGTCCTGCCTAGGTATTTAACCATTGAATCACCGACAATAAAAACAGACTTAGCTTTTTTCTGTTGCCGGCCTGTAGCACAAGTAGCAGCAGCAGCAGTAGCAGCAGATTTCCTCCCCTCCCCTGTCACTGCCCCGCTGTAAGACGGGTCATCTCCTTCCCCCTTTCCGACTTCACTGCCATCACAATTGTCATCCAGGGCGCTATACTTGTTTTTAACAGTCACACACTGCTTCTTGAAGGTAAACTTTGTTCCACTTGAAGCTACCACCTTCCAGGAAGAGTCCGGTTTTCCTATACCAGTGGCATTTTTAGTTTCCTTTAATGCCATCTTCAATGCTAAGTTCTCGTCCTTGAGAGATTGGACCTCGAGCTCCACATTCTCCAGCCTTTCTTGCAAAGCAAGACAAAGCTGGAGAATATGGGAGGAGGTAGCAATCTCGGGAGGGTTCTGTGGGGGCGCTCGGTTATGGCCTTGGCCTTGCTCGGGGCCTTGGGGCTGTTCGGCCAGGCAGCTTGGGGAACAACAACAACAACAACAACACAAGCCATCACTAAGAATGTTCACTAGCACCTCACTAAGGGGTAAAAAGGTATGTCACTAGTGGTCACTAGGGACGTCTTCACTGGTCAAAGGTCAGGAGGCAAGATCGAAGTAAAGGTCTCTAGATCTAGCGGAAGTCGCTATACGTATTGGCAGTACTGCACACTGTTCCAGTAGATGTTCCAGTAGAGGGATGAACAGAATATTTTTCTTGTCCAATAATAGCTATTTCATAGTCCCACAGGACTTATTCCCCGCCGTTAGGGAGTCACCGTGTCGCGGTGGCGGGGCTTGAAGCTTGGCCGGTAGACTCTGTTCATAGGGGGGACAGACCTTCTTATGTTCGAGGCTCCGCCGCCCTCGTGGACCAAGACCTCCCTCCTCGTAGGTTTCCAGAGGCCTGCAAGGTACCACTTTTCTGTCTTTTTCCCTCTCTAACTTTGTCCTTTTCTTTGCTTCCCCTTCTTCTATCGTTGACGACTGGACTACTCTATTTAATTGATGGAGGGTGGGTGTGGACGGCGTTCCCTTCCACCCGTAGAACTGGAGTACCTGACGTGCACGCACGAGGGGAACCTTTTATCATCAAATCTCGCTCTCTGTGCTGGACCCGAAGCTGACGAGTTGACCGTCTATAAGCACTGGGGGTAGGGATGTATATCAGGGTTTGACTCCTAGGGCAAATACCAAGTCCTCTAATTATAGGCTCCGTGGTGGGTATGGAGCTTATCCCGGACGAATCATAATACCTTCGTCATATGGAGACTTCCTCTGACCCCTTGATCACCGGCACTGGCATGGATATGGATATTGAGACTGATTCACCTTCCTTGACCGTCATCCTCTCGGATGGTGGTGGCACTATGCCGGATTCTTTACCGGCCCCTGCACCGTCCTTGGACTCACCCCTCTCTATGGACCCCCCCTATCTCCCTGACCTTGGCAAGCCTTCTACTGATAATGTGACGAATTCTCCATCGTCGGATAGAGAGATCGATCAGTTGGTCCCCCCGGCATCATTTCCAATGCAAAGTGCTGCCGCTGTGACCAAGATTAGCGATGACAACCCCACGGTCTCAACCTTAACTTCTAAATTACCCGATCATGATCCTAGCCTTAGACTCCCTATTCATTCAGTCGAGGACCTTAATGATGAAGCTCGGATGCCCTCCGCTGACACCCTTACGGATACTTCGTGTATCCCTGATAAGTCTACGACTACATCTGTTACCATCTTACCTCAGGATGCTGGATCTGCTACCTCCATCAAACCTGCTTCTGTACCTCCACGATCTCAAAGGCCTACTGTCACATTAACTATCCCTCGGCCGTTGCATACCTTGAGTACCGGTACTGAAGGGAATTCAACTGCCCATACTGTGCATCCTGCCCCAACGACCACTGATTCAACTCTGCCCTCACAATCTACCGACACATCCACTCCTCCTTCCTCTCATAAAGGATCTACATCTACTGTGCAAACCCTCAAGCCGCATGTTCCTCAGCGCACACGGAACAAAGGTCGTCGTACCACATATACCCCAGTCCCACAACCAACCCTAGACGCCATGTTTCGTCCCCCTGATTGGCCTCGATTCTTCGAGGTCACTGGTGACCCCATGGACGATCTTGATCTTTATGATTCTCTTGCTTCGACCTTCGGTGATTTCACCGTACACACTGTCGGGAAAGGAAAACGCATGATTGAGGCTGCCACACAAGAACAATCAGAAGCCTTACAAGACCATTTTCTCACCCACGTTGGCAGGTATACAGGCAAGGAAGACGAATACCTTAATCAGCGCATAGGTACAGTGGCCCTCCCCTCGGACTTCGAAATTGCTGATCAAGGCTTTCAAGACTCGGCCCCACGCATCTTGAAATTATTGAAAAATACAGACCCCTCCATCGTCAAAGTCGACACTTATGTTGTGCCCCAACGCTATAATCGACCCAGTTTGCGTATTGTCAAGGTATTCTTTAAGAGGCACGTCCTCCCCATGCATGTCAAACTAGCTGGACGACAACTGCCAGTACGTCGCTACGTTTATAGACCTAGACAATGTACAGAATGCTGGCGTTTTGGTCACACTACTGCACGGTGCAGAGCACGCTGTCCTCGTTGCCAATATTGTGGCTCTGAGCTCCATGATCTGGAACACTGCCAGTCAAAGGAGGCCAGATGCGCAAATTGTGACGGATGCCATGAAGCTAACAATAGGGACTGCCCACATTACAAATTCCAACGGGAGATACTACACCTACAGGCCTCGACGGGTCTCCCACTCAGGGCGGCCGAAACGCAACTCAGGGACGAAGGCAAAGCTCCTCCCTACCGGAGATATGGACCTCCCGCAACAGCTGCTACTCTCCGTCCGAAGGGACCATCTACATCGCAACACAGTCCTCGACGTTCTCCCTCCAGTGAAACATTTCGCCTCGCTAATCTCTCTTCTCCTGGGTTGTCCACTTCCAATAGATTCGAGGGCTTTACCAGCATCTCGGAAGATATGGAATTTTGGTCAATGCCTACGGTGGAGGAGATCGTGCGACGTACCCCTGACCACGTAAATGCTCCTTCGCCACAACCTCAACTCCTAAGGACCCAGGCTTCTAAAAAACGCAGGATTGCCATACCAGTTAGGCCCCTTTCTCGTGATTCGGTCAACGACTCACCCACCCAACTGTGGACCATGCCTAATCACGATCCAGACTGTGGATGTCACGACTGCGGCAAATACTTTCTCCTCCGGCACAAAACCTCCAATCCTAGAGCCTTCGAAGACCATTTAAGGAACTTTGTCTCCTCTCGTAGTCCAATCAACAATACGCAACATCACAAACCCCCTTGCTATTGTGTCTCTCATATCCAACACCCTGACCTTCCACCCACAGACATAATGACGCAATTCCTGAAGGACAATAATCTCATTGACTCCGATCTGACCGAAATGGTACTCACACGGTCTGCATTTGATGTCCATCAATCGACGACACCCGTTACCCCGACTCCTCACGAAATGTGTGGTACTCGTAAACGTCTCCTCACAAAGGACGCTCCCTGTGCTTCAGACCCTGATGAACACCCCCCAATTCCAAATACTCCGCTTCCTCTTGCCACTCATACGGAAAGCGCGACTGATGAACTTTTGCATCTGGATACCCCTGTGCCACCCTCCTCTGATAACCCCCATTTGATCTGCAGCAAGGGTATTCCCCCTGGTGCCTGCGGATGCTCTGGATGTTTTCGGGAGTACATCACCCCACATCTCTCTGAGCCAGATTCTCAAATACTTGCACGAGCAAACGCCTTCGTCATTGCACGTACTCTCCCCCCTAACACAGATACTGCCACTACTTCGCCGCCGGACTTTATACATACATTACAGCTAAAGCTCCTTCACTCTCCAACACTTGTTCCCAAACTCGTAAAACAATTCTCTGCAATAAATGACGATGAATTACCCAATTCATCTGCCCCTACGTCTCAAATCCCGCAAGCAACTATCCCTCCCCGTTCTTCGCCTGACTCCTTAAACGACATCACACCCAATACAGATGTGTCCCCCTCTGTACACAATGCCTCATAATATTGTCCAGTGGAACATTAACGGATACCAAGCTCGCCTTCATATGGGAGAATTACAAAGACTCATTCGCTTATACTCTTCAATCTGCATATGCCTACAGCATGTAGGCAATATTGTGATCCCCCCCAGACATTACTCTGTCGCTGTTAGTTCTCCGATTACCCCCACACACTATCGTACAGCAATTCTTGTTCATTACCAATATCCTTTTCTTCCCGTCACCCTCAATCCCAATCCATTTCAAACTTCTGCAGTTACCATCTCCCTCCCACAGCTTCCATCCCTCACTATTTGTTCGTCCTACAATCAACCCTCTTGTAAAGATGACACGGCTGATCTTCTCCATATCACACAACAACTAACTCCTCCTTACCTCATTCTTGGTGACTTTAATGCACATTCCCCACTATGGGGAAGCCCATTTACAGACACCCCGGGTAAACATATCGAAAACCTTCTGATTGACTCACAACTCTGCTGTTTGAACCTAGATTCCCCTACATTTTGGTCTGCAGCACACAACTCGTTCTCTGCGATAGACCTTTCACTTGCTTCGACTGACGCCGCCCCTTTATTTGAGTGGTCGGTTCTGCAGGAACGATTCTCCAGCGACCACTGCCCGATTCTTTTAAACTACTTATCCCCTGAACCCTTTACACAACTACCTCAATATAATCTCTCCAAAGCTAATTGGCTGACATACACAGAATCCACAGCTGATATTGCAGATTTCTCGGATATGATCACCCCCAAAGTTAACTTTGAATATTTCATGTCTTTCTTAACCTCTACTGCACAGCATCACATACCATTCACCTCCTCCTTGCAACATCCTCGACGAGTCCCTTGGTGGTCACCCAAACTGGCTAGCATGATCAAATTCAAACACAGGGTAGAGCGCCTTCTCACCAGGGTGGGTGATAAGCAACGGAGAATTAAAACCTCCCTCTCCAATCTTGCTACTCATCCTCAATGCTTCCGTTTCATCACCATCACCATTGAAAAACTTGCCCTCAAAACTTTCTATAATAAAGTCTGCGCTATTGTCAAACGCAATATCATCCGAAGTAAAGTGCTTTCGTGGCGCTCATACATCTCGTCCTTCACTAGTCGCACCCCTATCTCTACTCTGTGGAGAAAATTTCGTAGTGTTGACGGGCGAACTGTCCGTCCCCAACTCTCTCCATTACGGGACACTGATTCGGACTCTTTAACCCATGATCCCCACGTCATCACTGCTATGCATGCAAACCATTTCAGTGAAGTTAGCTCTAACCTATCTTTACCTCAACAATTCCTCCGCTTGAAACAAGAGAAGGAGTCCCACCCGATCACGTTTTCCGGAGGTCGCACTCATGACTATAACGCTCCTTTCTCATTACCTGAACTTCAACATGCCATTGACCACTGCTCGGATTCCACCCCGGGTCCTGATGCCATTCCCTATGCGTTCATTCGTCATCTTCATCCACGTGCACTAAATTATCTTTTGCAACTTTATAATCAATTATGGGATAGACATTATTTCCCACCAAATTGGCGACATGCGTATACCATACCCGTCCCAAAACCAGGCAAAGATCATAGTTTTCCGACAAACTATAGGCCCATAGTGCTCACCTCATGTTTATGTAAACTTATGGAAAAAATGATCAATCCACGCCTTCTTCATTATGCAGAGGCGCATGACTTATTATCCCCGTATCAACATGGTTCACGTCCCGGCCACTCTACATTACACTCTCTCATCCACCTGGAGCACCAAATACGTGAAGGATTTTCGAAGAAACAACCCACAGTGGCAGTTTTCTTCGACATTGCGAAGGCTTATGATACCACTTGGCGTTATCGCATTCTAAAAATCCTCCATAGCTCTGGTATGCGGGGCTCCCTTCCCCAATTCCTCCAGAACTTTCTCTCTAACCGCACATTTCAGGTTAAAAACAACGGTATATTATCTGCAATAAAACCTCAAACTAATGGAATACCCCAAGGCTGTTCCCTAAGTAGTGTACTCTATGATATTGCAATAAATAGTGTTACACAATGCCTCCCTCCTGATATCTCTCATAGCCTCTATGTGGATGACTTAGCTATTTATTATACGTCTCCTAGTTTAACACACATTCAACGTCGTCTAAACACTGCTCTTCATTCCATACAAGCTTGGGCGTCCTCAACTGGTTTCCGCTTCTCGACTGACAAAACCAATGCTGTCGTTTTCTATCGTGACCTTAGACACTTGCGTAAGCAGTCCATCACCCTCTCTATGGGTTCTTCCAAGATTAAATTCCTTGCCTCCACTAAATTCCTTGGCCTTATCTTTGATACCCACCTAAATTGGAAATCCCATGTTGCCGCTCTGAAGGCTCGGTGCCTTCAGCGCATGAATGTCCTCAAGTCTGTGGCACGTGTTCATTGGGGTGCTGACCGATCTACGTTACTACTCTTTTATAGATCCACCATTCTATCTGCCCTAGATTATGGTTGCCCGGTATATGGCACTGCCTCGGCATCCACATTGCAGACACTTAACTCCGTTCATCACCTTGGCATACGTATTAGCTCAGGAGCTTTCCGGTCCTCTCGTGTGTACAGTGTGCTCAGTGAGGCTGGGGTCCTGCCATTAACGTATCATCGTCAGCTGGTTCAGCTGCGAACTGCCGTCCGTCTCCAACAGGATCCCACATTGAAGGACCTTTTCCGTTCCCAAGATTTTTGTGTTACTCCTACTACTACCTTGCCTTTTACCCTCCTCTCCCGCCAATTACTCGCATCTTACAATATTCCAACACCTCATTCGCCCCTCCCCTGTATTTCAATTACCCCCTGGATCCTTAAACACCCTGACGTTTGTTTCCATTTGACTGACCAAGTAGAGGCTGTGACTCCAGTCCAACGCCGTACTTTAGCATTACAACATCTTGATAGTCATGTTCCAGCTGCCTTCATCTACACTGATGGTTCGAAGGTTCCGGATGCCGTCGGTAGTGCAGCGGTTTCTGAGCATGGTATCCATCAAAGCTCCCTACATCCTTGTTCCACCGTTTTCACTGCAGAGTTGTGGGCTATTCATGGTGCCCTGACCCTCATCTCTGCACTTCCAAACAATCCTCCTCACATAGTTATCTGCAGTGACTCAAAAAGTGTGTTGCAAGCATTGGGAGAGTACGCCCCACGTGACCCATTGATCATCGATGTTATCCTGAAAATCCACGAATTAAAATGCAGCTCTCGATCCATCACCCTCTGTTGGATCCCCGCTCATGTAGGCATTGCGGGAAATGAACGTGCTGACGCCCTTGCTAAACAGGCCTGTCTAGGTGCTCCGGCATCCACTGTCCTCAGATCGGATGACCTAATTCCTGTAATTCGACGGCATATTCATGAAAAGTGGCACTCAGAATGGAGGGATCAACCTTTGGGAGGTCACCTTCGTTCCATCAAAGACGACATTCACATGTGGCCCTCTTCACTCAGCCCCTGTCGCGCTGACCAAACCCTCTTAACTCGATTACGCATAGGACACACGAGACTCACTCATGGATATCTAATGACCACTCCCCGTAGTCCTCCGCCAGAATGTCACCATTGTCACACAGTTCTTACTATCCCTCACATTTTATGCGTTTGTCCCATGTACGGCCCTGAAAGACGTCGCTTCTTGCGACACACCTCTTTAAAAGACATCCTTTCTGACTCAGATTCATTCTCGTTCATAGCCATCCGTCATTTCTTAGCAGCTCTTAATCTCTACGGTGAAATCTGACCAGTGACCTATATGACTTGACTTACTATCCCCCCGCCGACCACTAGCCTTATGAGGGCCTCGGCCCAGAGGGCTAGTTTAAATTAAACACGTCTTCAACAACAACAACACAGGACTTATTTGGATATATTTATGACCCTTGGTATGAAGGTACAGTATGTTGCCAATATAATAATAGAGACAAATAATTAGTTAAAGGACTAATAACCTAATAATAATGACAATTGAATAATTAATTCTGTGTATCCCGATACTTCCTGTGACCGAACTGGCCATGGCCCATATAGGCCTAGTTCGGTTATGGGAGTGATCACTGTATAATGTCTTTGCTTTTAAGCAGTTAAAGTATGAAAATGGAGGTCAAAAGGGTGAACTCAGGCCTTGTCAAAGACTAATGGATAATTTTACCATTTAAAGTACTATTCGCATTTGGCGAAATTCACTTTTGGCGCTGGTTTGGCTAGACTAATTAAATCACCAAATGGGAGGGACCACTGTAATTATTAGGCTCTACATAATTGACGTAGGAACCACTAATAAATATGTATGTATGTATTGAGAGCTAATTTGTGTATTAATTATAGTGTATGTCATCCAATAGTCCAGTCCAATTGATAATCCAGCATGACCTGTGGCTGCTACTTTTTGGATTACAGGACACTGTATTTAGGTTTATATGCACAGTACTGTATTGTTTTTTCTTTTCAGAGGATCGCGCACAAGCTCGGAAAGAGACCCACTCATTTATCTGTCAAGAGAAAGTCCGAACCTGGTGGATGCTAAGTACACCAAAAACCAGGCTTGGAAATCAGAGGCGGTTAGTACTATTATTTGTTATTATAGCTATACAGATATTCTAATTTTAGTATGGGACCGTTTCATGTTACTTGCACTGTATATTTTTTTCAGATATTTTACAGTACAGTCAGGTCTCAATATACACGCGTTTCGTATACAGTACACGGATTCATTTGGACACGGTAACCCCAATAATTCCAAGGTCGGCCACAGCACGGACAAAATTTGTATATACGCGGACATTTGCAGGCAAAAACAGACTGAAAACATCATAACCTTGGTGACCCTTTAGAAAACAGAGACCGCTAGTTGTTGTTGTTGTTCCCCAAGCTGCCTGGCCGAACAGCCCCAAGGCCCCGAGCAAGGCCAAGGCCATAACCGAGCACCCCCACAGAACCCTCCCTGCCTACCACAATAAAGCCTGGGTGACCGAAGCCACTCCATGGCGGGGAGCTGAGGAGGGTGCGGAAACGCCCGGGAAACCAAAGCCCCACCCAGGGCCCTGTGCCCCTCAGCAATTATGAAGAGAAAGTTGAGGGGCACAGGAAAAATGTGACGCTTTGGCTTCCAATCTTGGTAGATTGGGAGGTCAATCCACGGAAAAGACGCCGTCAATTGAGATCTAGGAAATACATAAGTAAAAGGAACAGTCGGAGTAAGCTATGGGTATGGCAGAGATCGCTCAGTTCTCACTCTGATAGACCAGCCCATCACCATATGACTAGAACCCAATCCTCTCAGCATCAGCTAGGAAAGGCCCTTGAGACCGCTAGTTATTTGTGTACTTTTCTCATTATCTTTTCTTCTGTCATTTTCTTTTTCTCTATTACTTATATTTATATCTATTGTATTTATATTTATCTCCCTTATTATCGATATGTATGCGAAACTATATGAAACCGACTAAATTTTCTGAAAAGATAAATTTTAAAACCTCACTTTCAGCCTACAGACAAGATGTATGTAAGTATGTATGTATATACTCAGCCCATTCCCCATTTTTTTTCTTTTGAATAGGGACAACACAACAGAAAACAATGAACACACAAAAACAAAATAAAGATTCACACACATCTAGGTCACCCAAGAGAAGACCTAGAGACCAGGATCACCAAGGTCCCTCCAGCACTCCCCCCGGCCCCCGACCACCCGGAGAGGTTCTGGTCTCAGCAGGCAGACATGCAGCGAAGCCGAAACCACAAGCCCGCCCACCACGCTTCCAGGCGCACCCTTCATATAAACCGTCTCCCTGGGCCAGGTGCCTGATAGACCATTATCTATATTCCAACTTGCGCCCGACCCCCTCTTCCAATATAGGTTTGAGTCCCGGAGGGAAGAATGAAAACCTAATATTTAGTAGTGGCCCCGAAATCATTGACGATATGCCTATTAAATAATAGCTCTCTTTCAAACACCCGCGGTCAGCCTGTTTGAAACACCCGCCGCAGGGGAACGAGTAGCTAACATCATAAGTGCAACGCTAATTCTCTTATGGAATCGTCTTTATGATTGGGTACTCACTACGAAAAAACTTCGGAAAAAATAAAAAAGTAAATTAACTTAATAATTGTTATACAGTAGAACCTCGTTTACCCGGCATTCAGAACAGCGGCACGCTCAAAACAATGGCACGAATCGGCCAGGCATTAATTAGGTATAAAATCAGAGAAAATGCGGCGAAAATGAATTCAAACCGCCCGCCATGCGCATCGTCGATCGCCGACACACTCGGCGCCGTCTGCTTACTCTGTTTTTGCTAGAAGACATAGGCCTAGCCTATATATCTCCACAAAGAAATAACCTAACCTAGGTTAGATGTGACCTAACCTATGTTAGATGTATATCAGGCAGCAGAACTCATTGTTATCTCTTGCTTGGCTTTGTTTACTGCTGTGCCGAAGTGTCTGCAACACACAAACACACACACACACACATATCAGCTGACTTGAAGCAGTGACCACGGGTCCAAAACAACATAACCTTAGCAACAAGTTGCCAAGTCACTAGCTAGCCAGACCAAGAAATGGTCTAACCTAGCTTAGATATATATCAGGAGGCAGAAATAACTTTTACCTAAATAATAAAAGTTGTTTTGGACCCTGGTCACTGCTTCGAGTCAGCTGATGTGTGTACTCACCTAATTGTACTCACCTAATTGTACTCCCCTAATTGTAGTATACAGGATTTGAGCCTAAGCTCGTGTTGTCCTGTCTCTCTCTCTACCTTTATCCAATTTTTCTTTAAAAGTTTGGATATTTCTTGCTCCCACCACCTCCCCATCCAACTTATTCCAACAATCAATGCTTCTATACGGGAAGCTGAACTTTCTTACATCAGACTTACATACAACTTTCCTCAACTTACATTCATGACCCCTGGTTCTTCCCTCGTCCCTCACCACAAAATCTCCCTTGTCGATTTTCTCAAAACCTTTCACACACTTAAACATTATGATCATGTCACCTCTCTCTCTCTCCTCTCCCTCAGCGTTGGCAGCTTTAGCCTCTCCAATCTCTCCTCATATGGCAGGTCTCTAAGGCTAGCTATCATCTTAGTGGCAACTCTCTGAACTCTTTCCATTTTTTTATTATGTTTTATAAGGTGTGGAGACCACACCACTGCTGCATACTCCAGTCTTGGTCGTATTATTGTCCCTATTATTTTTGCTAACATCTCTTCATCTAAATAATTCAGAGCTATTTTCATGTTAGTCAACACTGCATAGGTTTCACCAGTTATTTTATTTATATGCTGTTCAGGTGACAAGCTGTCTGCCATAACTACCCCTAGGTCTTTTGCTTTCCCAGCTTTACTAATTATTTCATCTATTTTATATTCCCAAGAAGGTCTATATTTACTTTTTCCCATCTCAAGAACCTGACACTTACTTGTGTTGAATTCCATTTTCCAAGTTTGACTCCACTCATATAATTTATCTAGGTCTCTCTGTAATTCTTCACAACTACTCCTACTTGTAATATGCTTCATTAATTTTGCATCATCAGCAAACATAGATATATATGAGCCTATTCCCATTTGAAGGTCGTTGATGAAAACCAAAAACACGATTGGGGCCAACATCGATCCTTGAGGCACTCCGCTTTTTACCCTTTTCCACGAGGAGAACTTTCCTTTTATTACTGTTCGCATTTCCCTCCCAATTAAATAGTTTTCCATCCACTTTAATAATACTCCCTCAACCCGCCCCACAGTCCTGAGCTTCCACAACAATCTCTTATGAGGCACCTTATCAAATGCCTTCTTGAAATCTAAGTAAATACAATCTACCCACCCCTCCCTCCATTGTACAATGTCAATTACCCTATCATAGTAACTCAACAAATTTGTGGTACACGGATGTCCTTTTCTGAACCCGAACTGCTTGCTTGAAATGATTTCCCTCTCCTCCAACATACCCACCCATCTTTTTCTAATAATCTTTTCACAAAGCTTGCATATAACACTCGTTAAGGATACCGGTCGATAATTTAGCGGTCTTCTTTATTTCCACTTTTATATATTGGAGTTATATTTGCTTGTTTCCATTCTAAGGGAAGTTCCCCCTTGTTTAATGAGTGTTGAACAATATTAAAAATAGGTCTCACTAGTTGTTCAGAACATTCTCTTAATACCCATCCAGCAATTTTATTTGGGCCCATAGATTTTCTCACGTCCAATTCTTCCAACAATGATTTTAGTTCATCCTGGTTGACTTCTATCGACTCTAGTCCCTGTATCCCTGTGTGTGTGTTTGTGTGTTGCGGACCGTTCGGCACAGTAGTAAACAAAGCCAAACAAGAGATATGAGGTTCACAAATCGGTTTGGTCAAGATTACTCTGTTAATATATGTTTATGAAATATACCTGGGATATTCTCGCTATCCAAAGCAGCTCAGTTGGTGTTTTGTGAGTAGGCCTAGGCCTAAGAGTAACTCTCGATACAACGGAATTATGGGTTATTCGGCATGCTCTCCCCCCCGAGCGTGCCGGGTAAACGAGGTTCTACTATATTAAGGCTTTCCAACTCGTGGATGTCTTTTGTGGATTCTACCCGAGACGCTGAATCCAGCGACGCCATTCCTCCTTCAATGATATATCAAGATTAAACTCAAGACATCAACGAATGGGAAGGGGATGGAAGGGAGGGCCCTACATCGTCAATGATTTCGGGGCCACTACTAAATATTAGGTTTTCATTCTTCCCTCTGGGACTCAAACCTATAATTTATTAGTGGCCCCTCCATCATTGACGATATGCCTGATATCTCAAGTCTGGAGGGGGACATTCATGACAATATCTAAACCACTATCAAACTACCATAGGTCCCCGCCAGTGGGGTGCCACCTTGCCGTGGTGGCGGGGCTTGATGCGTAGGCCGGTGGGCTCACCTATTTAGCCTGCCTCTCTAGGGTTAGTGTTCCATCGACCTCGTGGACCAAGTGCTCCCCCTTCATCACTGGTAAGAGAGGGGCCTTCCAGTGATGTCGTACTTCTGTGCCCTGTCTTCATGTTGATGACCTGGCATGTTTATGTTTTTTGTTTTGACTAATCTTTAGCTTTGTTGGAGGGTGTTTGTGGGTGGCTCCTACTTACTCCCGTCGAACTGGGGTCACGTTTGTGGCCCCTTTACGCCAAGCTGGGGTGCCGAACTTGACGAACGGAGGCACCCTGATGACACCCTTTATCCCTGGCGTATATTCTGGCTGCATCCCTGGGGCTGTTTTTGTTGTCCCCTAAATGTGGCTCCGTGATGGGTGTGGGAGCAGCTGGAATGAAATTTATTTTTCGTGCTATGGCTAATAACTTGCCCCCTACGGCTGACGACTCTGGCGTTCTCTCGGCTCTCTCTAATCATTCTGTTCCTCGACCTGCCCTTTTCGATGTCGACTCCGGCTCTCCCTCGGACCCCCCATGACCTATGGCTGCTTCTCTGGTGGCTGCCCCAGGTCCTTCTACTGTTGTGATGTTAATGCCTTATTTACCAGTCCCCAATACTGCTGGGTCCAGTTCCCAGGGTCCTGTCACTACCCCACCCCCTTCATCAGATACGGGTGTGAGTGAGTTGGCCTCCGCCACTCAATCAATAGATCTAGGTGATGATGTCCCCACTCAGAAAGTTTCCACTTCAAGTACCTCCGTTACATCTGCATCAGTGGTGGACAGTGCTGCTGGTCCCTCCACGGAGCCGACCCCATTGGTCAATGTTGATATTTCCAAGCCACAGGCCCATTGCACTCCAAGGGCAAGAAGAAGTTTATTTCCAAGACAGCAAAAATGAGTCTCCCTGCATTGAGGGACCTCTTCCCAGCTCCTTATCAAACCTTTGTTAAACTATCACCAAAGTTGGGTAGTTTCAAGGACTTGGACTCCTTCCTTCTCTATGAGGACGTTGTTCTGAAAAGTGGTCCCTTAGATGAAACCCACCTCTTTACCCAAGGCAAAGATGTTGTCATCAAGGCACATTCTGATGAGCATCGCTTACAAATCATGGCTATAGGGGACCTGCTGGGTGTTGATGTGGCCCATAGTACTCCTCATGATGATCTCAACTCCATTAAAGGGGTTATATATGCCCCTTACTTGAAGACAAGACCTCCAGACCATTTAAACAGGGCCTTCTCCAAATTTGGGGTGAATAAGGTATCCCAACTTGGTAGTTTGCCCATGTTTCTCCTGGTTTTTAATACAGACATACTTCCTGACAGGGTACACTATGGGGAGAGGCCCTTCAATGTTTCCCCTTATATCAGAAAGCCGAGGCGCTGCACTAGGTGCCAACGATTCAACCACAGTGTGAATTTCTGTCGAAGCACTACAATCATCTGCTCCCGCTGTGGGAGTCAACATGAGAGACTGGACTGTGTGAGACCTATCCACTGTGCCAATTGCAATGGTTCCCATTAAGCTAATAGTGTGAACTGCCCGGAGTATTTGAAGTCCAAAGAAATATTGAGAATTATCGATCAGAAGATCAGCCCAATGCAGGCGAGGGCGAGGGTCATCGGTGGTGTGAGGTTAGCTGGTGGGCATTCTTATGCTGGGGTAGGCAATCCTCAAAGGGACTCTTCTCGTTGCCCTTCCGCTGAACCCACTCCTCGACCCGCCTCACGACACCCGACGCACCAAGAACCGAAAGTAAGAGGAGTGATAGTGAAAGAGGCAGAGAGACAAGTACCAAGTCGAAGCAAGGAGACGGGGCGAGAGATAATGCAGGGAGCAGGGGACCGGAGAGAGAGCCAGGACAGGGTGGAGAAGGTGGAACAGGGGGAGAGAGAGGGGGTACGGGAGATTGTGGAGGGGGGGGGGGGGAGGAAGGAGAATAGAACTAGCAGGGAAGGTGGAGTTAGGTCAGGGAAGGGATGGAAGAGGAGGTGAACCTGGTAGGAGGCAGAGAGGCAAGAAAACAAGGAGGTGGATTCCAATATACTGTGCTACTACACTAATATAGATGGAATAAACAGTACAAAGGTAGAGTTAGATGATATATTAAGAAAAGATCAACCACAGATACTCTGTTTGACGGAGACAAAGCTGAACCAGGACTTTGACAGCAATATAGTGTTTAGTGAAGGATATAATATATGGAGATATGATAGAAAGGGAAAAATGGGAGGTGGAGTGGCAGTATTAGTTAAGAACCCTATGACAGCAAAGCAAGTGGAGTTAAATAATGACAAGGCAGAAATAATGGCAGTTGTTGTTGTTGTTCCCTAAGCTGCCTGGCCGAACAGCCCCGAGTCCCTGAGAAAGGCCATGGCCACGATCGGGCTTTCCCACAGAGCTCTCATTGAGTGTAGATTGTGTTGTTGGCGTAAGTGGTTGTGTGAAATGCAGTCTTCTATGATGTGTTTAATGGTATGGGGTGCTGTGTTACATCCCGGGCAGATGTCGACAACGGAGTCATCCAGTCTCTTCTGATATCTCAGGAGAGCTGGATGATGTCCGCATCTCAGCCTGGCCAGGTGGACTCTGTCCTCGCGAGGAAGGGAGGATTCGGAAGGATGGATTTCGGGAGGTCGTGCATGCAGCTGCGTGTTGTCTGTGAGTGAGTGGATGGATCGGTGAGAGATATGAGTATGGATGTGCTTCTGGAAGTTGGTTCGGGGTGGGCAGGGAGGGAGAGAGGACAATAATTGTGTGTGATACCGTGTGCTGGGTGTTGTTTTGATATTTCTTGGTGTCTGTGGGTGTGTTGCCATGTAGTTTAGTGGGTGGTCTTGGTTCGTGGAGGCTGCTGCCAGGAATTGAGTGCCTCTCATGTCCAGATGGTCTTTGACTTTGAGGATTTTGGTTTCTTGATGTAGGTGATCTGTGGGTGCAGTAGCTGTGCAGCCTGTAATGATCTTCAGGGCTTTGTTTTGAATAGTCTGTAAGGTCTCATGATGTGTTTCAGCTAGGTTAGAAGCCCAGGCTGGGCTTGCGTATTCCATCACTGATCTTATGTATTGTTTATATACTGTGGTGGTAGTTTCTTTGTTGTGTCCAAATTTTGTGTGAGCAAGTGACCTGAGGGCGTTAAGTCTGGGTGTCAGTTTCTTTTTAATGTTTGTGGTGTGCTGTTTGAATGTCATATGAGTATCATATGTTACTCCTAGGATTTTGTGTGTGTGTGTATGTGTTAGGGGTGTGTTGTTTATGGTGAGTTGAGGGATGTATTCGTGTTCTCCTGTCCAACTTGTGAGCAGGGTTGCGGTGGATTTGGCTGGGGCTAGATTAAGTCTGTTTGTAGTGCACCAGCCATGTAGTGTGTTGAGATAGGGTTGAAGGAGATCTGTTGCTCTTTTTGGGTCATGGTGTGTGCATGTGAGTGTTATGTCATCTGCATAGGAGGCTAAGTTTATTTGGGGCGTATTGGGTGTAGTTATATCGTGCATGTACAGATTGAAGAGTGCGGGCGATAGGACGGATCCTTGTGGGACTCCGTTTGGAAAGTTTCTGATTTTAGATGACTGACCGGCAAAAGATACGTGTGCACATCTGCCTGCTAGGAAGTTGGCCAGCCACCGTTTTGTGTTGTTGTGCATGTTTGTGTTGTAGATTTTGTTTGTTAGGTTGTGGCGGGGGATGGCATCGAAGGCTTTACTAATGTCGAGTGTGGCTAATAGTGATCTGTGTGGTGGTCTAGCTGAATTGATGCCGTCGAAAGCTCTTTGTGTAAGGTCTGTGAGAAGAGTGTTTGTGGAGTGCAGTGGCCTAAAGCCATGTTGTGTTGGAGCTAGGGGTAGGTCAGGTGTAATTAGTTGTAATACTAGGCGTTCCATGACTTTGGAGGGGGAGCCAAGAAGTGTGATGGGGCGGTGCGAGGAGGATAGCGTGGGGTCTTTGTTGGGTTTGGGGAATGTGATGATGATACCATGCTTCCAAATGTCTGGTATTGTGTTGTGTGAATAGCTGTAGTTTGATATGTTAGTGAGTGCTTGTATGCCTTGTGGTCCCAGGTGTCTGAGGTGTATGTTGCTTATGTTGTCTAGGCCACAGGCGGGTGAGTGCTTGAGATTGTTGATGATATGCTTTGTCTGGTGATTGGTGAAGGGTGTATAGTCAGGGTCTGTGGGGAATTGTCTCTTACGTCGGATGACACGTCGGTCGTCTTTGTGAGGTTTTAGGTGGCTGACATGTGAAAAGTGATTGATGAGAGTGTTTGCTTGTTGTTTACATGAAGGAGTAGAGTCTGTTGTTGTGATTGCAGCATGTGATTGTGTTGTGTTGCTGTTGGAAAGTGTGATGCTGTTTAGTGTTTTGTATAGTTTTTTGGGGTTTGTTTTGTGATCAAGTGTTTGTAGGAAGTTATTCCAATTTAGTTTTTGTTGTTCTTGTATTTTGTTGTTAGTTTGGGTGTTGAGTGCTTGAATTTGTTGTGTGATGTCTTGTGTGTGGGGTGCTGGGGAGTGTTTCAGTATGTCGCGTTGTCTGATGAGGTTTTGAATTTCTGGTGTGAAGTTGGGGTTGTGTCTTTTTCTGTTACCTCTTGGAATGTGTTTCTTGTCAGCGTTTTGGATAGTTTTATTGAGTATGTGTACAGCATTGTTGATGTTAGTGATGAGTGTACTGTTTAGAGTTGTGAAGTGTTGTTCTGTCTCATTTGTGAATGCTTCCCAGTTAGCTCTTTTATAATTGGTGTATGTGTGTTTGTGGCTAGCTGGGGTGAGTCTGGTTTTGGTGGTGATAATGATCGGGAGGTGGTCAGAGCCTAAGGTTCTGACCACCCTCCAGGATGTTGTGGGGGCGAGTTCTGGGGAGCAAAAGGTGATGTCTGGAGATGATTGGTTATAGAGGGCTTGGTGAGGAATATGGGTATGTTGATGGATGTCGTTAAGGATGATGAGGTTATCGGTTTGGTTTTGTAGTACCAGCCCTCTGTCTGTGTCGGGGTTGTCGACAAACCAGGCCGACGTCTTGGCGTTGAAGTCACCACCCAGGATGATGTGAGGGGTGTGTGGGGTGTTTGTGATGTGTTGTAAGTGTGGTCTGTATTCATTTGGTACTGTAGGGGATATTTGGGGAGGGATGTATGTGTTTATGATGGTTATGTTGGAGTTGTTGCCAGTGCGTATTTTAATTGACTGTATTTCTGTTGTGTTATCATTTGGGGGGAGGAGTGATTTGGTTTGTACACTGGTTACTATGTATGATATTTCTTTGTGTACCAGGGTGATGAGTCCACCGCCCCCGCCGACAGCCCGGTCTTGTCTGATGGTGGTGAAATTATGAAATGTGGGTGTTTTTTGTGTTGTGCGGAGTTTTGTTTCTTGTAAGATGGCAATGTGTATGTTGTGTTGTTTGATGAAGTGTGAGAGTTCGTGTTTCTTTGTGTTGATGCCATCTATGTTCAGTTGAAGAATGTTAATGTTATGTGCACGATGTATGTTGGGTGCTGCTGCACGAGGATGGGGTGGGGGTGGGGGTGGGGGTGAGGGAGGGGCTGGGGGTTGGGATGGGTGAGGTGGGGGTGGGGATTGGGGAGCAGGAGATGGGGGTTGGAATGGATTAGGATGGGGTGTGGTGTGTTGAGTTGAGGATGTGGATGGTATGGGAAGGTTAGGTGGGTTAGGGAGGAGAGGTGGACGGGTTTTAGGGGGGGGAGTGGATGATATGGGAAGGTTAGGTGGGTTGGGGAGGAGAGGTGGACGGGTTTTAGGTGAGGGATTTGACTGGGAGAGGGAGGGGCATGAGGAACAGGTCCAGGTGTTTGTGTAGTGTTTCTTGGAGGCAAGTGTTGTGCAGGTGAACCCTATGACAGCAAAGCATGTGGAGTTAAATAATGACAAGGCAGAAATAATGGCAGTTGAACTCAATGATATAGAAGGAAAAAAGCTAGACATAGCAGTATCTTACATGCCACCAAAGACCAGAACATGAAGGGAGTTAGAGTTTGAGGAGATGGTCGAGGATATGATTCAGTCGTTGAGAAGATTGCTTTTAAGAAAGAATAGATTGATCTTGGTGGGAGATTTCAACTGTGGTGAGGTTAATTGGGAATCGGGAAATGCAGGGCCAAATCAGAGATCTTGGGGAAGTCGGCTATTAGAGATGGTTACAGAAAATGTACTTGCACAACATGTGAAGGAGAATACTAGAATGAGGGGTAATAACGAACCTTCTAAACTCGATCTGATTTTTACAAAAGGTCCTTACGAAATTAGTGATATAAACTATCTATGTCCTGTAGGCAAAAGTGATCACCTATTACTGAAATAGAAGTTGATCTCGAGTAATGCCAATAGATTAGACAATAGCTATATAAATGACAGACTAAATTATAGTAAAGCTGATTATGTATCCTTGAAAAGATATTTAGAGGGAGTAGATTTGGATCTTATTTTGAAGGAACAAGATGTACAAGGTAAATATAGTAGATTCCTCAAAATTTATAGAGAAGGAACCAATCTGTTTGTCCCAAGATATAAAACGGGAAATTTTACTAAGCAGAAAGAATGGTTTAATTTGAAATGCAAAAGAGCTTTGGGTAGGCGTGATGCAGCTTGGGCTAGATTAAGAAGAAGGAACACTGAGAGTAATTGGAATAAATATAAACAGGAGAGGAATAGATATGTTAACATAATTAGGCAAGTTAAAATGAACTATGAGAAGAACATAGTAAATAAATGTGAAAGTGACCCTAAATTGTTTTATAAACATATAAACAGTAAGTTGAAGGTAAAGAAACAAATTACTAAATTAAGAGTAGATGCTAGGACGTATGAAAATGTATCGGACATGTGCGAGGTAATGAATAACAAATTGGGGTCGGTTTTTACTAGAGAGGAAAGTTTTGACGAACCACAGGCGGGAGTACTGGAGAGTGGTCTTAGCAAGATTGAAATAACTAGAGATGAGCTGTTATCTGCGATGAGAGGACTTGAAGTAAGGAAAGCTATGGGACCGGATGAAGTGTCTGCCTGGGTTTTAAAGGAGTGTGCAGAGCAATTAGTGGAGCCAGTGAGGGACATAATTCAAGCTTCCTTAGATAAAGGACAGGTTCCTGTTGAATGGAAAAGAGCTAATATCATTCCGATATACAAGAATGGAAGCCCTGAGGACCCTTTAAACTATAGACCAGTTTCACTTACTAGTATTATATGCAAGATTTGTGAAAAGCTAATTAGGAAGAGATGGATGATGTATGTATATGATTTATTGAGGCAACAGCATTCTTAAGTATCTGTATGTAACACTAATATTATCTATATGCATACCTCCTTATATTAAACATGTACCATAGTAATCATGTGCACTCACTTATATAATTGTACTGTATTGACTGCACATGGTAACTATGGGTATTTCATGATCTGCCCGCTAGGGGTATGTTATGATCAGATCGAGAGAGAGACTAGCCTACCAAAGGTCTCCCTGTACACTGTACCCACTTCACTCCTGAATACAAGAACCTATTAACTTTTACCCAGTGTTTGACTTATCCCACCTCTTTGATAAGTACCTGGGGATCGTCTGGAAGCAGCCAGACCCAACATATACATGGCGCAGTGAGTAAAAACCGGAGTTACGAAGTTGGACAATCCTGTGGGACCCTTGTGAAGCCGCCAGCTCCACCACTCGGGAGTAAGACAGTGCCTCTAGACCCAGGATTACAGTGAGCAGTGCCCCTGGATATACAGTGCTAACAGTGAAGTGTTGTGTATTGCCAGTGCTTTATTTTGTGTATATTTCATGTGTGCTTGCCCTGGGTACGAGTTCCAGAGCTGCAGGGCCAGCCAGCGAGCGGAGCGCTACACCCTCCTCCCACCACGGCCTGAGCAACACTGAGTTGAGTGAGTGAACGCGGCCGCCTCCCCCTCCCGAGTCACGAGCGGTTGGTGAACACACATACGCATACACGCACTGAGCACGCCGTCACACACACTACTTGTTGCTGGCAATCTTTCGCAGCAAAAACACTGTTATCTACTAGGACGAATATTCAAGTGGGGAATTTTTCGACTCTTTGTTATCAACCTGTCTGTCTGTTGCCCTAACAAGAGGATGTCAGACCAGGAAGATGTACGATTGCAACACAACCCCACATCACCTCCCAGCTCTCCTACACAAACCTCCCCTGGGATTTCTGGACCACTTCCACCTCCACAAATCTCCCAAGATTTTTCTGGTTTCTCTACTTCTACCCCCTTGCGCACTCCACCTCCTCCACCCTCCCACCCACATGCTTCACCCTCAGTTCCGTCTGGGGCCGATTTCCTACAGTTTATTCAGTTTCTGGAGGAATCTAGAAGGCAAGAAGAGGCAGTGAGAAGACAAGAGGAGGCAGTGAGAAGACAAGAGGAGGCAGTGAGAAAACAAGAGGAGGCTTTAAGAAGAGAGGAAGAGAATGCAAGATTTCAGGCTTTGATTCAACTGTTGGCCACTTCCAGGATATCTACAGATCCCTCCATGGTCCAGGGCCCACCCTCCCAACAGCAACGAGTCAGCCCTTCAGATCCCTCAGCACCTCCACCACCACCAAAGGCTACAGCACAGTCCCCACCACCACTTAAAGCCGACTCCACCTTTCAGATGTTTCGAGAGTGGAGACGTCGCTGGGATGACTATGCAGTAATGGTGGACCTCCCCAAACTACCTCCGGCAAAGCAGATGATCCAGCTTCGCATGTGCCTGACCCTCGAGATGCAGCGCATACTTGAACACACCCTTCAGATCGCCCCTTCGACTGACAAGACGGTGGATGAGGTGTTGGATGCCCTGCAAGCTCACATCAAGGGACTTCGCAACGAGGCACTTCGTCGAAGAGAATTGTTGAGTTGTAAGCAGCTTGAAGGGGAGTGATTTGCCGAGTTTTATGTCCGCTTGAAGTGCATTTCCGAGGAAGTTGATGTGTGCCCGGGAAATTCATCTGTCTGCGAGGAAACACAGCTCAAGATGGTGATCCTCATGGGGATCAGAGACAAGGAGCTGGTACAGAAGCTCATCTCCCTGGACTCCAAAGCACCACTAAAGGATGTTGTGACTAGGTGCCGCTCCTATGAGGCCGCTATATCTGCGACCACGTCCATTAGTGCTCCTTCTGACCAAGTGAGCACAATTTCTTCGTATAAAAAGGACAAGAAAGCTCAGGGAAACGGCAAGACTCCGCCCATCAAGAATTCATCAAAGTCAACGGATTTCTGCCAGTGTTGTGCTCGCCAGCATGGGTTGGACACGTGCCCAGCTGCTCAGAGCACCTGCGACGCCTGCGGACGACAAGGCCACTGGTCGCGGACGATCAAGTGCCCTGCCAGTAAGGTCCAGTGCCACCTCTGTCACCGCATTGGGCACATTGAGAAGTGTTGTCGGGCGTCGAAGAAGAAGGACAAGCGCCGAGGGGGATCTCCAAGCAGCAGTGGTACCTCCTCCGACTCCAGCGAGTCTCACGAGGCGAAGCACAACAACTGTCGTCGTGTGGGATCAACTTCTTCCTCTGCCGACAAGACACCACAGCCCATCGTTGTCACCCTGTCACACTGCGATGTCAAATCCCGCCTACGGATGCTACCGGACACAGGCTCTGACATTACAGTGATTGGCCTGCGACATCTAGGATCTCTGGGTGTCTCTAGGAGCAGCCTGCAAGACCCTTCGACTACCATGACGCTCACGGCGGATGGGTTCACGATGGCGCCTGCTCTGGGTGCATTTCAGGCAACCCTCACCCTAGGCAAGAGATCGTGTCCTGCCCTGATTCAAGTGCACGACGGTGTCCAGACTCCTCTGCTTTCTTATCGCCATTGCAGGGAGTTGGCCATCATCTCTCAGGACTTTCCTAAGCCCATTTTGGATGTCATCAACCCAGGAGAATCTCCAGTACAAGACGCCGAGAGGATTCTACAGGATCTTCGCGCCGCAGCAAGAGCGGACCCTACATACGTCTGTCTACTCGACTGCGTCACCTCAGGCTTCCCTGTCAACCATTATAACCTACATGATTCCTTGCTCCCATACTGGATGCTACGGGATGATCTCTGTGCTGATGGAGATCTCGTCCTCTACGGAGCTCGGATTGTGGTTCCTCCGGCTCTCCGCCGCCGCACCCTGCAGCAACTCCACGACAGTCACAGAGGTGTGGAGGCCACCAAGAGCAGAGCGAGGCAGTCTGTCTTCTGGCCGGGGATAGATTCCGACATCGCCAGTACTGTTCATGCTTGCGAGTCGTGCCAGATCCTCCAGCCTGGCCTCCAGAAGGAACCCCTCCTGAATGACGAGAACCCGACGGGGCCCTTTGAGTCTGTCTCGGCCGACTTTATCATGGTTGCCAGGAAGTCCTTCCTGGTCGTGGTCGACCGTCTCTCGGGGTGGCCCGTTGTCGTCCCCTGCAAAGGCGACGCTACTGCCTCTGCAACAATCAGGCTCTTCTGTAACTACTTCCGGGAAGTTGGTGTTCCCCTCTGTCTGAGGACCGATGGAGGCCCACAATTCACCAACTAGGATTTCCGGGACTTTATAGAGCGATGGGGAGTCCGCCATGTGGTTACGTCACCGCATCACCCACAGGCGAACGGCCATGCCGAGCCTGCAGTGAGGTCAATCAGGCACCTCATACTTCAGACTGCACCCTCTGGCAACATTGACATAGAGGACTTTGACCGGGGTCTCATGGAACTCCGGAACACTCCTAACTTCACTGGCCGCTCCCCTGCCCAATTCCTATATGGTCATCCCCTTCGGACATGTCTACCTGCCGAACCCAGATCCTTCGCTCAGGAGTGGCAGGGCAAGGCCGAGGACTGTGACAGACGTGCAGCCGACCGTGCCGAGCAGGTTAAGATCCGGTACGATGCGCACGCACAGCCCCTCCCCAGGTTGCGTGTCGGTCAGCAAGTTCGGATTCAAGACCCGACATCGCAATGCTGGGACAAGGCGGGGGTTGTCATGAGTCTTGGCAAGTCCAGGGATTATGAGGTGCGTCTCCCTAGTGGTCGTGTGTGGTGGCGGAACCGCCGTTTCCTCCGCCCTGTACCCCAAAGTGTTGACCCCCTCCCCCAGTCCCCTGCGACCCCTTGCAATGACCAGAAACAGTTGTCCTTAGCGTCTGACCCCCCAGTTGCCCCACGTTATTCGAAGCGACCCAGAGAAAAGAAGTCCGCTCGAGATTGAACTACGAGCGTGAGGGGGAAGGGAGGTGTATGTATATGATTTATTGAGGCAACAGCATTCTTAAGTATCTGTATGTAACACTAATATTATCTATATGCATACCTCCTTATATTAAACATGTACCATAGTAATCATGTGCACTCACTTATATAATTGTACTGTATTGACTGCACATGGTAACTATGGGTATTTCATGATCTGCCCGCTAGGGGTATGTTCTTGGTTCTTGGTGGCTTTTAAGGGCGAGCAGACGAAGAATCCCGTCCGTTAATTGCCCTGTCTCCTGTGTGGCAGTAAAGTCTTCACATGCAATTCACGAGGCCGGTCGTCTTCAGATAGGTGCAGACCAGCCGGACGGCCCGCACCCGTACTCCCTCGGTGAGGCCCCTGCCTCCAAGGATGGTCGGAAGCAATAAGTCACAGATCCCCAGATGACGAAGACGTTCCTGGAGGAGCAGGCGGTGGGAGTAAAAGCGCGGGCAGTGGGCGATGACATGGACGATCGTCTCAGGCCGAGAGCACCACCTGCAATTAGGACTACCGATGATGTTCAGACGGTGGAGATGGGCAGAGAGTGCCGTGTGGCCAATGCGGATCCTCGTGAGAGCGACATCATATGGGCGAAGGGGGTGTCTGACCCAAGGTTGAATCGCTGAGTCCTCCCGATAAGTCCCAAGTGTCGTTGCCTGTAGTGTGAGGCGGAGTTCAACATCCCACAAGTGGCGGCAGGCTAGGCGGACTGTAGATGCATGAGTGCGCAGGTCTTCCTGTAGGGGCTCCACCACAGCTGAGGAGTGCGCCAGTGAGGCAGCTTGGTCCGCCACGACATTACCACTGATCCCTGCATGTGAAGGCACCCACTGCAGGATCACCATCCAAGGGGGATCTAGACATCGGAGAATGAGACCTTGAATCCGAAATACCAGGGAAGCGTAGGAGGAAGGTCGAGGCGAGTTGAGGAGATGCAATGATGACAGCGAGTCCGTGTATATGACGACAGGTTGGGGACGTAGGTTAGTCATGACAAACACCATTGCTCGATATATCGCAAACAATTCCGCCGCTACTATTGGATGGCGGCCAGACAGCCTCCAGGTCTGGCAAAGAGACAGATCCTCATAAAAGACCGCCGCAGTAGCGGAGGGCGGGACGAGCGAGCCATCAGTGTAGATGCGAAAATGTCCGTCGAATTTGGTGCGACTCAATTCCGCAAAGAGGGTTCGTGCCATCGCCAAGTCCCGGTCCTTCTTGAAGTTGTCGGCAAAGGTAAGGCGTAAGTGCGACGAGAGGTCCATCCATGGAGGCACAGGCGACAACATGGGTACGGGGGACAGGCGAGGGGCAGGTACGTTCAGCCGCCGGTAGTGTTGGAGTCCACGTACGAGGAAGGGTTGTCGACGGCGCACTGGCCAGCGTGGGGCCGCAGATGCCACCCCGGACTCGGCATGGAGGACTGCAAGGGGATGGGACACCGGGAATTGAGCTACCCTCATCATCCACCTACAGTCTTGGTAGATCCTATCCCAGGAAAGGGGCAGCAGGCCTGAGTCCGCCTGGAGGGATATAGTAGGGGAAGAGCAGAACGCACCCATTGCGATGCGAAGCGCCGTGTTGTGCACGACGTCCAGCCTGCCCAGGACCGACGCTGACGCTGATCCGTAGACGGCACTGCCATACCTGATCTTACTCCTGACGAACGATTCATAAAATCGCAGCAAATCATCCCTGGAAGTCCCCCACCGAGACCCGGCAATACTCTTCATCAGATCCAGGCGCTTCAAGCAGGACGTCCGTAGATATTCAATGTGCGGACGCCAAGTAAGGACAGGCCCGTCCAACCACATCCCAAGGAATTTGTGCCTGGTACGGTATGGCATCTGTACCCCACCTAAGGACACCCGTGGTACGCCAGGGAGTTTTGTCTTCAGAGTAAAGCACATGAGAGCACTCTTCTGGGGATTGAGACTGAGACCCCAACGATGCGCCCAGTCATTGAAAGAGTTAACTGCCGCCTGTCGTAAGTCCTGTGCCTGAGGGAGGGTGTCTGCCCAACAGACGAGGGTGATGTCGTCGGCATATACCAGCGTGGATGTTGAGGGGGACCGAGGGTAGTCAGACATGAGGGCATTAAACAGAAAAGCACTGAGGCCCGATCCCTGAAGGACCCCACATTGTACTGGAAACTGCTGCGAGCGTGCTGTCCCCACGGAGACTGAGAAAGTCCGGCCCATTAAGAAGCTGCAGAACCAGGAGAGCACTTGTCCTCTCACCCCTAGTTCACCCAGTTTGTACAGTATCCCAGTGTGCGAGGCAGCATCAAACGCCCCCGCGACATCAATAAATGCCGCCAGGAGTACCTTCTTTTTACGGTACGCATCCTGGACGAGATGCTCAAACCGGAGCAACACGTCAATTGTACCACGACCTGGCCTGAATCCCCCGAGGTCATCGGACAGTAAATTGTTGTACTCAAACCACCAAGACATCCGAGCAAGAACTATTTTCTCCATGAGCTTGCCTACCACAGAGAGGAGGCAGATACCCCATCTGCATGACAGGAGTGCTGGGTCTTTACCAGGTTTGGGGAACGGGAGGAGTAGAGCACGTTTCCAAGGTGCCGGAAAAATGCTCGAACACCAGCTCAAGTTATATAAGGCAAGTAAGGAGGGTTGAGCGGCATGGGACATATGAGTGAGCATCTCGTTCGCCACGTCTTCAGGCCCCATCGCTTTACCCTTCGGAAGGCTGGCCAGGGCACGTTCAAATTCAGCCTGGGTCAATGGACGAGCTAGGTCTGCAGGGGGCGGAGATTCAGTGTGGAAGGAGATCAACGTTTCAAGATGATCTTCCGCCAGCAGGGGAACTGGCCGACCAAACTTCTCGGAAAAGAAAGTCGCCAATGATTCAGCGTGGTCTTGGGGGTCGCATATAAGACTGTCATTGACCGATAACGGGAAGGACGTATTGACCCGCTGTCCGTTCATTTTCCTTACAAAACCCCAAGCTTTCTTACAGGACCCCGCAAACTTTAATCCAGTGCAGTGAGCACCCCACGCAGCTCTCTTCGCCGCCAGCAGCACCCTGGTACAGATAGCATCTGCCTTCCGGAAGGCCCGCTTTAACTCATTACCAGGACACCTACTCCATTCCCTCCAAGCACGCCGACGAGCAATCACCGCCGCTGCGCACTCCGGGGTCCACCAGGGCACCGATGGGCGGGAGGAATGAGTCGCCCCAGTCCTCTTGAAAGCGCTCTCCGCAGCCTCGACCATACACACCGATACGTCCGCCGCCACCTGACCTAGGGAATCTGCGGCCGAGGCATCATAATGGGGCAGGCTAACGGCATAATTCCTCCAGCCATCGTCCCTGAAAGCCCAGCGAGGACGAGCCTTAATAGTGTCCTGAAGAGCCAAGCCTGGAACAGTCATCACAACAGGGAGATGGTCACTGCCCATATAGGGCCCCACCCGAAATTCCGCTCCCTGAAAAATGCCATCTCCAAGACACAGATCCAAGGTCGAGGGAGCAGCAGTGCGGGGGTCTATACGAGTGGGCAGTCCAGGGGTCGTGAGGAGGCTGAGGGTACTGCCGCCCAATAGAGCACTGAAGAGGGAAGCGCCGGACTGGTTAGCGGAGGCACGGCCAACAGCCGGATCCCAAAATTCATGACGAGCGTTGAAGTCGCCTATCACAAGATGGGGTGAGGGCAGCTGGCTGAAAGAGTGTTCGAATTCGCCCGTCGTAACATGGCGACAAGGGTTGTAGCATAGGAGCACCGAGGCCCATCCATTGTCAATGGCGATGGATACAGCTATGACCTCCATGACGCCACCTCCATAACCCCGCAGGGAGATTTCCTTGCTGGGAATTTTGTCAGAGACAGATAGAACTAAACCCCCACCTCTAGTACCCCTGTCAGCCCGGTACATGGTAAAACCAGAGAACCGGAGCGTTAATTTATCCGTCATCCAGGATTCACATATCCCCACAAGAAAAGGGGATTCTCTCTCAATCAGATGGCGTACATCGTGAGTCTTGCGGCACAATGAGCGAGCATTCCATAAAATCAGCCGCCTGTCAGTAGTCGGCGCCATTACGGCGACATGAGGAGCGAGAACAATCTATGCAACATCCGTAAACAAATATCCTTAAAAGAGAGCCCCTCTTGTATGAGATCCCATAACTCCGAGAGAAGGAGGCCAAATGATTCTAGGGTAGGTATCCGCGTCGAGGCGTCAGAGGAAGGTGAGGATGACGAGAGCCCCTCAGGAGAGACACCCTTATTGGAGGCCGGAGATGGACGTGCCCCGCGTGCACGCCGCGGGACACCGGGCAGACTCGGCCGAGAGGCCGGAGCCGTCGCCAGGGAACCATTGTCGCGGGTCCCGGGGACCGGTACTCCACGAGATCCACTGAGAACGGCACGATGAGGGGCATCAGCTACGAAGCGTGGACGAGGAGAGGGCGGCGTGGCTGGGCGATGAAATATCACACTCGCGGAAGAAGTCGGCAGGCGCGACACTCCCAACACACGACGGACACCTGGGGCATCAACATCATCAACATCCTGTGATAGCACCACTTCATCCATCTGATCCGGAAGGGGGGCGAATCGATTAGGAGAGGCGACAGAGGCATAGGACAGATCACCCCTCACCTCCCGAGATGACCGACGGGGAGTGGAGGGGCCAGATCCTACCGCGGTAGCTGCATGGGATGGGCCGGAACGCTTGCGAGGGTTAAGAGATCGAAGAAACTGATTGTGTGCTACGAGGGTCACTTCCCCCTCCCGGTATTCCTCGTGTTTCTGCAATGCTTGACGATAGACCAAGCATGAAGACGCTGACACCCTATGCTGACCATTGCAGAAAAAGCACTTCGGCGCATTCGAACAGGTCCCCTCACCAGACCGTTTCGGATGAAAATGACTACATGTCTCACAGCGCACCTTATTTCTGCAGGATAGGGAGCTGTGACCAAATAGATGGCATTTAAAGCATCTCAACATGCGAAAGTGGTACGGCTCGACTGAGTAGCAGACATGACCCAGTAGAAGCTTCTTCGGCAGTGGCCCCGTAAACCTCAGACGGACCACATTAGAGGCCGACCGGGAACCGTCGTCGTTTCGTTTCATAAGCCGAGTCACCTCCTCCAACGACATCGGGTCACCAGCTAAAGCACGTGAACCCTGCAATATGTCCACATCAGAAACTGCACTGCTTACAGGACCGATCTTCCCCCAGGAGTATGCTGGATCTTCAGGTGAGATAGAAATCCGGCATCTGACGGACCAATCCCCGAATTTAACCATGTCGACCGGGGAGTCCTCCAACGAACACACCAACTGACGTGCAATGGAGATACAGACTGCAGTACCACGGCCTAATACCCGCGTATCACCTGCCCGAACATATTTGGCAAATACTGAATCATTGATGGCACGGGTAATCTTGGAAGGCGCATTAAAAACAGGCTCAATGGACATAGGATCATGAGTAATAATGTACGTTACCAGCGACGGATTATCCACCAACACTTCATCTGGGCGAATGAACTCCAATGGCTGCTTGGAACCGCCTTCCGACCGTGCCAGTTTCTGTGCGCTCCCATCCGACAGGCTAACACCACCATCCGGACGGTCTAGGGTCTCACTTCCACGTTTGGATCCCTGGGCATGTCGGGAATCCATATGTTCCGGAACACCAGGGGGGGGGATCACCCGGGCCAGCTCCCTCCACCAAAGTTGTCCCCACCATGTCAGTGGAGGGGCCCTCAGGCCCAACACATAACACTTCACAACACTAACCGCCGCACACCCCACAGTGCTAGCAACCCCAAGCCAAGTCACCAGCTTGCCTGGGGGATACACTGGGCAGCCTACACCACTAGGACCGTAATAGGAGTCACTCCAATTGTCGCACAGCAGCACAACACCCCACCGTCCACAGCCCCACACACACCGAGCTCGGCTAGGCGACCGGCAAGCTGCCGACCAGCTAAGTACACAATTGTCCAAGTCCATAAGCGAAGCAAACTTAGTCCAGAACCGCATGTCACTAGCCCACTCCACTGAGCCTACACCTCTGGCCAAGCCCTAAACTTGCCAGAGGGATACACAGGGCAGAGGGATATCACCAGGCACAAGGCAAAGAACACATCCATCGCGGACCGTGGTTCGAGCGGCTCTCGCTAGGGGTATGTTATGATCAGATCGACAGAGAGACTAGCCTACCAAAGGTCTCCCTGTACACTGTACCCACTTCACTCCTGAATACAAGAACCTATTAACTTTTACCCAGTGTTTGACTTATCCCACCTCTTTGATAAGTACCTGGGGATCGTCTGGAAGCAGCCAGACCCAACATATACAGATGAAAATGTTGGAGAGAAAGAAGCAATTTGGATTCAGAGAAGGGACATCTTGTGTTACCAGTCTGCTATGTTACTACAGTAGGGTGATAGATGTACAGTACTGCAAGAAAGAGGTGGATGGGTGGACTGCATCTACTTAGACCTTTCCAAAGCATTCGATAAGGTACCACATAAGATATTGTTATCTAAGCTTGAGACGATAGGATGTGTCAGGGGAAGTTTGCTGAAATGGATGGAGAGCTATTTAACAGATAGAGAAATGAGGACCAACATTAGAGGAACTTACTCATCATAGCGGAAAGTTGAGAGTGGTGTGCCACAGGGATCTGTGTTGGCACCTCTTATGTTCCTTATGTACGTGAATGACTTGCCGATAGGCATAAACTCCTACATGTCAATGTTTGCAGATGACGTAAAAATTATCAGACAAATAACAAATATAAGTAGTTGTGAGGAGCTGCAAGGGGATTTAGATAAAATATACGAATGGAGCACCAAGTGGAAAATAAAATTTAATATAAGTTAATGTCATGTGTTAAATATGGGAAGAAGTGTGAATAGACCAAATTGGGAGTACTGGATGGGAGATTATATAATTAGCAAGGCCAAAAAAGAAAAGGATTTAGGGTTGATTATACAAGATAACTTGTCGCCAGATAAACATATTAACCAGCTCTTTAGCGGAATGTATGCAATGGCCGGGAATATGAAAGTTGCTCTGAACTACTTGGATGAGAACATGTTAGTGAAAATTATAAAATGTATGATTAGACCAAGATTGGAGTATGCAGCAGTGGTGTGGTCCCCGCATCTTAAGAAGCATATTCACAAGTTAGAAAGAATCCAGAGAGCAGTTACTAGATTGGTTCCAAGTCTCGGAGAACTGCCATATGAAGACAAATTAAATCTACCGAGTCTAAAAGAGAGGAGAGAGAGGGGAGACATGATAATGATGTACAAATGCACCCTAGGGCTGGAGAGGTTGGATAGGGAGGATATAATAATTATGGATACAGGAATAACTAGGGGCCACAGCTACAAAGTAAAAAGACCTACCTGCAAGAACAATATCAGGAAGTTTAGCTTCCCCTATAGATGTATTGACAAAAGGAATAGGCTGGAGGAGGAGGTGGTAGGGGCAAGGAACATCCATATTTTCAAGACAAAATTGGATGAAAGTAGACTGAGAGACGGGACAACACGAGCTTAGCTCAACTCCTGTAAACTACAATTAGGTAAATACATCTACCCGCTTCTGTGCCAACGAGTTCGGGAGTCTCTACCAGCAACAGGTTCAGCCTGCTCTCAAGTGTGGGATCAAATCTCCCTGCAAAACAGATTCTTGATGTCCTTGTCCAGGGTTCTCCGACTCATTTTCGCGGCTCCCGGCAAGCTGTGAAGTGGAGGCGACGAAGGGGGGGCTCTTCAGATTCTGAGGAGGGCTTCAGTGGTTTCTCCCCATCTGGCGAGCCTGATTGTAACTTCTCCAAATCCAGCAGAATGAATCTGGAACAACAGGCCTCAGGTACAGTGCCTTTCAGCTTTAAATCACAGACTTTAGTGCAAAAATGCCAGGGATCTACTGATAAGGGTGTGAGCAATACCACACCCTTGCCTGCCCCCGCTCTGCCTGCTTCGTTGGTTTCACTTTTGAACACGTGCGGGGGCTGACGGAGGCGGCAGGAGGGGAGTGCATGCCCGCATGCCCACCCTTCCTGCCGCCCCCAACTAATTGTAGTGGGCCCTATCATTTCTCATCCTTCCTGTTTTCCGTTTTTCCCTTCTTCCCGCTGCCCCCTCCTTTGGGAGCACTGTGACTGTCGTGAGGTAAACGAACGTACTCACTCTTTGGTTTCGTTGGAGGGTGTTGTGGGTCGGCAATCCCTACACCCGTCGAATTGTGGTACCCGACGTGTTCGAGCGAGGGGAAACTTTTATGCCAAACCCTAACCCTTGTGCTGGGTCGGCGACCGACGGATCGACGACCCTTAAGGTGCATAAGTCGGGGTGTATATCTGCAAGAATTCCTAGGGCGGTCGTCCCGTCCTCTAATTGTGGCTCCATGTGGGTTTGGAATCTGACTCAGATGAATTTAGAAATATTCGTCCTATGGAATCTAAAATTGCCCCCTCCGACGCTGACCCCTGCGAGAAATTGGACTGCCTCAAGGACCCTTCCCCTGCTGCCAACAGTGCCGGAGTTCCCCACTCAGGCATGGCACCCACAGACCTTGGCAAACCTCCTAAGGATACTGTGACGAATTCTCCATCGTCGGGTAGTGAGATCCATCAGGTGATCTCCCCGGCATCAATTCCTATGCAAAGTACTGCCTCTGTGATCAATAATAGTGATGTCAACCCCACGTCGCGACTTTAACTTCTAAATTACCAGATTATGATTCTAGCCTTAGCCTACCTCTTCATTCCGTTGACAACCTTAATGACGAAGCTCGCATGCCCTCAGCTGACACCCCTACGGATGCTTCTTGCATCCCTGACCCGTCTGTGACTACATCTGTTACCATCTTCCCTCCGGATGCAGGATCTACTACCTCAATTAAACCTGCTTCTGTACCTCCACGATCTCAACGGGCCATTGATGCAGGTACAGGAAAAGACCTTGCCGGTATTTCCTCTGCCATTCACACGCTTCAACCGTTCGTACCTTCGCATAACCGACAAAGGCGTAAGCGTAAGACGTATACCCCTGCTTTGAAGGACACTTATAACGCTATGTTCAGTCCCCCTGATTGGTCACGGTTTTTCACGGTCTCTGGTGAACCTATGGATGATTTTAGTCTATACGATACTCTCGCACAAGATATTGGTGACTTCACCATGCATGCTGTTGGATCGGCCAAGTGCATGATTGAGGTGAAAACACAGGAGCAATCAGAAGCCTTACAAGCCTACCTCGACACCCCTAACGACAGATACACAGGTAAACCAGATGAATACCTGAATCAGTGTACTGGCACGGTTGTGCTCCCTTCCGACTTCGAATTTGCAGATCAGATCTTTACAGACTCAACCAATCGTATCTTAAAATTATTGCAAAGAACTGACCCCACTGTTGTTAAAGTGGACACTTATACTGCTCCTCAGCGTGGAAATCGGCCCCCACTACGCATTGTCAAAATCTATTTTAAGCGCCATGACCTCCCTATGCATGTCCGTCTTGCAGGTCGCCAACTGCAAGTACGAAGGTATGTTAACAAGCCGAGACAATGCACAAATTGCTGGAAGCTTGGGCATTCAACCCCACGGTGTCGGGCTCTCAATACTCGTTGCTTAAATTGCGGCTCAGAACAACATGCTCTCAACAATTGTCAAGCCAGCGCGCCCCGTTGTGCAAATTGTGACGGGTCCCACAAAGCCAATGACAGAACATGCCCGCACTTTGCGTTTCATCGTGACGTATTATATTTACAGGCCACAAAAGGACTCCCCTTCCGGTCTGCTGCAGCACAATTAAGGCAGGAAGGTAAATCTCCTCCATATCGACGGTATGAATCAACTACACCCGCTGACTCCTCTGACCACCAGCGTCCAGAGCAGCCTCCGGCACCACCTATTAGCCCACAACATTACCCCACCAATGATACCTTCCGTTTAGTTCACCTTAACTCCCCGGACCTATCCACCTCTAACAGGTTCGAGGGATTTACTAACTTGACCGATGATACTGAGTTTTGGAACATGACTGCCGAAGAGAACCTAATGGAATGTAACACAGTACCAGAAATAGAGACTTCTCCCCAATCTCACTCCACCCAGTCGCAGCCTCGGAAAAAGCGTAAGGTTGCAAGTCCTATCCGGTCATTATCCCGGACCTCGAAACTCGGCTCCACCACACAGAAATGGGTTATGCCTACCCACGATCCGGACTGTGGCTGCCATAACTGCGGCCGATTCTTTCTACTTCAGCACAAGACTTCTACCCGTACAGTACTCACCGAACATCTTCACAAATTTCTTTCCAAGCGAGCTCCAGCGGAAGATGCTCAAATTCACCATACTCCTTGTTATTGTGTCATCCATATTTGTGAATCTGATCCTACGCCCAAGGACTTGATGCAGAGATTCCTGAAGGACAATAACCTGTTGGATTCTGACTTGACTAATATAGAGCTATCACAATCCCGATTTGATGTTCACCAACCTCCTGTCAATGTGCGTACCACCCTCACCACGCCTGATCCTCCCTGTACCCTTGAGCGACATGTTCCGTTAGCCGCTCCCCACTGCCCAGATCCCGATGCTCCCAAACCTAGGGACATTCCCCCACAAACTCCTGCTAACTCTACGACACCATCATCTGACGAACCTTCGATAAAGACTCATCATACCCCGAGCCCCTCACAATCTCCTGTATTGAAATGTCCCACCAATATCCCACCTGACAAATGTGGATGTCCAATTTGTTTCCGTAATTACATCACACCCCATATCTGTGCCACCGATCCCTGCCTCCTTGCCGGCCTTCACCTGCTTCCGCAGGGGTGACCTTGATTTGGCCCTCGTCTCTGTTGCGGGGGGTGACGGTGAGCGAGGCTTCTTGGATATGCCGGGGGGGGGTGTAGTCACCTGTCCCCGCCCAGTCTCTGAGGAGTTTTGCGTACGCATCTTACACTTAGTAGGGGTATGTTTGATAATTAAAAGCTCCCACAGCTCAAGGTTATCACATTGCAGTGCTTTATGTGCTACATTGGTTGAATAAGCAGCTAGAAGTTGCTTCACTTCTTGTAAAGCAACCGCCGCAGTATTGTCTTTCTGTATTAATACTTTAACACTTAAAAGTTGACAAATCGTGCAATTTTTTGTCACCCATAGTCCCCTTGACCTATCTAGGCATTTAACACATTTAATGCAAAGCTTGTGTGCAAAAATAGGAATACCCGAACATAAAGGAGTTGAACATAATGCAATGAGGGGTTCTAGGGCAGACATGACAGAGACTGGTGGAAATATCCCCCCCCCCCCCCCCCTCCCCCCTCCACCCTGGATCATTACCTGGTCTTCTGGTGCTACGCCGGTACTCCGCCCTGGAAAGATAAAATTTCCAGAAATTAATGCTCATAAGGTTACCCCAAAATGTTTCACATACATGTGTTAAAAACCGCCGGTCAACGAAACGTAGCCCTCAACCACTACTTTTCGTTTTCCTTTAGTTTCATATAAAGATTTCAGCAGATATTTACCTGTCCAAAAGATTTAAGCATATCTTTGATTCTTCATAAAGATGTAGCACCAAGCGGCTCGCTTGGTGTAGTGACTAGCGTCTCGGACTTCCACCCAGAAGGCCCGGGTTCGCGCCCACGCTCGGCGCATTAAAGATTTTTCACAAGCACTGAGTCGTTACCATCCCTCATGAGCAAAGGGATGGGGTAGTAGTATAGGACCCCAATGGAAATACGCCTAATCGGCCTTATTGAGCTATCCTTAGCTAGCTTAGCATGCGCTAGCTTTAAGAACTATTATTATTATTATTATTATTATTATTATTATTAATGATAAAGTCTTTCAAGCATCACTTTATACTTGAAACACCAGCAAGATTCAGGCATCTCTTTATCCTATATAAAAAGTTTAAGCCTATCTTATTCTCTAATCCGACTTCTCACACAGGTAACCGTTGAACCCTTGAGAAGTCCTCATAGATCACCGTCTTGAAGGCCTTGTTACCCTATTGTATCAAGCAATTATTTGGAAAACCATAGCGAATTGCAAATCCGTCAAATATAACCAACCGAAGGTACAACCGCCGGGTTTTTATATTAATGTTAAACCAATTGCACCTGCCCCAGACCTCTTTGGAAAGGCCGCCGGAAGGGGAAAGACCAACAAAAAACAGCATTGTTTCAGTGGCGTTGTAAAGCCGAGAAACCCATATCCAACAGGTGACAGCATGACCACCTAGATAAATGTGTGGAGCCCACCTCACCGGGAATAAAAAGGGAAACCTGATCACAGGCTCAACCACAGAAAACGCAGTTCTGATGAGCCCTCAAGCTTCCAACCTCGCCGGGGTAACAACCTTTTTTAACCCCTCCAACCCGGATGGGCTCTTGAACGCCCATAACAACCTCGGCCCGCGCAACCCGGAAGGGCTCTTGAACGCCCATTGCTTGCATGCGTGCTTTCGAATGCCGCGCGTACATTTTCGGTATCGTGGGACGGTAGGTGGCGCCACCAGGCGTAAACTCCGCCACAGCAACAGTATCTACCCCGACGCCATCATGGACAGTACGCCAAATAGTGATTCCGCTGTGTCCGATACCGTGCTTCCTACGACGCCCTTGCTTGTTCGTCGCGCCTTACCCCGACGCCATCGCCTAAATGTGTTATCTCCCGGAGGTATTGAGACGACATTGAGACTTTATGAGCGAGCTGATGCCAAGCATAATGTTGATGATGAAGTCAGTGACGACTCCAGTAATTATAAGTCGAGTGATTATGGCCATGAGAGTGATAAAGAAGAGCAATTCCTGGGATTTGCGAGAGAACATGACAGTGATGAGAGTGATGAAGGTGATGTACCAGTTGTTGAGGAAGCTGGTTTACCTAAAGACAGTGAACTTGAGAGAGTGAGCGAGTGGGAGAGTTCAAGGTCACTCACCAAATTTCGCTTAAGTGACACGACGCCAAGCCCTTCCCCAGGTAAATCGCCTTTCAAGCTACATTTGTATAAGCAGAAAATACTTGAGAAGGCGGCCGCGGCAGCTAGGGAACAAGCAAAACTACTTGGTGAGGATGAGGCTGTGAGTGAGGGTCAGCGTGGTGACCCTTCTCGTCCGCCATTGTCTCCCTTATCTACCCACGCCACCCAAGATGACCCGGATGCCCCGCATTCTTCCCCACCACCCCCACCATTGCCAAGGGTTGAGGACCCCACACTTTCGGCCTATTTGCCTCCTAGGTCCCCCGACAGGAGACATACTGCTGCCGAAAAGGGGAAAGGTAGGAAATATACCAAGAAAATTAAGAAAAGTAAGAGAGTTTTGTTCGAGGCTCCCGCGGCGTCCACCCCGGCCGGCCCCAGCCATACGTCCCCGCAACTTTCCCCACGGTCCTCCCCACCTCTCCCGCCTTCAACATGTCTTCCTGAAGAAGTCTTTGAGCTCGCATCACCAATACCTGGGCCTAGTTACAGTGAAACATTGCTTTCTGTCACTCGTCGCAGGCCAAGGAGCCCGGGACCTCGGGGGGACACAGCCTCACCTGCCACTCCTTCCCCACCTCGCCCACCCGCACGCCGCCCACGCATCACTGGTTCCCCGCCAGATTATGTGGGGGCCACTGATGATGAAGGGCACCTCTCTCAAGACTCTGGCCATGATTACATAGATCCACCGTCAGGGCAAGATGACCACTCTGACGATGACTATATGGACATCGACGACCCTCGACCCATCCGCTTGGCCCGGCGTCGTGCTGCCCGTCGTGCTGCCAACCGCCCTGGCCGCCGCCCTCGCCGCCCTAGGGCGCGCGCCTCCCGAGTTGGCCGTGGGCGTGCTGGGCCACCAGCTGGAGCTCCTCGTCAGCGTAGACAAGACCCATTCTACGTTTTTCAGTGGCAAGACGTAGTTGATGAGGATGCATACAACCCTGATGTACCAGCTTTTGATGAGGTACTGGAGGGTTCAGGCGTTACCCCCAATTTTCCTGCAGGCCCCAATGCTCCACCACACGAACTGTTTGAGGCCTTCTTTGATGAGGAGGTGGTAGGCTATGTTGTCAAAGAGACAAATAAGCAGCACCAATTCCAGGTCCACTTTTTGGGAAAGATGACCAAGGGCCACATGAGGCAGTGGACCCCAGTGACTCATAAAGAGTTCATGGTGTTCCTGGCACTCACCATGCTAATGCCTCATGTCAAGAAGCATAGGTTGCCTGACTATTGGATCACCAATGATCTGATATCCACCCCTGCCTTCGGGAAATATATGTCTCGCGACCGGTACCTTGATATCCTCGCAGCGCTCCATCTTGTCACCAACCTTGACGTCCACCTCCCAGACAAGCTGTGGAAGATTAGGACGTTGTATGAGATGATGCGAGAACGCTTCACCTCCTACTTCAAGCCCTTCCGCAAGGTCGTCATTGACGAGTCTCTTGTGCTGTTCCGGGGAAAACTCAGCTTCCGGCAGTACATCCCCTCAAAAAGACATCGCTTTGGCATAAAATTCTTTGTGCTGTGCGACTGCCAAACTGGCTATGTCCTGGACTTCCTGGTCTACAGCGGGAAGGAAGGGGACTTGCTTGTGGACCCCCTCATTGGCTTTGGCGGAGCAGTGGTGCAAGCCATGATGGACCGCTACTTTCATAAGAATCACGTCCTCTACATGGACAATTATTACACGTCCCCCACTCTCTCACAGTACCTGCATGAGCGCAAGACGGGGACTGTAGGCACAGTACGAGGGAAAAGGAAGGGCATGCCACCTTTCCCTCCAAAGACCAAAAAAGGTGATGTGTTCAAGAAGAAGTCGGGGCCCATTCTGGCTATCCACTGGCACGACCAGCGGAAGGTCAACCTCCTGACCACCATCCACAAGGGGGAAATGGTGGAGACTGGCAAGGTGGATCGCCGCACCCAGGCCAGGGTGACCAAGCCCGATGCTGTCCTGGACTACAACATCAACATGAGGCTGGTGGACAAGTCCGACATGCAGATAGGCTTCATTGACTGCCTGCGTACCTCGTGCAGATGGTACAAAAAGTTCTTTCTGCATATGGTGGACATGTCAGTTCTGAATGCCTACAACATATACAAGCTTCGGAATGTGAACACACCCATGAAGTTCAATAGCCTGCGGAGGTTCCAAAAGCAGGTGTTGACGGAGCTCCTGGAGAAGTATGCTATGCCACAGAGGGCAGTGGCACATCCTGGGCCCGCCGTTATTGACCGCTTGCAGTCTGCTCAATACTTGATTAGGCACAGGCTTGGTTCCCTACCTCAGAATGAATCCGGAAGAACACAGCAGAAGCGGTGCCATGTCTGCTACAACAGCAGGGTGAAGCCGAGGTCAGGTAAAAAGTCAACCCTGGAGTGTGTGGAGTGCAAGGTGGCACTCTGTGCTGTAGATTGCTTCTTTGATTACCACTCCAAGCTGGAGTTCTAATAATCATACTGAAATTGCCAAATAAAATGACAATATGTACACTATAATTATATATAGGCAAAAAGTGGAAGAAAACCAATGTATTGTAATACAAAAGTCATGTATTATGAGAACATTGATACAAATACAATTACACCATAATAATATGTGAAAGTGACACATATGTATATACCAAGTGACATTCATATGATTAGAACCTATAGAAATATATAAATCAGTGAAAAAGACACAATAAATTGTATATAAAACGTTTACAAATCATATAACTAAGTGAAAGTGACACAAGACCTAATATTTGATGGCCAAAGTATAATAAACACCTGTGATAACGAATAATCAGTGCCTAATACAACAATAACCTACCTCAATTACTAATAAAATGTACGGTATCGAGTGAAAATGAGCATTATCAGTGACAGTGACACTCTCTAAAGCATATTTGTCAAAGTGAAAGTGACACAAGACCTAATATTTGATGGCCAAAGTATAATAAACACCTGTGATAACGAATAATCAGTGCCTAATACAACAATAACCTACCTCAATTACTAATAAAATGTACGGTATCGAGTGAAAATGAGCATTATCAGTGACAGTGACACTCTCTAAAGCATATTTGTCAAAGTGAAAGTGACACAAGACCTAATATTTGATGGCCAAAGTATAATAAACACCTGTGATAACGAATAATCAGTGCCTAATACAACAATAACCTACCTCAATTACTAATAAAATGTACGGTATCAAGTGAAAATGAGCATTATCAGTGACAGTGACACTCTCTAAAGCATATTTGTCAAAGTGAAAGTGACACAAGACCTAATATTTGATGGCCAAAGTATAATAAACACCTGTGATAACGAATAATCAGTGCCTAATACAACAATAACCTACCTCAATTACTAATAAAATGTACAGTATCGAGTGAAAATGAGCATTATCAGTGACAGTGACACTCTCTAAAGCATATTTGTCAAAGTGAAAGTGACACAAGACCTAATATTTGATGGCCAAAGTATAATAAACACCTGTGATAACGAATAATCAGTGCCTAATACAACAATAAGCTACCTCAATTACTAATAAAATGTACGGTATCGAGTGAAAATTAGCAATATCAGTGACAGTGATACCCTAATAAACATATTTTATATAATTGGCCTCAAAATAACTAGAAAATATCAAATAAACATCACATTCTCAATATCAAACACTAAAATCGTCTAAGGGAGATAAATACTTTGGCGCGGCGAGCGGCTAGGTGCGTCGTAGCCATGGCCGGGGCGACGCGTCCGAACGCGGGAAGAATTTGCCGCCGAAAAGCACTCGTCTTCCCGCGCTCACCATTATGCAACCAGAGGGGCTAGAGACCTCTACTCAACGCCATTCGACAGAGGAAGGTTTGTGGAACATTATTCTTTTTTATTCACAACATTACATGACATATTCATTGACTTACAGAGTAGTTAACATAGGCCAAAGATCGTCAAAACACCCGGTACCGGAGCACAGTCGTAAGCTATAGCCCCCGGGGCTGGAGGGTTAAACAACTTGACTTAAAAAACGCTTTACAAAACGGCTTTCTGGTGATGGGCTGGTCTATCAGAGTGAGAACTGAGCGATCTCTGCCATACCCATAGCTTACTCCGACTGTTCCTTTTACTTATGTCCTTCCTAGATCTCAAGTGACGGCGTCTGTTCCGTGGATTGACCTCCCAATCTACCAAGATTGGAAGCCAAAGCGTCACATTTTTTCCTTTGCCCCTCAACTTTCTCTTCATAATTGCTGAGGGGCACAGGGCCCTGGGTGGGGCTTTGGTTTCCCGGGCGTTTCCGCACCCTCCTCCGCTCCCCGCCATGGAGTGGCTTCGGTCACCCAGGCTTTATTGTGGTAGGCAGGGAGGGTTCTGTGGGGGCGCTCGGTTATGGCCTTGGCCTTGCTCGGGGCCTTGGGGCTGTTCGGCCAGGCAGCTTGGGGAACAACAACAACAACAACAACGGCTTTCTCGGCGCAGCGAGAAAGAAACCGCCGGAAAAGGCAACCCACACCAATCAGAATGCAGTCTGATAAACCCAAACAGAAACGCAGTCTGAAATCTCCTGGATCAGCCAATCACAACCAATCCAGGACACATGACACAGGAATACATTTGTATAAATAATGAACAATGAAAACACTTGCACATGTGAAAATATCTACGCGCGGCTGGCTAGGCCTGGTGAAGGATAAAATAAACACTTAATGACGTCGAAAAAACAATCGAAAAGCACTTATCCTCACCAAAACTGGAACAGCAGCCTCATCAACATCGTAGAAAAAAGCCCAGGGAAGGGCATCACTGACTCGGAACCCAGAAAGTTCTCCACCACGTGAAGCAAAATAACACCAGGAACGTCAGTACAACACAAATAGGCTACTCTATCTGAAAGATAGCCAGAAGCCAGACATCGCGTAGTTTATAGGTTTGACTCCTGTAAGGAGATAAAGAAAACCTAATATTTAGTAGTGGCCCCGTAATCATTGACGAACATGCCTATTACATAAGGCATCCTCTTCAAACACTAATCCGCCGTAGTTTTTAATCTACCGCGCAGAGCATTTAAAAACTGAGGAGCCTTCATCATGAGCGCACGCGACCTCACTCATGGCTTCAGTCATTATGAATTGGGTTCTCACTACGAAAAAACTTCGTAAAAAATAAAAAGAAAAAGAAAATAAGAATAACTATCCAATAAGCTTTCCATCATATCGTGGATGTACTTGTGTGGATTTCTGACCAGACGCTGATTCAGGCGTCATTCTTCCTTCACTGACATATCAAGTAAACCAAAATCCTCAATACATCAACGAATGGGAAGGGGACGGTCGGGAGGGCCCCAGTCGTCAATGATTACGGGGCCACTACTAAATATTAGGTTTTCTTTATCTCCTTACAGGAGTCAAACCTATTATTTATTAGTGGCCCCTCCATCATTGACGAACATGCCTGATTTCTAAGACTGGAGGGGGACATTCGTAATCATATCATAACTCTAGAAAAGCAGATAATAAAAACAACCACATAGTATTCTTACTTTGAAAATATATTTAACAACGGCGTAGCCGAAAAAATACAAGAAAAAGGGGGTTCAGGCAGGTGCGTGCTTCAAAGAAGCCTGCCTGACAAAAAATGGGTAACCCTGAAGATTCTGAACACAGATCTGTAGTTACAAAGGCACCCCACTCAACGAGTGGTGACAAAAAATAACAAGTTATAAGTTTATATGTGCACATAATAAACCCCAACATAAACTTGGAGATAAATTGCAAAGGAACTCCATTATTCTAAAATTAAATTGCTTTCGCAGCTAAACTACTTTAACAACACCGTTGTTTTGTACTTAACATTGTACTAGGACAATTTCTCACTGAGAAATTTTCATATCACATTTTAACCTTAAATTGTATCACAGCTCTCATACTCCGGCGGGGTCTAGGGTGTCCTATGTCAACTGACTGCACCCCCCCCCCCCCCCCCCCTTTCCCGTGAAAGTAAACAAAAGTGACTGCAGGGCCACCTAGACCCTCTGCCTTAAAGCTATACATGGTAAGGAAGGTTTGTCTAGAGCAACTGACAAGTATCTAGACAGAAACGTGTGATTAGACGCCCACAACTGCGTGGACGCTATGTCTTCAACTGAAATTTTTTTCAGGAAACGTAAAGAGGCTGCCCATTTGCGTAAATCGTGGGCCCGACCCACAACGCCGGGATTACTTTCTTTAATGACTTCTACCAGAAGAGAGGCTAATCGCCGTTTAAGTAAGCGTTTACCCGTACTTGCTACCCATAAAGCACCTTGGGGTTTTGAGGAGCTACTCTCAAATATTTGGTTAGAGCTTGCACTGGACATAAATTATGATGCACCTTTCCCCTTTTTAACGCCGGCACCGTGAACTCAGAAAACACGTGTGCACTATGCTCATTCTTGGCTACAAAACCTGGGGAGGGTGCAATGGAAATACATTCATTAAGTCTACCAAACCTAAGACAATTAGGTGTGTTGCTCATCGCCGCCAGCTCAGACACTCTGTTTCCGGTGGCCAAAGCCAAAAGGAAAACCGCCTTTTTTAAGAGTAATGCAAAGTCTGCAGTATTTTGGTACAGACGAGAGTGAAGCAAAGACAAAGCTTTGTCCAGAGACCAAGTAGGCATGAGCTGACGGGGAGGTGGGCGGAGTTTAAAACATGCTCTCATAAAACCTGTTTCCTCCGCTACCGGTATGGAAAGACCCGTAAGGTCTAAAAAGGGCACTCTAATCGCAGTTAAGTGATTTTTTAATGTTACCACAGATAAACGTTTCTGCTCAAACAGATAATTCAAATAATTAAAAACTAATGCCACTGAGGGTACAGTTTGTTCTGTCCTAACGATCCAAGAAGTAAAGGCTTGCCAATGTGATTGATACTGTCGTTTTGTAGACTGAGTATATTGATTAAGTAATTTATTTGTCACATCTCTACCGTATGGTGCTAGCCACTTGGCCTCCTGAATGTCCATAATGCAAAAGTCAGCGAGGTCGCTAGGTTTCCAATCGTGTCTAAGTGGAAATACCCGACCGGGAGCGATACCGGGTCCGGGCACCACATTTTCAATTGCTGGTACCACAACTGCGCCGGCCACAGTGGCGCGATTAGCGAGACTAAGCCTCGATAATCTCGTAGTTTGTTCACTACGTGGCACATTAGTGACGCATCTGGCGGTGGAAACAGATAGATGGAGCTCCATCTGTTCCAGTCTGTCACTAGGGCGTCTGGCCCCCCTGCCGGCGTTTTCGCCCGGCGGGTGAGGTATAGAGGGAGTTTGTGAGTCTCCTCGGACGCAAAAAGATCCACTTGTGGATGGGAGAGCTCTGCAATCATTAGGTTGAAAATGGGTTGCTTGAGCTCCCATTCTACTGTCGTGCTCTGTCTCCGGGACAGAGCGTCTGCCCAGACGTTCGCTACGCCTGGGAGATAAGATGCGTGAAGATAAATATCTAGACTGTTGGCTAGAGCAAAAATCTCTTCCGACACGTTTAGCAACTTCCTTGACCTCGTTGACCCTTGTTTCTGAATACAGTGGACTGCATTCAGATTGTCCATTCTGAAGGCCACCGACTTGCCCCGTAACGCCGGGCCGTGAGCCTGAAGGAAATACAAGGGGACTAGTAATTCTTTGACATTGATGTGCGAGATTTCTAAGTGGGACCAAAGCCCCTGATTTGACTGAAATCCCCAACCTATTGTGCCTGACGCATCCGTGTCTACCCATACCGTTGGTGGAGGAGAGGTCCATGACATTATTGAGTGCAATGTTTCCCTCTTCGCCCAGACCGCTAGTAAGGTGTGGATTAATTTCGGGATGGGCCATAATTTTCCCGCCGGTAAGAGCGGGAAATATTTGTTGCCTTCCAATATTAATCGTTTTACTTTCAACCGGCCCAACTTGACAGTTAGTTGAATCCAGTTGAGAGAGCCGACCAGAGACTCCCAGACCCTTCGCGTCGTAGTCAGACCGTGAAGAAACCTGAACAGTTTCCTGCGAAACCTGTTGCGATTGTCCACACTCTGACTCAGAGTGAGAGCGGCGGTGTCCCAGACCAGCCCTATCCACTGAATTACTCGTGAGGGCACAAAACCTTGACTTTACCAGATTTACCTTGAACCCTAGAGTTTTGACATGATTTAAAATGATATTGACATGTTTTATGCATAATTGTTGTGTCTCTGCCACCACCAGCCAGTCGTCCAGATACCACAACACTCTGATCCCCTGTTTTAACAATGGCATCAGGGCTTGCCGGACTAGTTTTGTGAATAATCGAGGTGCCAGGTTCAAGCCGAACGGCATCCTCTGAAAAACAAAATTTTGGTGCCTGATCCGTAAGGCCAAAAACCTTTGAAATCTTTTGTTGACCGATACGTGCCAATAGGCGTCTGTCAGGTCTAGTGAACACATCCAACCTCCCGGCGGAAGTGTTAGCCTGATTTGGTGTACTGTTAACATTCTGAAAGATTCGTTGTGAATGTGAAGATTCAGATAAGACAGGTCTACGACCGGCCTCATCTGAACACTGTCCCTTTTGGGAACCAAAAATAGTTTGGACGTGAATACAGGGTAATTTGGGGGGACCGGGATGATGACATTCTTGGCAATCATTTCCTGGGCTAGTGACTCCACCTCTAAAGAAACAAAATTCGCCGTTGTCGGCTGACGTAAACGAGGTCGCCGGAGCCACTGCCAAGTGATGCCTTTGCGTGCCACCATCCGTGCCCAAGTGTTTAACGGCCATGCTTGGTGACACGTTCGGAACGACCCAGTTAGCAGACAAGGATTCGCCGGCCGTACTACACTCGGTTCCTCCGGCCTTAAGGTAGGCGCCGGGAGTGAGAGAGACTTTAGTTTTTTTATGGTGGGGTTGGTGCTGGACGCTTCGCCGGCTGGCTGGTGTTGGCCGAAGACTGGCCCTGACCTGGTTTATGTTGGCCGCGTCCTCTCTGACCTGAAAACCTACTCTGTCTATGCCTGAACTGACCCTGGGGGGAGTGGGAGGACTTAGGCGGAAGAAAAGGTTTAGATCCCCCTGGCTGAGCTTTAGTAGTAGGCCTGGGTTTGGGGAAGTTAAATGCAGGTTTCTTAGAAGGGGTGGGACTGTGCTTAATGGCCTGTGCCATATTGAACACTGTTCGCCACACTTCAGGGGTCATTAAAGAGGGAGTAAGCACTGGTGACATAACCACCTGATTAGCAATGCGATCAGGTAGCTTGCGAACTAACGACATCCTAAGATCTTGTCGTGCTCGTACCGCCTCAAGCAAGGCGGTACGTATGTCACCCAAGGATTGGATTGACGACTGAAGAATCAGTCGCCGGGATAACTCAACCGATCTTCGAGCATCCGCATCTGCGATTGCCTGAGTGGATCGTAGTAAAGACTTAGCCACCTGCTGAGATACTATGTACTGTGAGAACAGGCGAAAAGCTTTTCCCCGTAGCCTAAATTCTCTGTCTAGGTGAGTAGGGGTAGGGGTAGTGAACGGGTCCTTCAGCTCACAAAGATTAATCTTAGGGGCAGCTAGAAATGAAAACAAAGCTGACGGGACTCCGCCGGCAGAACCCACCGGCATTGAGAACCAAGAATGAGTATCCTGAGGTATCTGGTGGGAAGATTTAGAAGTGAAAGTGGTTGCAAAGTTTTGAGCCTCTACCTCCCAATCTACCCAAGGTCCTGGTCCCAACTGTCCCACCTTCAAAACTGGATTAGCTGCTTCGTCTGTGACGGTCTGTAAATCTAGTTCAGGAGTGAGAGCTGACAGAGTCTTAATATCATTAAACCCATCCAGCTTAGACCAGTCTGAAAATAGTGTTGAAGCTGAGGCAGGGGGCAAAGCAGGCTTAGAAGCATACACAAAATAATCTTGATGATAATAACTAGGTATAGCCTTGATGTTTACGTCCAGAACATTACCTAAAGTATCCATGGCCCTTAGTTTCTTTGACTTATTGCCCTGGATGACCCACTCACGCGGTACCGGGAGTTCCCTTGACAAAGTAGGTTGGGCAAGCTCTGGTTTAGAGGAGTTCAAAAGAACCCATGACTCGTCTGGCCCATAAAGTAAGGGCATAGCTACCTTTCTAAGAGGCGCTTTGTCTAGAGGGGGTGGATTGACATCCGTTATGACCCTGACATTTGAAGTTGTCAAAGCCGCCGTAGCAGGCTTATTGATCCCTGAGGTTAACAAAGTGGGAGGGTTAGGGATCTTAGATAAATCAATCGAAGTCATCAGAGGCCGTACCGTAGAACTTGTCTTGGGAGCCCCCAAGTCCATTGTGGGGTTTTCCTGTTGTTGACCAAAAAATTTAGATAAAGCATGAGTAAGCAGCCTATTAATTTCTTGTGCCGTAACAAACTGGTTTGATGAAGAACTTACAGGTGAATCATTAGTATCCTGTGCGGCGTCCAAGCCTGAGCCTGACCCTTGTCCTTCCATCTCCGAAATTATAGAAACTTCATCTTTCTCCTCCTGATCCTCCTGAGAAGACCCGCCGAGGCAGGGGTACCTTGTTGCCAAGATAAGTCTGGGATAGAGGATGGGATCGCCGCGTCCCTGTGGACATCGGCTACTGTGTGACTCGTTTGAGTCGGACGTGGGTGATCAGACCCTGGTTGCGCAAACCGCCAAACACCTAGGCCCTGGCCTACGCTCTCTTGAGAGTCTGAAACATTCTCACTTACTGAACCCCCTGAACTTTCCAATTCCAGGGTTAAAATATTAAGTGGCAAATCCTCTTTTGGGACAGGCACTGCACTGGACTCTTGGGCCTTAACACAAACTCTGTCTGGGGTAGAGGTACGATGAGATGCACTAGAAGTTGGTGAATGTCGAGAGGACTTCCGTTTATGAGAATCCTTTTTAGAGGATTTATGGCTACGGTGTGACCGCGAACTATTCTTAGATCTAGAGGAATCCTCGCCGTGACCACTGGTGGAACCTTCCGTCCTGCTCTTCTTACTCGCCGGTGAAGAGGCCCGACTAGATGACTGGTGTCTAAGAGGAGACCTAGACCGGGATCTCGCCCGAGACGAAGAGGCGGATACCGGGGGTGTAGGCTCTCTTGGGCGTTTAGGTGTAGCCGCAGAGGATACAGAACCCTGACCAGTCTCCGCCGGCTTAATACTCGTGACTCTAGAGGAACGTTTAGGGGGAGGGTGTTCGGAGAGCAATCTATCCCAAAGTGGGACGTTGTCACATTGAAGTGATTTATGTGCAACAATGGTAGTGTAGGCTGACATCTGTTGCCTAACCTCTCTTAAGGCTACCGCCGCGGTCTTATCATTATCACAAAGGACCTTTAAAGCTAATTGGGAGCAAAAAGAACAATTACGCATAACCCAGAGACCCCTTGAACGGTCTAGACATTTAACACACCTTATGCAACGGGTATGCGCATAAATAGGGATACCAGCACAAGCAGTGGTAGTGCACAAAGCAAAAACTGGGGCCACGGTAGCCATGACAGAGACTGGTGGGAGGAAACTACCGCCGGGTCTGTATTGGTCCGCCGGAGCTCAGCTCTGGAAAAAAAGAAAATTTCCAGGAATTAATGCTCATAAGGTTAACCCAACATGTTCGCGCACAAGTGTTAATAACCCGCCGGGTAACGAGATGTAATGGCACAAACACAGCTCGCTACGCGGTGGGGTTCAGAAATCTAAACAAATCTTTTGTTAAAGAAAGTGAAGAATACCCTCTGATATAATATAACGGTCCAGCATGGCGCTTATAGTCTCTTGGTGGTGGCGACTGGCTCAAGATTCAATTTTGTAACAAAGCAACCCCCCAAAAGACGCCGGCCCTTGAAATATTTTAGTAGAATAGCACAGGGCAGGATGATACGAGATCTGATGTCTAACGAATTGTCACAAAAGATCGCCGTAAGTTAGAAGGCGGCGATACCTGCTTGTATCACTAAATTAATTGGTTAAATCGAAATCGAATTTTGTAAATTCCTTATTTCCTCCACCTAGGAGCACCCGCCGGGTGAGAAGAATCGATATATTAACCTAAATTGAACCTTCAATTGCCGTAAAAGTAAAGGCGGCGATACACATAGTATCACTAAATGGATTGGTTAACTAACTGAAAGACATAAGTCGTTCATCCCACCCTACCCAGGTGCACCCGCCGGGTGAGATGTCCAAACGTTAACCCCATAAGTTCCTGTCCCCACTTCTTTGTAAAAGATCGCCGGGGAGGAACGCCTAAAACAACAGCTAGGTTTTTCAAGTGGCTTTGTAAAACCAGGTAGAAAAACTACATAACGTATGTCCGCATGAACAATCGTTTTATAGATGGGAACAGCCATCCCGCCGGGAATCAAAGGAGGCCTGAAACCAGGCATCCACAGAGACGCAGTCCTGGAGAGCCACAGACACCCCAACGCCGGGGAAACAAGCCAGTGTTAACAACCACGTGTGGCCCAACACGGCTCGCGGCCGGGATTTTCATGGTGAAACCGAGAAAACCCCGCCGGAAGGCAACCCACCCTGAACAGACACCATCTGAACAACAAGAGACACGAGGAGAGCCACGCACGACAACCCCAAGGTCACTCCATAATCCGTGGAATTAGCCAATACACAACTAAACCAGGAAACAATTATAGTCCGAGGAATTAGCCAATACACAACTAAAACCCGGATACACATGACACAGTAGGGCATATTTATCAATAAAACAATAACACTAGTACATGTGGCAAAGCTACGAGCGGCTGGCTAGGCCTAGGTAGACGGCATAATAAAAGTTGAAATATACACAAACACTGGAATATCACAACAGGAACCACCGCCATCACACCACCGTAGCATAAACTTCCGACCAAGGGAAGACTGACTCGGGACCCAGAAAAAACTTCACTAAGTGAAGAAAAATACGCTGGGAACGTCAGAAACAAAGCTTACCTCATCAGAAAGATAAAAGGCAGCATTAACTAACGCGTAGTGAAAGCCGCCTGCATCACAAACTAACTCAGCTGTGAAAAAGTTCACATGTCCACAACGGGACCACGAGGGTACATCCGAAATAGATGCCCCATACACTCGACCCAAAATACACTGCACTGCGGGCAACCAGCCCAGGACACTCCTGCTACGCCTATCCTAACCTTACTCGATACATCCTAGAGTAAACAAATGAGAAAAAACTCACTAGGGACGCAACGAATGCGGAACTAGCGGAGCGTGGGGAGGCACGTCCGGGCAGGCTGAACGCAGAGCAGAGAAGGAAGAATGACGCCTGAATCAGCGTCTGGTCAGAAATCCACACAAGTACATCCACGATATGATGGAAAGCTTATTGGATAGTTATTCTTATTTTCTTTTTGTTTTTATTTTTTACGAAGTTTTTTCGTAGTGAGAACCCAATTCATAATGACTGAAGCCATGAGTGAGGTCGCGTGCGCTCATGATGAAGGCTCCTTAGTTTTTAAATGCTCTGCGCGGTAGATTCAAAACTACGGCGGATTAGTGTTTGAAGAGGATGCCTTATGTAATAGGCATGTTCGTCAATGATGGAGGGGCCATTAATAAATAAAGCCTCCTAACAAACTAGGACTAAGATGACTAATCACGAAAAACGTTTTACAGCGTCCCCTACACGGACACGAGGGACCGCCCGAAATAGGCGCCCCAACAAAAAGGCACCCAAAAAACACTTGTCCTGCGAGAAAACCACCCATGACACCCCAGCTAGCTAATCCTAACCTTACTCAATACATCCCAGAGTAACCATATGAGAAAAAACTCACTAGGGACGCAAAGAATGCGGAATACAGCGGAGCACAGGGGGCACACGTCCAGGTGGGATGAGTGCAGAGCAAGGAAGATGGAATGACGCGCATTTCAGCGTCTGGTCCAGAATCCACAATAAGTACATCCACGGAAATGGAAAGCTTTATGTATAGTTATTCTTAATTTATTTTTATTTTTTATTTTTTACGAAGTTTTTTCGTAGTGAGAACCCAATCATAAAGACGAATCCATGAGTGATTTAGCGTGTGCTTATGATGAAGGTTCCTCTGAGCTCTGCGGCGGTAGTTTCAAACTGCGCTTATGGGCGTTTGAAGAGGTAGCCTTATGTAATAGGCATATCGTCAATGATGAAGGGGCCACTAATAAATAGTCTGTTTGACGGAGACAAAGCTGAACCAAGACTTAGACAGTAACATAGTTTTTAGTGAAGGATATAATATATGGAGATATGATAGAAAGGGAAAAAGGGGAGGTTGAGTGGCAGTATTAGTTAAGAACCCTATGACAGCAAAGCACGTGGAGTTAAATAATGACAAGGCAGAAATAATGGCAGTTGAACTCAATGATATAGAAGGAAAAAAGCTAGACATAGCAGTAGCTTACATGCCACCAAAGACCAGAGCATGGAGGGAGTTGGAGTTTGAGGATATGATTCAGTCGTTGAGAAGATTGCTTTTAAGGAAGAATAGATTGATCTTGGTAGGAGATTTCAACTGTAGTGAGGTTGATTGGGAATCGGGAGATGCAGGGCCAAATCAGAGATCTTGGTGAAGTCGGCTATTAGAGTTGGTTACGGAAAATGTACTTGCACAACATGTGAAGGAGAATACTGTACTAGAATGAGGGGTAATAACGAACCTTCTAAACTCGATCTGATTTTTACAAAAGATCCTCATGAAATTAGTGATATAAACTATCTATGTCCTGTAGGCAAAAGTGATCATCTATTACTAAAATGGAAGTTGATCTCGAGTAATGCCAATAGATTAGGCAATAGCTATATAAATGACACTAAATTATAGTAAAGCTGATTATGTATCCTTGAAAAGATATTTAGAGGGAGTAGATTGGGATCTTATTTTGAAGGAACAAGATGTACAAGGTAAATATAGTAGATTCCTCGAAATTTATAGAGAAGGAACCAATCTGTTTGTCCCAAGATATAAAACTGGAAATTTTACTAAGCAGAAAGAATGGTTTAATTTGAAATGCAAAAGAGCTTTGGGTAGGCGTGATGCAGCTTGGGCTAGATTAAGAAGAAGGAACACTGAGAGTAATCGGAATAAATATAAACAGGAGAGGAATAGATATGTTAACATAATTAGGCAAGTTAAAATGAACTATGAGAAGAACATAGTAAATAAATGTGAAAGTGACCCTAAATTGTTTTATAAATATATAAACAGTAAGTTGAAGGTAAAGAAACAAATTACTAAATTAAGAGTAGATGCTAGGACGTATGAAAATGTATCGGACATGTGCGAGGTAATGAATAACAAATTGGGGTCGGTTTTTACCAGAGAGGAAAGTTTTGACGAACCACAGGCGGGAGTACTGGAGAGTGGTCTTAGCAAGATTGAAATAACTAGAGATGAGCTGTTAGCTGTGATGAGAGGACTTGAAGTAAGGAAAGCTATGGGACCGGATGAAGTGTCTGCCTGGGATTTAAAGGAGTGTGCAGAGCAATTAGTGGAGCCACTGAGGGACATAATTCAAGCTTCCTTAGATAAAGGACAGGTTCCCGTTGAATGGAAAAGAGCTAATATCATTCCGATATACAAGAATGGAAACCCTGAGGACCCTCTAAACTATAGACCAGTTTCACTTACTAGTATTGTATGCAAGATTTGTGAAAGGTTAATTAGGAAGAGATGGATGAAAATGTTGGAGAGATAGAAGATAATAACGCCAAAGCAATTTGGATTCAGAGAAGGGACATCTTGTGTTACCAGTCTGTTATGTTACTACTGTAGGGTGATAGATGTACTGCAAGAAAGAGGTGGATGGGTGGACTGCGTCTACTTAGACCTTTCCAAAGCATTCGATAAGGTACCACATTATAGGTTTGACTCCTGCAAGGAGATAAAGAAAACCTAATATTTAGTAGTGGCCCCGTAATCATTGACGATTATGCCTATTACATAAGGCACCCTCTTCAAACACTAATTTACCATAGTTTGAATCTACCGCGCAGAGCATAAAAAATTGAGGAGCCTTCATCATGAGCGCACGCAACCTCACTCATGGTTCAGTCATTATGAAATTGGGTTCTCACTACGAAAAAAAATTTGTAACAAATAAAAAAGAAAAAGAAAAATAAGAATAACTATTCATAAGCTTTCCATATATTCGTGGATGTACTTGTGTGGATCTTTGACCAGACGCTAACTCAGGCGTCATTCTTCCTTCACTGACATATCAAGTAAACCAAAATCCTTAATACATCAACGAATGGGAAGGGGATGGTCGGGAGGGCCCCAGTCGTCAATGATTACGGGGCCACTACTAAATATTAGGTTTTCTTTATCTCCTTGCAGGAGTCAAACCTATAATTTATTAGTGGCCCCTCCATCATTGACGATTATGCCTGATATCTAAGACTTGAGGGGGACATTCGTAATCATATCATAACTCTAGCAAAAGCAGATAATCAAACAACCACATAGTATTCTTACTTTGTAAAAAAGATATATAATTTGGCGCAGCACATATATACCAAAAAGGGGTACAAGCAGGAGCGTGCTTCAAAGAAGCCTGCTTGATAAAAAGGTTAACTCTGAGACTCTGAACACAGATCCGCCAGTTAAGAAGGCACCCCACTTAAATTAAGTGGTGAAAAAATAAACTTATAAGTTTACATGTGCACATATAAACCCCATAAAACTAGTGGATATATCTTGAAAAAACATATCCAAGCTTAAAATTAGATTACTTCACAGCCAAAACTACTGACAACAACACTGTTGTTTGTACTGTACTACAATAATTGTACTAGCACAACTTCCTGTAAAGAATAGTACAGAGAAATTTTCATATCACAACACCCATGAACAGTATGTGACAGCGGGGTCTAGGGTGTCCTATGTTACACTGACTGCCCCCCCCCCCCACACTTTTCTTGAAATTAAACAAGAAGTGACTTAGGGGCCATCTAGACCCTCTGCCTTAAAGCTATACATGGCAAGGAAGGTTTGTCTAGAGCTACTGAAAGGTATCGAGTCAAAAACGTATGATTAGAGGCCCACAAATGTGTGGACGTAATATCTTCAACAGAAAAATTCTGAAGGAAACGCAAAGAGGCTGCCCATTTGCGTAAATCGTGGGCCCTACCCACAACGCCGGGATTACTCTCTTTAATGACTTCGACCAAGAGAGAAGCTATTTTACGTTTCATTAAGCATTTGCCCGTACTAGCTACCCATAAAGCACCCTGTTGATGCAGAGGTGCCACCCTCAAATATTTGGTTAGAGCTTGCACTGGACATAAATTATGAAGCACTTTACCCCTTTCAACGCCGGCACTGTGAACTCTGAAAACACGTGTTCACTGTGCTCATTCTTGGCGCTGAACCCTGGAGAAGGTGCAATGTGAATCGGAGAGGTGGGCAGAGTTTGAAGCATGCTCTCATGAAACCTGTTTCTTCCGCTTGTGGTATGGTTAGACCTGTAAGGTCAAAGAATGGCACCCTGATGGCTGTTAAGTGATTATCTAGAGTCACTACAGATAGACGTTGCTGTTCAAACAAATAGTTTAAAGAATTAAAAACTAATGCCACCGAATGTACCGTCTGTTCTGTTCTAACTATCCAAGAAGTAAAGGACTGCCAATGAGATTGATATTGCCTCTTGGGAGATTGTGTGTACTGATTCATAAATTTATCTGTCACGTTTCTACCATACGGCATTCGCCACTAGGCCTCCTGAATGACCACAATGCAAAAGTCAGCGAGGACTTTAGGTTGCCAATTGTGTCTAAGTGGAAATACCCGACCGGGAGCGACACCGGGTTCGGGCACCACGTTATCAATTGTTGGGACCACAACTGCGCCGGCCACAGGGGCGCGAGTAACGAGACTACGCCTCGATAATCCTGTAGTTTGTTGACTACGTGGCACATTAGAGAAGCGGCTGGTGGCGGAAACAGATAAATGGAACTTCACATGTTCCAATCCGTCACCAATGCATCGAGCCCCCCCGCCGGCGTTAATGTCCGACGTGTGAGGTACCGAGGGAGTTTGTGATTCTCCTCTGACGCAAACAGATCCACACGTGGACGGTAAGGCTCTGCAATCATTTGATCGAAAATGTTCTGCTTGAGTGCCCACTCGACTGTTGTGCTCTTGTCTTCGAGACAGAGCGTCTGCCCAGACGTTTGCTACGCCTGGGAGATAAGATGCATGAAGATGAATGTGCAGCTTGTCGGCTAGAACAAAAATCTTTTCTGACACGTCTAGCAACATCCGAGACCTCGTTGACCCTTGTTTCTTAATGCAGTGAACTGCCTTGAGATTTTCCAACTTGAAGGTCACCGACTGTTCCCGTAAAGTAGAGCCGTGAACTTGAAGGAAATACAAGGGGACTAATAACTCTTTTACAATTATGTGGGAGGTTTCTGAATGGGACCCAAGCCCTTGACCCTGATGCCCGAGGTTTGACTGAAAGCCCCAACCTATCGTCCCTGACGCATCCGTGTCCACCCATACCGACGGCGGAGGAGAGGTCCATGACATGACGGAGTGCAACATTTCTCTCTTCGCCCAAACCGCTAGTAAGCTGTGTAATAATGTTGGGATAGGCCATAATATTCCCGCCGGAATAATGGGAAGAATTTGTTGCCCTCCAAGATTAAACGTTTGACTTTCAACCGGCCCAACTTCACAGTTAGTTGAACCCAGTTGAGAGAACCGACTAGAGATTCCCAAAGTCTCTGTGTCGTAGTCAGACTGTGGAGAAACATAAACAGTTTTTTGCGAAATCTGTTTCCAGTGTCCACATTCTGACTCAGAGTGAGAGATGCTGTGTCCTCGACCAGCCCTATCCACTGAAATACTTGTGAGGGAATAAGGTTTAACTTTTACTAAGTTGACCTTGAATCCTAGAGATTTGAGATGGTTTAACGTAATGTAGACATGAGTGTTCCATAACTTTTCTGTCTCTGCCACCACCAGACAGTCGTCCAGATACCACAAGATCCTGATCCCTTGTTCTAACATGGGCATCAGGGCTTGCCGGGACCTTGTTTGAAAGCTTGTGCCATATTGAAAACAGTCTTCCAAACTGCTGGTGAAATCAAAGAAGGAGTTAGAACTGGAGACAGAACTACTTGGCTTGCAATACGGTCAGGAAGTTTCTTCACTAAGAACATCCTCAGATCCTGCCTTGCTCGAACTGCCTCTTAATAAGGCCGGCCGAATGTCTCCTAAAGACTGAATGGAAGTTTGGAGAAGCAAGCGCCGGGAAAGTTCAACGGCTTTCCTGACTTCCACAGCTTCGATCGCCTGAGAAGAGCGTACCATAAACTTTGTTACTTGCTGGGTAACAATATATTGCTTTTCTTCGTAACCTAAACTCACGGTCTAGGTGAGCTGGGGAAGGCGTGCTAAACGGATCTTTTAATTCGCACAAATTTATTTTTTAGGGGCAGCCAAGAAATCAAACAAAGCAGAGGGGACTCCTCCAGCACCAAAAACCAGAAGAGACAACCAAGAATGGTGTTCTTGAGGGATGTGGTGAGAAGATTTTGAAGTGAAGGTAGTGGCAAAATTTTGAGCCTCTGTTTCCCATTCCACCCAAGGTCCCGTAACCAACTGCCCTACCTGCAAAACTGGATTAGAGGCTGAGTCTGTGATCGGAAACATATCCAACTCCGGCGTCAAAGCAGAAAGTGCTGTGACGTCGTTAAAGCCATCATTCTTATTCCAGTCAGAAAATAGCTAGAAGCTAAGGCAGGGGGTAGGGCTGGTGTTGATGCAAACACCAAAAAGTCATGGTTATAATAACTTGGAACGGCCTTAATAGGAACATCCAAAACCTTTCCTTGACTATCCAAAGCTCTGAGTTTTCTAGACTTATTGCCTTGGATTACCCACGCATGTGGTACAGGGAGCTCCCCCGACATTATCGGTTTGACTCCTGCAAGGAGATGAAGAAAACTTAATATTTAGCAGTGGCCCCGTAATCATTGACTATTGCCTTGGATTACCCACTCATGTGGTACAGGGAGCTCCCCCGACCTAGTAGCTTGTGCTGCCTCAGGCCTAGTTGGGAACAATGCTACCCATGACTCATCAGGCCCGTATAAAAGGGGCATAGCTCCTTTTTTTGACTGGTGCCTTGTCTAAAAGGGGGGGGGGGGAGTTATGTCTGAGATGACTCGCACATTGGAAGTAGTGAGAGCTGCTGTGCCTGGCACATTGGAAATTGGATCTTACACAAGAGGAGGGTTAGGTATTTTAGCTAAAGCAATGGATGTAGCCAGAGGTCGCACATTCGTCGACGTCGCGGGAGCTCCCATACCAAATGTAGGAGTTTCCGGCGTAGGGCCAAAGAACTTATTAAGTGCATTTAATAGTAATCCATAAATCTCTTCCGTAGTTACATACCTAGCAGATGACGAACTCCGTGGAGATTCGACAGTACCCTGAGAGTCGTCTAGAAGGTGACTCGACTCTTCAACTTCCATCTTTGAGACCAGAGAACGCCGTTCTTCATCCCTTAAGTCTGGCCTATTATGGGAAGATGCCGCCGAAGCCGGGACCTCCCCATGCCGCCATGTTAAATCTGGGATAGAAGATGGTACATCGGCATCCCAGTGAACGTCAGCCACCACTTGAGTCACAAAAGGATGTGCTCCGTCCTGCCAGGGCTGTGAGTATCGCCATACACCTTGGCTGTGGCTGACACTCGCTTGCAAGCTTGGTATACTCTCCAAATGGGAGCCCTCACCCGAGCACCCTAGAGGTTTATAGTTTCTGTAAGATACTACTAAATCTGAGGCTGACACACATGACCTGGTAGAAAAGCATGAATATCAGGTGATGAACTGTCCGCCGGGGCATCCTCCACCATATTCGCTGACTCCACCCCCGACCTGTCAGATTGGACGTTAGACTTGGTGGGGGTAGAGGCAGAAAGCGGGGTACCAGGCTCCGGCGATAGCCGTGAGTCCTTTCGCACCGGAGGATCCCTTTGTGGAAGATTGATGACTCCTACTTGACTTATGCTTAGTACTAGTAAGGTCTTTAGGTCCCCCACTATCTTCCTTTTCTTCTTCTTTGAAGGTGAAGCAGAGTGGCCCGAAGCTGTCACCTGCTTCCTCAGGGGTGACCTTGATGTGGACCTCGTCGCCGTTGCCGATGGTGACGGTGAGCGAGGCCTCTTAGATTTGCCGGGGGAGGGTGTGGCAACCTGTCCCCGCCCAGACTCTGAGGTCTTACGTGCACGTATCTTACACTGAGGGGGGGGGGGGGAGGGGGCATGTTTGATAATTAGAAGCTCCCAAAGCTCAAGGTTATCACATTGCAATGCTTTATGTGCTACATTCGTTGAATAAGTAGCGAGAAGTTGGTTCACTTCTTGCAAAGCCACCGCCGCAGTGTTATCCTTTTGAATTAAAACTTTAACACTGAAGAGGTTACAAATAGTGCAATTCTTTGTCACCTATATCCCCCCGTGACTGATCTCTGTATTTAACACATTTAATGTAAAGCTTGTGAGCAAAATTAGGGAGACCTGAGCATAACGGCGTTGAACATACAGCAATGAGAGGTTCAAGTGCCGACATGACAGAGACTGGGGGAAATCTACCCCACCCCCCGGATCTACCTGATCACCTGGCGCAACGCCGATACTCCGCCCTAGAAAGAGAAAATTTCCAGGAATTAATGCTCATAAGGTTACCCAAAAAAGGTACACCTTTAGTTTCATATTAAAGATTTCAGCATATCTTTACCTGTCCAAAAGATTTAAGCATATCTTCTGAATCGTCATAAAGATGAAGCATATCTTTATTAAAGATGAAGTCCGTCAAGTATCCCTTTATACTTGAAACACTAGTAAGATTCAGGCATCTTTTTATCCCATAAAAAATCTAAGCCTATCTTAATCTCTAATCCGACTTCTCCCAGAAGCCCTCATAGATCGCCGTCTTGAAGGCCGTGATACCCTATTGTATCAATCAATCGTTTGGCAAACCATAGTGAATTGTAAATTCGTTAATATAACCACCCGAAGGTACAACCGCCGGGTTTTATATTCAATGTCAAACCAATTGTACCTGCCCCAGACCTCTTTGTAATAAGGTCGCCGGGATTACAAGACCAAACAAACAAACAGCATTGTTTTTAATGGCGTTGAAAAGCCGAGAAAACCATAACCAACAGGTGTCAGCATGATCCCCTGGATAAATGTGTGGAGCCCACTTCGCCGGGAATAACACAGGAAGCCTGCTCCCAGGCTCGTAAGGTTACCCCAAAAAGGTACACAAACATGTGTCACAAAACCTCTGGTCAACGAACCGTAGCCCTCAGCCACTACTTTTCGTTTTCCTTTAGTTTCATATTAAAGATTTCAGCATATCTTTACCTGTCCAAAAGATTTACACATATCTTCTGAATCGTCAGAAAGATGAAGCATATCTTTAAAAAAGATGAAGTCGTTCAAGTATCTCTTTACACTTGAAACACTAGTAAGATTCAGGCATCTTTTATCCCATAAAAGTCTAAGCCTATCTAAATCTCTAATCCGACTAGTTTCATATTAAAGACTTCAGCATTTCTTTACCTGTCCAAAAGATTTAAGCATATCTTCTAAATCCTCATAAAGATGAAGCATATCTTTATTCAAGATGAGGTCTTTCAAGTATCCCTTTACACTTGAAACCCTAGTAAGATTCAGGCATCTTTTTATCCCATAAAAAGTCTAAGCCTATCGAAATCTCTAATCCGGCTTCGCCCAGAAGCCCTCATAGATCGCCGTCTAGCCTGTCTCAAAATCTAGATCTGACTTCTCCCGAAGCCTTCATAGATCGCCGTAAGTTGAAGGCGGCGATACTTGAATGTATCCCCCAATTGTCTGGTCAACTACACAGAATTTCAAATTCGTTAATCCCACCCACCAAGGTGAAATTAATGTTAACGTTAACCCCAATAGGTCCTAACCCCACTTCTTTGCAAAAGATCGCCGGGGAGGAAATATCAACAAACAGCCTAGTTTTTAAATGGCTTTGCAAAAAAACGGGAAAAACTAAACTCAACCAGTGGCCGCTTGAACACTTAGTTAAATGGGTATAGCCATCCCGCCGGGAAAACACAGTAAGCCTGAACACAGGCTCCACCACAGAGACGCAGTCCTGGAGAGCCTCAAGCCACCACTCGCCGGGAAAAACAAGCCTTTTTTAACCGCGCGTGATTAAAACTCGGCAACCAGCCGGGTTTTCATGGTGTAATCGAGAAAACCCGCCGGCAAAGGCAACCCATCCCGCCCAGATTCAATCTGAACGCACCAAATAGACCGTGGAGTTAGCCAAAGCACAACTAACCCAGGACACACAAATAGTCCGTGGAAATAGCCAATACACAACTAAACCAGGACACATAAATAGTCCGTGGAATTAGCCAATACACAACTAAACCAGGGCACACATGACACAGTAGTACATATTTATAAAATAAATCAATAACACTTGTACATGTGGCAAAGCTACGAGAGGCTGGCTAGGCCTAAGCAGACGGAATAATATGTAATCATGTCGTAATATAAACAAAAAGCACTGAAACATATCACAACAGGAACCACCGTCAACACACCAAAGAGAGGAGAGAGAGGGGAGACATGATAATGATGTACAAATGCACCCGGGGGCTGGAGAGGCTGGATAGGGAGGATATATTAATTATGGATACAGGAATAACTAGAGGCCACAGCTACAAAGTAAAAAGACCTACCTGCAAGAACGATATCAGGAAGTTTAGCTTCCCCTATAGATGTATTGACAAATGGAATGGGCTGGAGGAGGAGGTGGTAGGGGCAAGGAACATCCATATTTTCAAGAAAAAATTGGATAAAAAGTAGACTGAGAGACGGGACAACACAAGCTTAGCTCAACTCCTGTAAACTACAATTAGGTAAATACAATTAGGTAAATACCAATGTAGCACAAAATTCCCGGTAAAGGAAATAACTGACTCGGGACCCAGAAAAAACTTCACTATGTGAAGAAAAATACGCTGGGAACGCCAGAGAAAAGAAAAAGCTACTTCATCAGAAAGATAAGAAGAAGCCTAATAACGCGAAGAGAAAGCCGCCTACATTACAAGCTAGCTAACCGCGCAAACGTTTCACGCGTCCACAACAGGACCACGAGGGAACACCCGAAATAGATGCCCCAAACACATGACCCAAAATACACTGCACTGCGGGCAACCCGCCCAGGACACTCCTGCTACGCATATCCTAACCTTACTCGATACATCCCGGAGTAAACAAATGAGAAAAAACTCACTAGGGACGCAGCAAATGCGGAACCAGCGGAGCGTGGGGAGGCACGTCTTGGTAGGTTGAGCGCAGAGCAGAGAAGGAAGAAGACGCCTGAGTTAGCGTCTGGTCAAAAATCCACACAAGTACATCCACGAATATATGGAAAGCTTATGAATAGTTATTCTTATGTTTTTTTTTTTTTTTTTATTTGCTACGAAGTTTTTTTCGTAGTGAGAACCCAATTTCATAATGACTGAACCATGAGTGAGGTTGCGTGCGTTCATGATGAAGGCTCCTCAATTTTTTATGCTCTGCGCGGTAGATTCAAACTACGGTAAATGAGTGTTTGAAGAGGGTGCCTTATGTAATAGGCATAATCGTCAATGATGGAGGGGCCACTAATAAATAAGAGATTGTTATCTAAGCTTGAGACAATAGGATGTGTCAGGGAGAGTTTGCTGAAATGGATTGAGAGCTATTTAACAGATAGAGAAATGAGGACCAACATTAGAGGAACTTACTCATCGTGGCGGAAAGTTGAGAGTGGTGTGCCACAGGAATCTGTGTTGGTGCCTCTTATGTTCCTTATGTACGTGAATGACCTGCCGATAGACATAAACTCCTACATGTCAATGTTTGCAGATGACGTAAAAATTATGAGACAAATAACAAATATAAGTAGTTGTGAGGAGCTGCAAGGGGATTTAGATAAAATATACGAATGGAGCACCAAGTGGAAAATGAAATTTAATATAAGTAAATGTCATGTGTTAAATATGGGAAGAAGTGTAAATAGACCAAATTGGGAGTACAGGATGGGAGATAATATAATTAGCAAGGCCGAAAAAGAAAAGAATTTAGGGTTGATTATACAAGATAGCTTGTCGCCACAGAAACATATTAATAAGCTCTTTAGCGGAATGTATGCAATGGCCGGGAATATGAAAGTTGCTCTGAACTACTTGGATGAGAACATGTTAGCGAAAATTATAAAAAGTATGATTAGACCAAGATTGGAGTATGCAGCAGTGGTGTGGTCCCCGCATCTTAAGAAGCATATTCACAAGTTAGAAAGAATCCAGAGAGCAGTTACTAGATTGGTTCCAAGTCTCAGAGAACTGCCATATTAAGGGAGGCTAGAAAAATTAAATCTACCAAGTCTAAAAGAGAGGAGAGAGAGGGGAGATATGATAATGATGTACAAATGCACCCGAGGGCTGGAGAGGCTGGATAGGGAGGATATATTAATTATGGATACAGGAATAACTAGAGGCCACAGCTACAAAGTAAAAAGACCTACCTGCAAGAACGATATCAGGAAGTTTAGCTTCCCCTATAGATGTATTGACAAATGGAATGGGCTGGAGGAGGAGGTGGTAGGGGCAAGGAACATCCATATTATCAAGAAAAAATTGGATGAAAGTAGACTGAGAGACGGGACAACACGAGCTTAGCTCAACTCCTGTAAACTACAATTAGGTAAACACAATTAGGTAAATACAGTTGTGACTCAGGCGAGGGGATGGAGATTACAAGGGAGAGCTGTTGCTCACCAGGCCAAGAATCAATGTTACATAATACCAGAGCAAAGAACAAAATCATGTACCAGCTCGTCATGCATAAGGCCTATGGAATGTCGAGTAGCCTGTTTATATGAATGCAGTAAAAGAAGTTAGAGCGGGGTAGCGTATCAGCTGCATCTTATATAAGAATGGATTCAAGTGGGATAGTCTATGGCTATCATTAAGATGATTAGAGTACATCCCCCCCTTTCTCTCATTCATGGTTCTACATTGAGAACCCAAGGTGAAGACTTTTAACAGCGACTCAAAAAGAAATTCCGTTGGGCAACACCTGGCGGTGAATAGCCTATTGGCTATATGAATGCAGTAAAAGAGGTTAGAGTAGCGTAGCGTATCTGCTATATCTTATATAAGAATGGATTCAAGAGGGATAGTCTATTGGATATCATTAATATGATTAAAGTAGCCTACTCCCCCCTTTTATTCCATTCATTGTCCTCCATTTAGAACCCAGAGGAAAGACGTTTATCATTGACCCAGAAAGACACGCCGTTGTGCAACACCCGGAGATAGAGGTGAAGCCCGGAGAATTTCATAGCAACACAATCGGGAATACGGAACCGGAGAGAGTGGACCGTAGCTAAGAGTCAAGTTCTATTTCAGTTCAATTCAATTTGAAAGACTGTATTTGCAATTTGCAGTAACTTAAGTTATAATAATGAAATAATAATAATAATAATAATAATAATAATAATAATAATAATAATCATAATAATCATAATAATCAGTAGATTATCAATTTAACCTGAAATCCGTTGGGTACCCGGTACCTGGACACCATTGGTTAGTCCGTGTAAATAAATTCAGTACTGTATTTAGTTTATACTGTAATAGGGATAGCAACCGTAGGAAACGTTGTTCCTCATATGTTAATAATAGCCCACCGGAAATCCTATGGCTAACCGGTACCCGGACATCATTGGTTAGTCCGTCTAAATAAATTCAATATTGGGCTTATAATAGTGATAGTATCCGGAGGAAACTTTGCTCCTCATATGTCAATAATAGCCCACTGGGGCACAGGAGTCCCGCCGACTCCAGGGCTCGAAGTTTTCGAACTATTTCCATATAAGAAATGATAACATAATTGTGCAGGAACCGTTGGCACCTGGCTTATACATTGAAAAATGAAGTGAATCCATCAAAAAACTTCATAATATGAATTCAATATTTGTCTTATAATAGGGATAGTACCCGGAGGAAACGCTTTTCTTTATAGTTCAATAATAGCCCACACTATTGGCACCCAGCATATACAGTACATTGAAAAATGAAGTAAATCCATCGAAAAACTTCATACTATAAAGTTAATATTTGGCTTATAATAGGGATAGTATCCGGAGGAAACATTGTTCCTTATAGTTCAACAATAGCGGAACCATTGGCCCCCAGCTTATACATTGAAAAATTAAGTAAATCCATGGAAAAACTTCATATTATAAAGTCAATATTTGGCTTATAATAGGGATCGTACCCGGAGGAAACGTTGTTCCTTATAGTTCGATACTAGCGGAACCATTGGCCCCCAGCTTATATATTGAAAAATTAAGTAAATCCACCGAAAAACTTCATATAATACTTATATATAGGAAGAGACCAATCTACAGTATCTCTCGTGCTGTAAAATTCAGTAGAGTGAGGCTCTGAGCTAGACCTATTGGCCACTTCCGCGCTCGATGTGACGAGCGTGAGAAAACTTCATACTATAAAGTCAATATTTGGCTTATAATAGGGATAGTATCCGGAGGAAACATTGTTCCTTATAGGTCAACAATAGAGGAACCATTGGCCCCTAGCTTATACATTAAAAAATGAAGTAAATCCCTCGAAAAACTTCATAATATACCGGTACATTCAATATTTGGTTTATAATAGGGATAGTACCTGGAGGAAATGGTGTTCATTATACTGTAGTTCGATAATAGGGGAACCATTGGCACCCAGCTTATATATTGAAAAATTAAGTAAATCCACCGAAAAACTTCATAATATAATACTTATATATAGGAAGCGACCAATCTATCTCTCATGCTATAAAATTCAGTAGAGTGAGGCTCTGAGCTAGGCCTATTGGCCGCTTCCGTGATCACGCGCTCGATGTGACGAGCGTGAGAATATCCTGATATAAGAATCCATAAGTAGAGCCAAGAACATATCAGCTCAAAATAATGTTTCCAATATGTAACTATAAAAGTGTAGTAAACTTTGATATATGAGCAAATAAGTAATGATCACGTAGAACTGCAGAATATGTACGTAATACGTATCTGCCATAACTAATATAAGAATGGATTCCAGGGGGATAGTCTATCGGCTATCCTGAATATGATTAGAGTGGCTTTTAATCGGGATAGTATCCTGAGGAAAACATTGTTCCTCAATTGAACCGGAAACCTGTTGGTGACTCGATTTATGTACTCTGAGTACCCGGAGTACCCGGAGTACCCGGAGTACCCTGAGGAAAACATTGGTCCTCAACTTACCCGGAACCTGTTGGTGCATCGGTTATTGTACCCGGAGTACCCTGAGGAAAACATTGGTCCTCAACTTACCCGGAACCTGTTGGTGCATCGGTTTTTGTACCCGGAGTACCCTGAGGAAAACATTGGTCCTCAACTTAACCGGAACTTGTTGGTGCATCGGTTTTTGTACCCGGAGTACCTGGCGGAAAACATCGTTCCTCAATTTAACCGGAAACCTGTTGGTGCATCGGTTTTTTGTACCCGGAGTACCTGGAGGAAAACATTGTTCCTCAATTTAACCGGAAGCCTGTTGGTGCATTTTTTTTTTTTTTTTTTTTTACTCGGATTGCCCGGAGGAAAACATTGTTCCTTAGTTTAACCCTTCCTACCCGGTCTGCCTTAGGTAAGGACAGCACGAAAGAAGGGCCGCTACCCGGTATGCCTTATCTAAGGCATGAGCATAATAGCCTAATTAAGCTTGGTCTGAACGCCGTGCGTACGACGTATGTCAACAAACCCAAGCGTTCATCACCGCACCTCCGAAAACAAGAAGGAGAAGACTCCCCAATGTTATTGTTCTGACATCATGACGAAATTAGTGTCTGAAAAGCCCCCATATTGGCAACATCTCTGCAATATTGGCTCCACTGAAATCGTCATCACAACTGAACCAGTTGACTTACAGAGCTCTACTCAATGCCAAAATACAGATTGAAAACCGCACTACAATTATAGATGAGTGGGAAAGTTCTAGCAGTGAAAATAAACATAAATACGGTAGCCTAGGCCTAGACGTTTTTCAGCTATTTCGCCCGGGTAGGGGCGACCGTCATTGGGTAAGACAGCCCGGGGAGGAAGGGTTAACCGGAACCAGTTGGTGCATAATTTTTTTTTTTTTTTTTTTTTTAAAGTACCCAGAGGAAAACATTGTTCCTCAACCTGACCGGAAACCTGTTGGTTACTCGGTACCCTGACACCAATGGTTAGTCTGCGTAAATAAATAATTTAACATTTGGTTCACAATAGGGACATATACCCGGAGGGAACGATGTTCCTCATAGTATAATAATAGCTCACTGGGTGAAAGTGACCGGGTGTTCTAAACCCGGAGACCCGGAGGGAACGGAGGGACACAGGAGCCCCGCCGACTCCAGGACTCTAAGCTTACAAACTATTTCTATTTGAAAAAATTACCTCATAATTGTGTAGGAACCATTGGTATTCAGCTTATATATTGAAAATTGAAGTAAATCCATTGAAGAACTTCATAATATATTACTCATATAGGAAGAGAACAACTGGTCCCTCATGTTGTAAAAATCAGTAGAGGGAGGCTCTGAGCTAGGCCTATTGGCCGCCATCTTGATCACGTGCTCGAGGTGGCCAGCGTGAGACAAAACATGGCCTTATAATAAATAACTGGTACAAAAATAGGATATACATATTAAGAGTCAATAAGTCTAGTTAAGAACATATCAGCTCGAAATAATGTTAAAAGTATGTAAACTACAAAAGTGAAGCAAACTTTGATATATGAGAAATTATGTAATGAGCAAGTAGAACTGCAGAATGTATACAATACTTGGAAAATTTTAATATTACAAAAAGAACTGCAGAAAATAAAGTAACATTTAAGAAACTTGCATTAATAATATCTTAAAAGAGGAAAACTCAGATTACGATTAAGAGTTCAACATGTAGCATGAGGACACACAAAGATGATGAATAGCCTAACACTAATAGGTCAAGTATTAAATTCAAATCAAGACAAGAGGAGCTGAATACAGTCAACCCTCGAATGTGCGGACTAATAGGGGGGGACCCTTGTCCGCACATTGAAAAAGTCCGGACATTGGAAATAGCCTACATTGGGGGGAAAAAAAAATATATATATATCCCTGCCGCTGTAGGCCTACTCCCTCCCCTCCCCATCCTGGCCTCAACCCCGACCCCATATTTGTGATTTGATAAATTTCACATAAAAAAAAAAAAAAAAAAAAAAAAGGAAGGATATCCCCACCGCTGTAGGCCTACTCCCTCCCCTCCCCGTCCCGGCCTCAACCCCATCCCCGTTACTGTGATGATGTTGATAAGCCTTATGCTACACCCTATTGATAATGCAAAACTATTGAACACACTTAAAAGTTTATGTTATTTGGTCTCTATATAATCTGTGAATCATTTCCGATATGATGGAATTAACCCTCCAGACCCGGTTGGGCTCTGAGGCCTCCATAAAAAACACACCCCGCGCTACCCGGTAGGGCTCTGAGGCTCCGGCAGCTTGAAAGGTAAGATCCTATGTAGCGGTAGTCACCGTATTTTGTTTGCCCATTAACTAAGGATCCTTATTTATATCCTCATATCTCTTAGTTATTTTCTTCACTTACCTCAACAATACTAAACCCCGATAGCTGGGGGGGGTATGAAATATATCAGGGAAAGAGAGGGGTTGAAACACGGAGATTAACTAGAATATAGCCATCTTGATTAACCAAGCCAAGACGTTGTGTATCCTTGCTTGTGATTGGTTGTTGATTATCGTGACGTCATCAGCCAAGGCGGACCTCAGCGATGACGTCATTCCAGCCCTCGGCCAACATGTCGTCATTACACCCGCTTATTTTTACACCCGCTTAATCTTACACCCGGTTAATTTAACATCAGCGGTGTATATGTTTCACACAACGTGTATTATAATGTCATTAGTGCACTGTGTAATTTGCGTCTTGATATTCAAACCGTTTCTATTTATCAATACTAATTAGTATCCGCCACCCCCGTATTTGCCTCGTGAACGGTAAGGTTAATCTGCGAGAGCGGTATCGTCCCAAGATGAAGTGATATATTGGTAATTATAGGGAATAGGCTCGCACCCTTATTTGTTATGTTTTTTCCTCCAGATTTTGAGAAATGAGTGTAGGCCCTATTCATGGTCTTAGTTATAATGCCAATGTTGGATACACGATGGGTTGAGGGGGGGCTGTGCCCCCCCTCACCCCCCCATGAATTATTGAAATCGTCATCTATGTTGCCAGCAGGGGGTAAATATTGATTATACTGCATAAAGAAGGTGTTTGTAAACAGTGACTGTCCGAAAGAGCTCTGAGATTTATTAGAATGGGCGTTTTTTCGGTCAATATTAAGGAGACGGACCACAGCTATTTTCAATGATTGTATTTTTGTGGATTTGTTATTTATATGATTTATAAGGTTTCTATAGGCCTATTACAATTTGTTCATGCAAATTAAGGAAAATATCCAGGAACCTGGCCAACTTTTATTTCGTGATGTTTTTTTTTTTTTGGGGGGGGGGGTTTAGCTAGTTTTCATCATTATACAGTGGTTGTCATTAATTAGAATCTCCGGAAAAAAAGTTGTCCCCATTATCCAACAATCTTAAGATATGGCCCCCGATAGTGGGGAGGGCTATGAAGTACAGGGAAATTGAGGGGTAAAAGATGAAAATAAGGGGTAATATTAGCGTAACCTAACAACCTTACCTAACCTAACCTAGTGTATTAGGTGGGGGCTGCCGCCCCCACACTCCCGCTGGTTTGGTATTTAGCCTAATTCATAAAAGATTGACGGTCGCCAAAAGAGTTTTGTTGTTGTTGGTTTTCCCCAAGCTGCCTGGCCGAACAGCCCCAAGGCCCCGAGCAAGGCCAAGGCCATAACCGAGCGCCCCCACAGAACCCTCCCTGCCGACCACAATAAAGCCTGGGTGACCGAAGCCACTCCATGGCGGGGAGCTGAGGAGGGTGCGGAAACGCCCGGAAACCAAAGCCCCACCCAGGGCCCTGTGCCCCTCAGCAATTATGAAGAGAAAGTTGAGGGGCAAAGGAAAAAATGTGACGCTTTGGCTTCCAATCTAGGTAGACTGGGAGGTCAATCCACGGAAGAGACGCCGTCACTTGAGATCTAGAAAATATAAAAGTAAAAGGAACAGTCAGAGTAAGCTATGGGTATGGCAGAGATTGCTCAGTTCTCACTCTGATAGACCAGCCCATCACCAGTGGGCTAAGAGTTAATGAACATGGCTAAATTGCAGATAATGTTTCAACATCACTTTTTCTTTGATATAATTCAGGGCCTCTGCACCTATATGGGTTATTATTGACGAGGTAAGTGAAGGAAATAAGTCTGTATTGAGGATATAGGCCTACATTAAAGATTCCGGAAAAAACGTTTTCCCCATTATCCAACAATCTTAAGATACGGCCCCCGATAGTGGGGAGGGCTATGAAGTACAGGGAAATTGAGGGGTAAAAGACGAAAATAAGAGGTAATATTAGCGTAACCTAACAACCTTACCTAACCTAACCTAGTATATTAGGTGGGGGCTGCCGCCCCCACACCCCTGCTGGTTTGGTATTTAATTCATAAAAGATTGACGGTCGCCAAAAGAGGTAATTATAAGAGTGAGAGAACTCTATTTCTTATTGCTAATCTGCCAACCTCTGCGTCATATGAGTCTGAAGGGGTTAAGTGGGCTAAGAGTTAATCAACATGGCTAAATTGCAGATAATGTTTCAACATCACTTTTTCTTTGATATAATTCAGGGCCTCTCCACCTATATGGGTTAATCGTTCCATCACACTGTGCTGGATCCCCGCGCATGTAGGAATTCCCGGGAACGAGCGTGCAGACTTCCTCGCTAAGCAAGCGTGTCATGGTACACCCTCTACTACTTTCCTGCGTTCGGAGGATATGCTCCCTGTCCTCCGTCGCCATGTTTATGACGCTTGGCGAGTTGAGTGGAGAGCGCAACCATTAACTGGCCACCTTCGCTCCATTAAGGATGACATACACTTGTGGCCCTCTTCAATTAATGGTTCACGTGCAGACCAAACCCTAGATTACATTTAGGCCACACACGCCTCACACATGGTTACCTGATGTCCACCCCTCGTGGTCCACCACCTGAATGCCAACATTGCCATACATCATTGACTGTTTTTCACTTTCTTTGTATTTGTCCCGTCTATGCATCTGAAAGACGGAGATTCTTGCTGAACACCTCATTACATGGCATCCTCTCTGACTCAGACTCTTTCAATTTCACCCCTATTCGTCACTTCCTGAGAGCGATAAATTTATACAATGACATATAACTACTGACATATACGTGACTTTCAACTCTGTACCACCTCCTCCACCACTAGCCTTGAGAGGGCCTAGGCCCAGTGGGCTAGTATAAAATAAAAGCATCATCAACAACAACAACAACCTATATGGGTTATTATTGACGAGGTAAGTGAAGGAAATAAGTCTGTATTGAGGATATTCATTAAAGATTCTGTGGTAAACGTAGCCTAGGCTTGGACCCAAATAACGACGGTATAAAACCCTTACCCTTGATGTACTGGACAATAATGGTCTGCAGCCAAATTAACACAATGCCGCTGGAAGCTCCGTTGGTAATCCCGTTAAATAGAAGATGTTGTAGGTGTTTTCATAAAGCAAAAACACTTCACTATTCATTGAACAACAGTTCCACCATTTCAAATATGGCCGACTGGCCCGAATCCGAGAGATTATAAACACCAAGGATAATAAATGAATCAAAGTGACGTCGTAGAGGGATTGAGAAACAAAAGAGGCTCATTATATGGACTGACGTGTATTTCTACACCCGTTAAAATGTCGCGAGAATTTGTGACGTCACCGTCTAGACAGTGACGTACTCCCACAATAACCATTCATATGCCATCATCGCTCGTGACTTTACACCCAGTTTATTGACCAATAGAATATCAGTATACAACTCGACTCACCTCTACTCGTCGCCCACCAGCTGAGCTGGGAAATTGTAAAAGTGAGTCCACAGATGCCCTCTAATTATTCATTTACCAAGTATATTTTCCATTTATAGTATACTACGAAGCAACATACATAATACATATATATGTACAAACAACAAATATGCTATAACACTGCCCAGTTCTTGAGATATAATGCATGCCGTTTCGCAGGAATTGGGAGGTTTGACGTACCTCCCAACCTACCAAATAGGAAAACCTACTATTTGGTAGTAGTCTTGGAAAATCCAACGTCAAGGCTATTAACCTAATTGCAATGACGACTTGTCTATTTTGACTGCTATGTCGTCATTCCAATCGCGGTTAAAAAGAGAACGTCTAGAGTCTACTCCTTATCTTGCTCTAGGAGACGTTGTACATTAACCAAAACTACCACCGAAGGTGAAAAAAGCATAGAAGAGAAGAAAACGGGGTTTACCTTAGTTACCGCTTAAGGCTCATCCCGTGTTCCGTCATGTGCAGATCCCTGTCGAACGTGCGCATGAGCGACCCTCTCTTGTCATCACATCTCATGTCAGCAGAAGAATGCGGATGGGCAGGGGTCCGGCGTGAGGGAGGGTATTATGTACGTTGGATTTTCCAAGACTACTACCAAATAGTAGGTTTTCCTATTTGGTAGGTTGGGAGGTACAGTACGTCAAACCTCCCAATTTGTTAGTAGTCTTGGCAAATCCAACGTCAAGGCTGCGTAACACAAAAAAAACAATGCATAAAACAAAATTATGAATGACAAAGACACAATTTATTAGTGGCCCCTCCATCATTGACGAACATGCCTATTACATAAGGCATCCTCTTCAAACACTAATCCGCCGTAGTTTTGAATCTACCGCGCAGAGCATTTAAAAACTGAGGAGCCTTCATTATGAGCGCACGCGACCTCACTCATGGCTTCAGTCATTATGAATTGGGTTCTCACTACGAAAAAACTTCGTAAAAAATAAAAACAAAAAGAAAATAAGAATAACTATCTAATAAGCTTTCCATCATATCGTGGATGTACTTGTGTGGATCTCTGACCAGACGCTGATTCAGGCGTCATTCCTTCTTCTCTGCTCTGTGCTCAGCCTGCCCGGACGTGTCTCCCCACGCTCTGCTAGTTCCGCATTCGTTGCGTCCCTAGTGAGTTTTTTCTCATTTGTTTACTCCAGGATGTATCGAGTAAGGTTAGGATAGGCGTAGCAGGAGTGTCCTGGGCTGGTTGCTCGCAGTGCAGTGTATTTTGGGTCGTGTGTGTGGGGCATCTATTTCGGATGTACCCTCGTGGTCCCGTTGTGGACATGTGAACTTTTTCACAGTTGAGTTAGTTTGTGATGCAGGCGGCTTTCACTACGCGTTAATTATTGCTGCCTTTTATCTTTCTGATGAGGTAAGCTTTGCTTTCTGTCGTTCCCAGCGTATTTTTCTTCACTTAGTGAAGTTTTTTCTGGGTCCCGAGTCAGTCTTACCTTTGTCGGAAGTATTTGCTACAGTGGTGTGTTGGCGGTGGTTCCTGTTGTGATATTTCCAGTGTTTTGTGTATATTTCAACATTTATTATGCCGTCTACCTAGGCCTAGTGGAGGAGGAGGTGGGGATCAGGAGGTCAGAAGTGTGGGAAGCCATGAAAAGAGTGAAGTTGGGGAAAGCACCAGGAACAGATGGAGTGTGTGGGGAAATGTTGAGGTATGGTGGTGAGATAGTGATAGAATGGGTATGGAAAATGTGCAAACTAGCATGGGAGAAGGGGAGTGCACCCGATGACTGGAAGACTGGCATAATAGTCCCCCTATATAAGGGCAAAGGGGAAAGAGGAGTGTGTGGTAACCACCGAGGAATATGTCTTCTAAGCGTAGTAGGGAAGGTATACAGTAGGGTAGTGATTGAGAGAGTGAGAGTGAGAACGGAGAAATGGATAGGCGACGAGCAGGGAGGTTTTAGGAAGGGAAGAGGATGTGTAGATCAGATTTTTACCCTGAATTGTGTTGTGGAGAAGTATCTGGAGAAGAAACAAAAGGTGTATGTTGCCTTTATGGACTTGGAGAAGGCCTATGACAGAGTGGATAGAGAAGGTTTGTGGAAAGTACTTAGAATATACGGAGTAGAGGGCAAGTTGCTGAAAGCAGTGAAGAGCATGTATGAGGGTGCAAAGGCGGCAGTACGTGTGGAGAGTGAGCAGAGCGAGTTCTTTGACCTGAATGTTGGTTTGAAACAGGGGTGTGTGATGTCCCCGTGGTTGTTTACTGTATATATGGATGGAGTTATGAAAGAAATACTATCAAGAGCAGTGGATGTTGGTGTATCGCTGAAAAGGGAGGGAATTGAGTGGAAGCTACCTATACTGCTGTTTGCGGATGATACAGTTCTGATGAGTGATAATGAATGGGAGTTGCAGGGTCTGGTAAATGAGTTTGGAACAGTGTGCGAAAACAATTTGAAGGTAAATACGGGGAAGAGCAAGGTTATGGTCTTCGAAAGGGGTGAAGTCACAGAGTGTGAGGTGAAGCTGAACGGTCAGGCTATGGAGATCGTCAACTCTTTTAAGTATCTGGGCAGTGTGTTGAGTAAAGATGGGACTATGGATGAAGAGGTGCGGGAGAGGGTACAACAGGGGAAGAGGGTTGTAGGAACGCTAAAAGCAGTAACAGAAATAGGGTGGTCAGTATGGAGGTGAAGAAGTCCTTGCATGACAGTGTGGTAATCCCGACACTGACTTACGGAAGCGAAGCATGGACGTTGGTTGAGAGACTCAGACCAAGAGTGAGAGCAGTGGAAATGATTACCTAAGGAGTGCGTGCGGAGTTACATGGAGGGATAGACAGACTAATGAGGAAGTAAGAAGGAGGTGGTGTGGAGGTAGATGTGCTGGAAAGTGTGAAAAGGAACAACTTGAGATGGTTCGGCCATATGGAACGTATGGAAAGCGAGAGAATGACTAAGAGGGTGTACGAGAGCGAGGTGGAGGGACAGAGGGGGAGAGGTAGACCGAATATGAGGTGGAAGGATGGAGTGAGGAAGTACATGAACGAAGGCGGTGCTGGTTGGGGGGAGGGGCGTCGACTGACTGGGGACAGAGGTGCATGGGGGCGGTTCGTTCGTGGCCACCCCTTCGGGGATCACGGCGTCAGGCAATAGATAGATAGATAGACCTAGGCCTAGCCAGCCGCTCGTAGCTTTGCCACATGTACAAGTGTTATTGTTTATTATTTATAAATATGCCCTACTGTGTCATGTGTATCCGGGTTTTAGTTGTGTATCGGCTAATTCCTCGGACTATATTTGTTTCCTGGTTTAGTTGTGTATTGGCTAATTCCACGGATTATTGTGTGACCTTGGGTTAGTCGTGCGTGGCTCTCCTCGTGTCAGTTGTTTGTTCAGATGGTGTCTGTTCAGGGTGGGTTTCCTTCCGGCGGGTTTTTTCTCGGTTTCACCATGAAAAAATCCCGGCCGAGAGCCGTGTTGGGCCACACGTGGTTTTTAACACTGGCTTGTGTCCCCGGCGATGGGGTGTCTGTGGCTCTCCAGGACTGCGTCTCTGTGGGTGCCTGGTTTCAGGCCTCCTTTGATTCCCGGCGGGATGGCTGTACCCATCTATAAAACGTTGTTCATGCGAACATACGTTATGTAGTTTTTCTACCTGGTTTTACAAAAACCATATGAAAAACCTAGCTGTTGTTTTAGGCTTTCCTCCCCGGCGATCTTTTACAAAGAAGTGGGGACAGGAACTTATGGGGTTAACGTTTGGACATCTCACCCGGCGGGTGTACCTGGGTAGGGTGGGATGAACGACTTAAGTCTTTCAGTTAGTTAACCAATCCATTTTAAGTGATACTATGTGTATCGCCGCCTTTACACTTACGGCGATTGAAGGTTCAATTAGAGTTAACATCGATTTTTCACACCCGGCGGGTGCTCCTAGGTGGAGGAACTAAGGAATTTACAAAAAATTCGATTTCGATTTAACCACTTAATTTAGTGATACACTTAGGTATCGCCGCCTTCAAACTTACGGCGATCTTTTTGTGACAATTCGTTAGACATCAGATCTCGTATCATCCTGCCCTGTGTTATTCTACTAAAATATTTCAAGGGCCGGCGTCTTTATGGGGGGTTGCTTTGTTCCAAAATTGAATCTTGAGACAGTCACCACCAACAAAAGACTATAAGTGCCATGCTGGACCGTTATATTATGTCAGAGGGTATTCTTCACTTTCTTTAAAAAGATTTGTTTAGATATTCTGAACCCCGCCGCGTAGCGAGCTGTGATCGTTGTGTCATTACATCTCGTTACCCGGTGGGTTATTAACACTTGTGTGCGAACATGTTGGGTTAACCTTATGAGCATTAATTCCTGGAAATTTTCTTTTTTTCCAGAGCTGAGCTCCGGCGGACCAATACAGACCCGGCGGTAGTTTTCTCCCACCAGTCTCTGTCATGGCTACCGTGGCCCCAGTCTTTGCTTTGTGCACTACCCCTGCTTGTGCTGGTATCCCTATTTTTGCGCATACCCTTTGCATAAGGTGTGTTAAATGTCTAGACCGTTCAAGGGGTCTCTGGGTAATGCGTAATTGTTCTTTTTGCTCCCAATTAGCTGTAAAGGTCCTTTGCGATAATGATAAGACCGCGGCAGTAGCGTTAAGAGAAGTTAGGCAACAGATGTCAGCCTACACTACCATTGTTGCGCATAAATCACTTCAATGTGACAACGTCCCTCTTTGGGATAGATTGCTCTTCGAACACCCTCCCCCTAAACGTTCCTCTAGAGTCACGAGTATTAAGCCGGCGGAGACTGGTCAGGGTTCTGTATCTTCTGCTGCTACACCAAAATGCCCAAGAGAGCCTACACCCCCGGCATCCGCCTCCTCGTCTCGGGCGAGATCTCGGTCTAGGTCACCTCTCAGACACCAGTCATCTAGTCGTGCCTCTTCACCGGCGAGTAAGAAGAGTAGGACGGAAGGTTCCACCAGTGGTCACGGCGATGAATCCTCCAGATCTAAGAGTAGTTCACGGTCACACCGTAGCCATAAATCCTCCAAAAAGGATTCCCATAAACGAAAGTCCTCTCGACATTCACCAACTTCTAGTGCATCTCATCGTACCTCTACCCCAGACAGTGTTTGTGTTACGGCCCAAGGGTCCAGTGCGGCGCCTGTCCCTAAAGAGGATTTACCACTTAATATTTTAACCCTGGAATTGGAAAGTTCAGGGGGTTCAGTAATTGAGAATGTTTCAGACTCCCAAGAGAGCGTAGGCCAGGGCCTCGGTGTTTGGCGGTTTGCTCAACCAGGGTCTGACCAACCACGTCCGACTCAAACGAGTCACACAGTAGCCGATGTCCACAGGGACGCGGCGATCCCTTCCTCTATTCCTGACTTATCTTGGCAACAAGGTACCCCAGCCTCGGCGGGATCTTCTCAGGAGGATCAGGAGGAGAAAGACGAAGTTTCAATAATTTCGGAGATGGAAGGACAAGAGTCAGGCTCAGGCTTAGACGCCGCGCAGGATATTAATGATTCACCTGTAAGTTCTTCATCAAACCAGTTTGTTACGGCGCAAGAAATTAATGGGCTGCTTACTCATGCTTTATCTAAATTTTTTGGCCAACAACAGGAAAACCCCACAATGGACTTGGGGGCTCCCACGACAAGTTCTACGGTACGGCCTCTGATGACTTCGATTGATTTATCTAAGATCCCTAACCCTCCCACTCTGTTAACATCAGGGATCACTAGGCCTGCTACGGCGGCATTGACAACTTCAAATGTCAGGGTCATAACGGATGTCAATCCACCCCCTCTAGACAAAGCGCCTCTTAGAAAGGTAGCTATGCCCTTGCTTTATGGGCCAGACGAGTCATGGGTCCTTTTGACCCCCACTAAACCAAAGCTTGCCCAACCTACCTTGTCAGGGGAACTCCCAGTACCGCGTGAGTGGGTCATCCAGGGCAATAAGTCAAAGAAATTAAGGGCCGTGGATACTTTGGGTAATGTTCTGGACGTAAACATCAAGGCTATACCTAGTTATTATCACCAAGACTATTTTGTGTATGCTTCTAAGCCAGCTTTACCCCTTGCCTCAGCTTCAAAACTATTTTCAGACTGGTCTAAGCTGGATGGGTTTAATGATATTAAGACTCTGTCAGCTCTCACTCCTGAACTAGATTTACAGACCGTCACAGACGACGCAGCTAATCCAGTTTTGAAGGTGGGGCAGTTGGGTCCAGGACCTTGGGTAGATTGGGAGGTAGAGGCTCAAAACTTTGCAACCACTTTCACTTCTAAATCTTCCCACCAGATCCCTCAAGATACTCATTCATGGTTCTCCATGCCGGTGGGTTCTGCCGGCGGAGTCCCGTCAGCTTTGTTTTCTTTTCCAGCTGCCCCTAAGATTAATCTTTGTGAGCTGAAAGACTCGTTCACTACCCCTACCCCTACTCACCTAGACAGAGAATTTAGGCTACGGGGGAAAGCTTTTCGCCTGTTCTCGCAGTACATAGTATCTCAGCAGGTGGCTAAGTCTTTACTACGGTCCACTCAGGCAATCGCAGATGCGGATGCCAGAAGATCGGTTGAGTTATCCCGGCGACTGATTCTCCAGTCGTCAATCCAATCCTTGGGTGACATACGCACCGCCTTGCTTGAGGCGGTACGAGCACGACAAGATCTTAGGATGTCGTTAGTTCGCAAGCTACCTGATCGCATTGCGAATCAGGTGGTTATGTCACCAGTGCTTACTCCCTCTTTAATGACCCCTGAAGTGTGGCGAACGGTGTTCAATATGGCACAGGCCGTTAAGCACAGTCCCACCCCTTCTAAGAAACCTGCATTTAACTTCCCCAAACCCAGGCCTACCGCTAAAGCTCAGCCAGGGGGATCTAAACCTTTTCTTCCGCCTAAGTCCTCCCACTCCCCCCAGGGTCAGTACAGGCATAGACAGAGTAGGTTTTCAGGTCAGAGAGGACGCGGCCAGAATAAGCCAGGTCAGGGCCAGTCTTCGGCCAACACCAGCCAGCCGGCAAAGCGTCCAGCACCACCAACCCCACCATCAAAAAAATAAAGTCTCTCTCACTCCCGGTGCCAACCTTAAGGCCGGAGGAACCGAGGGCAGTACAGCCGGCGAACCCTTGTCTGCTAACTGGGTCGTTCCGAACGTGTCACCAAGCATGGCCGTTAAACACTTGGGCACGGATGGTGGCACGCAAAGGCATCACTTGGCAGTGGCTCCGGCGACCTCGCTTACGTCAGCCGACAACGGCGAATTTTGTTTCTTTAGAGGTGGAGTCACTGGTCCAGGAAATGATTGCCAAGAATGTCATCATCCCGGTCCCCCAAATTACCCTGTATTCACGTCCAAACTATTTTTGGTTCCCAAAAGGGACAGTGTTCAGATGAGGCCGGTCGTCGACCTGTCTTATCTGAACCTTCACATTCACAACGAATCTTTCAGAATGTTAACAGTACACCAAATCAGGCTAACACTTCCGCCGGGAGGTTGGATGTGTTCACTAGACCTGACAGACGCCTATTGGCACGTATCGGTCAACAAAAGATTTCAAAGGTTTTTGGCCTTACGGATCAGGCACCAAAATTTTGTTTTTCAGAGGATGCCGTTCGGCTTGAACCTAGCACCTCGATTATTCACAAAACTAGTCCGGCAAGCCCTGATGCCATTGTTAAAACAGGGGATCAGAGTGTTGTGGTATCTGGATGACTGGCTGGTGGTGGCAGAGACACAACAATTATGCATAAAACATGTCAATATCATTTTAAATCATGTCAAAACTCTAGGGTTCAAGGTAAATCTGGTAAAGTCAAACCTTGTTTCCTCACGAGTAATTCAGTGGATAGGGCTGGTCTGGGACACGGCCGCTCTCACTCTGAGTCAGAGTGTGGACAATCGCAACAGGTTTCGCAGGAAACTGTTCAGGTTTCTTCACAGTCTGACTACAACGCGGAGGGTCTGGGAGTCTCTGGTCGGCTCTCTCAACTGGATTCAACTAACTGTCAAGTTGGGCCGGTTGAAAGTAAAACGATTAATATTGGAAGGCAACAAATATTTCCCGCTCTTACCGGCGGGAAAATTATGGCCCATCCCGAAATTAATCCACACCTTACTAGCGGTCTGGGCGAAGAGGGAAACATTGCACTCAATAATGTCATGGACCTCTCCTCCACCAACGGTATGGGTAGATACGGATGCGTCAGGCACAATAGGGTGGGGATTTCAGTCAAATCAGGGGCACCAGGGTCAGGGGCTTTGGTCCCACTTAGAAATCTCTCACATCAATGTCAAAGAATTACTAGTCCCCTTGTATTTCCTTCAGGCTCACGGCCCGGCGTTACGGGGCAAGTCGGTGGCCTTCAGAATGGACAATCTGAATGCAGTCCACTGTATTTAGAAACAAGGGTCAACGAGGTCAAGGAGGTTGCTAAACGTGTCGGAAGAGATTTTTGCTCTAGCCAACAGTCTAGATATTTATCTTCACGCATCTTATCTCCCAGGCGTAGCGAACGTCTGGGCAGACGCTCTGTCCCGGAGACAGAGCACGACAGTAGAATGGGAGCTCAAGCAACCCATTTTCAACCTAATGATTGCAGAGCTCTCCCATCCACAAGTGGATCTTTTTGCGTCCGAGGAGACTCACAAACTCCCTCTATACCTCACCCGCCGGGCGAAAACGCCGGCAGGGGGGCCAGACGCCCTAGTGACAGACTGGAACAGATGGAGCTCCATCTATCTGTTTCCACCGCCAGATGCGTCACTAATGTGCCACGTAGTGAACAAACTACGAGATTATCGAGGCTTAGTCTCACTAATCGCGCCCCTGTGGCCGGCGCAGTTGTGGTACCAGCAATTGAAAATGTGGTGCCCGGACCCGGTATCGCTCCCGGTCGGGTATTTCCACTTAGACACGATTGGCAACCTAGCGACCTCGCTGACTTTTGCATTATGGACATTCAGGAGGCCAAGTGGCTAGCACCATACGGTAGAGATGTGACCAATAAATTACTCAATCAATATACTCAGTCTACAAAACGACAGTATCAATCACATTGGCAAGCCTTTACTTCTTGGATCGTTAGAACAGAACAAACTGTACCCTCAGTGGCATTAGTTTTTAATTATTTGAATTATCTGTTTGAGCAGAAACGTTTATCTGTGGTAACATTAAAAAATCACTTAACTGCGATTAGAGTGCCCTTTTTAGACCTTACGGGTCTCTCCATACCGGTAGCGGAGGAAACAGGTTTTATGAGAGCATGTGTTAAACTCCGCCCACCTCCCCGTCAGCTCATGCCTACTTGGTCTCTGGACAAAGCTTTGTCTTTACTTCACTCTCGTCTGTACCAAAATACTGCAGACTTTGCATTACTCTTAAAAAAGGCGGTTTTCCTTTTGGCTTTCGCCACCGGAAACAGAGTGTCTGAGCTGGCGGCGATGAGCAACACACCTAATTGTCTTAGGTTTGGTAGACTTAATGAATGTATTTACATTGCACCCTCCCCAGGTTTTGTAGCCAAGAATGAGCATAGTGCACACGTGTTTTCTGAGTTCACGGTGCCGGCGTTAAAAAGGGGAAAGGTGCATCATAATCTATGTCCAGTGCAAGCTCTAACCAAATATTTGAGAGTAGCTCCTCGAAACCCCCAAGGTGCTTTATGGGTAGCAAGTACGGGTAAACGCTTACTTAAACGGCGATTAGCCTCTCTTCTGGTAGAAGTCATTAAAGAAAGTAATCCCGGCGTTGTGGGTCGGGCCCACGATTTACGCAAATGGGCAGCCTCTTTACGTTTCCTGAAAACATTTTCAGTAGAAGATATCGCGTCCACGCAGTTGTGGTCGTCTAATCATACGTTTCTGTCTAGATACTTGTCAGTTGCTCTAGACAAACCTTCCTTACCATGTATAGCTTTAAGGCAGAGGGTCTAGGTGGCCCTGCAGTCACTTTTGTTTACTTTCACGGGAAAGGGGGGGGGGGGGGTGCAGTCAGTTGACATAGGACACCCTAGACCCCGCCGGAGTATGAGAGCTGTGATACAATTTAAGGTTAAAATGTGATATGAAAATTTCTCAGCGAGAAATTGTGCTAGTACAATGTTAAGTACAAAACAACGGTGTTGTTATAGTAGTTTTAGCTGCGAAAGCAATTTAATATTAGAACAATGGAGTTCCTTTGCAATTTATCTCCAAGTTTATTTTGGGGTTTATTATGTGCACATATAAACTTATAACTTGTTATTTTTGTCACCACTCGTTGAGTGGGGTGCCTTTGTAACTACAGATCTGTGTTCAGAATCTTCAGGGTTACCCATTTTTTGTCAGACAGTCTTCTTTGAAGCACGCACCTGCCTGAACCCCCTTTTTCTTGTATATTTTCGGCCTACGCCGTGTTAAATATAGTTTCAAAAGTAAGAATACTATGTGGTTGTTTTTATTATCTGCTTTTCTAGAGTTATGATATGATTACGAATGTCCCCCTCCAGTCTTAGAAATCAGGCATGTTCGTCAATGATGGAGGGGCCACTAATAAATTATAGGTTTGACTCCTGTAAGGAGATAAAGAAAACCTAATATTTAGTAGTGGCCCCGTAATCATTGACGACTGGGGCCCTCCCGACCGTCCCCTTCCCATTCGTTGATGTATTGAGGATTTTGGTTTACTTGATATGTCAGTGAAGAAGGAATGACGCCTGAATCAGCGTCTGGTCAGAGATCCACACAAGTACATCCACGATATGATGGAAAGCTTATTAGATAGTTATTCTTATTTTCTTTTTGTTTTTATTTTTTACGAAGTTTTTTCGTAGTGAGAACCCAATTCATAATGACTGAAGCCATGAGTGAGGTCGCGTGCGCTCATGATGAAGGCTCCTCAGTTTTTAAATGCTCTGCGCGGTAGATTCAAAACTACGGCGGATTAGTGTTTGAAGAGGATGCCTTATGTAATAGGCATGTTCGTCAATGATTACGGGGCCACTACTAAATATTAGGTTTTCTTTATCTCCTTACAGGAGTCAAACCTACAATTTAAACAAGAGAGTTTAATAAAAGAGTGAAAAATGAGGAGTAGCTAAAAAGAACAGTTTTAACACATGCCCGTCATTCATAGTAATGCAAAAACATAGACTTGTCTTAAACCAAAAAGGTACTGTACCCAAAATCCCTTTTCTTCCAAAACCAACAAAAACACTGAACACAAGAACAAAACACAATTTTCAATGTGGCAAAAACACTTATGTACTGGAACAATACATAATCCCAAACTTGCAATCTAGTGTTGCAAACCCGTACCCCCCCCCCCTTTGTCAAATAAAACAAAGGAAAAGAACGAGGGACAAGGGGGGAAGACCAGGGATCTTCGCCAGAGCACCAGGAAACAAGACCCCCCGAGAGCAATCACCGGCCGAGGGGGTCGAACACTGGACACGGAGAGGTAGGAGGAGATGAAGGAATTGATAGAAGACCACAAAACCGCTGAGGCGATGGCAGGTAAGGATCGACGTGGCAGTAACCGGAAGGAGGCAGCAAAGGATCTGACATTGTGCGCAGAACCCCTACAAACAGGGTGACAGGCACGAACGGTCCGACAAACGTGGCGGCCCATCTGCACCTGCGAGAGCCTCCCACCTGTCCGAGGAGACACCCACACAGCAGTACCCGAAGGCGGCGCCACAGACGCAACAAAGGAGTGCAAGGCTGACACCGGGCACAACACATGGCAAGGATGCCCACGCCGTAAAGCCTGGACGGTGAAAGGCTGGAAAACGGGGGCCTCCCTCCCATGCGTGGTAATAAAAGGAGGGGAGGAGGCGAACGAGACGCCATGCAAGGACGGGGAGAATCGCACGCAGTCCTGGGGCCGGGACAATGCCGCTAGTGCAGACACCCGATCCCCAGCGGCCAGAGCGACAAGGAAGAGTGGACGCCCGAGCAACGGAACCGGTGTAGCGGCCCTTGTATACGTGGGTGAAGCCAGAAGGACCAGAGCCCGCCCCAGATCCCACTGTGGAGGGACCTGGCGCGGAGGCGGTCGATCCCGGAAGGCAGCCGTCAGGAAGGAATCCATCTCCTGCGGCGGAACGACCAGCCCAGCGACGGACCCAAAGACCCCCCGGACGGCAGACAAGCGGGTACGTATAGCGTCGACTTGAAAGTGACGTGTACGGAAGAGGTGAAACAAGGAGCGTAGGACGAGGGAAGGAGAGCCAACCGGCAGGCGAGTGTCCTGTAGCCACCTAGTAAAAGACCTCCAGCGGGACCCGTAAGTCCCCCAAGGAGAAGACGGCCAGGAACGCTGCAGGAAGTCAGTCAGGGCCCGGCCGGGGACCGGGAGCCACCGTGCCTCATGAACAAGCACGATGCGAAGGCCAACGAGGTCCGCAGGTCCCCAACCTAGCTCAAGTGGAAGCCGGAGACAGGTAGAGGGACCGGACTCAGGCACCACCGCGGCAACCGGGCGTACCAAGCCCGTGCAGGCCACAGAGGCGCAAGGAGCCAGACGCAGCCGCGGTACAGCCGCAGCCTCGCGAGGACTGGGCACATCAACAGCGCGTCTTGTGGCGGAAAGACGTATATCGACCGCCACCTGTACCAGGCTACCATGAAAGCGTCCGGACCCCCCCCGGAGCGCGAGGCCGGAGGGAGAGGTCCAGAGGCAACTGGTCGCGGCACCCCCGATGCGAACAAGGCGACCTCCGGAACACCTCAGGAAGCCGCGAGGTCGGCGAACACAGTCCGTTGCATCGCCCATTCTACAAGAACGCCCTGCCCTCCCGACAGGGCGGCCGCCCACAGGGTGGCAGGCCCGGGCAGGGAGGAGGCATGCAAGGAGAAGGGGTGTCTGTCCGCGAGGAAGAACAACTCCACCGAGACCCCCAATAGAGTCAACGACCTGGAGGACCCCTGCATTAGGAAACAGTGGACAGCTGTCTGAGTGTCCATCCCGAAGGCCACCGACTTACCCCGAAGGGCCAGCGCGTGGTCCCGCAGGAAGAACAAAGGAACCAACAGTCCGAGGGCATAGACGGGTAAGTGGAGGGAGACCCACCCATCTGCCGGGAAGTGGACGTCCCAGGTTCGATCGGGAACCTCACCCAACCTCGCTCGACGTATCTGTGTCTACCGAGACCGTCGGCGGGGGGGCGGTCCAGGGCACAGCTGCAGAGAGCGCGCCCCGAGCAACCCAGCGACCGAAGCGTCTGCGAACGGTACGCGGGAGCGGCAGGAGCCGATCCATAGGGGCAACGGAAACACCGCGGTGCCCATGAGGAGGAGGCGGCGTAGCCAGAGGCTCCCTAAGGGAAGGGGCAGAGCGGCCCAATGCAGCGAATCCACAAACGAGTCCCAGAGCCACCCCGGGAGGGAGACCGAGTGCAACACGGCGAAGACCTTCCACCGAAGGTGCATCGCGGCCGGCAGACCCCGGGTCACCGTAGCGCCGGACAAAACCCATGCGAGACCGACTCATGGCACGACACGCGACGGGGTAAAGCGTGACTTGGGAACATCGAAAGGGAACCCTAACCGTGCGACGTGGCGAACGACTGTGAGGGCGTCGCCTACGCACAGTCCTAGGGCTCCGGAAACTACCAACCAATCGGCCAAGGAAAACAGGATCTGGAGCCCGCCCCTGAGGAGAGGACCCAGAGCCTGACCAACCAGTGCGGAGAAGATCCGCTGCGCGATGTGGAGACCGAAGGGAAGGCCGTCGAACAGGAACACACGATCGGAAGTCCGAACGGCCAAGAATCGCTGGAAGCGAGGATGGAGATGAACGAGCCAAGACGCATCCTGGAGGGCCAGCGACACTACCCACGACAGAGGGCGCAGGGCCAGGCGTACCAGGGGTACCGGCAGCATCCGAAACCGTGTGTGCACGATGTGCCCGTTGAGGGCCGACAGATCCACCACCGGTCGCATCGCGTCGCAGTTCGTCTACGGTACCAGAAAGACACGGGAGAGGAAAACCGGGTGACCGGCGGTCAACTCCCTCGACGCTACCCAGCTCGGGCATGGAAGTGAACACGTGGGCCACCTCTGAAGAGATGGGCCGGCGTCGGTGACAAGAGCGGAGTGGGGGTCTGGACGTCCACCTCCAGGTGAGACCCCTCCGCGCAACCCGCCGCCCCCAACGTCCCTCGCGGCCACCGAGGGGCGCAAGGGCGAAAACAACCCGAGGGAGCACCCGAGAGGAGGGGAGCAACCCGGTCGGCCAGGCGAGAAGGAGAACAAGGAGGCCGACCCAGAGAACCTACACATTGTGTTGACGTGGAGGTACCCCCGGTACGGGCCGTCTGACCTCCTCTACCCCCCCCAACCTCGTCGAAAAGGGCGGGCCACCCCAACCCCTGGCCGTCGCGGGGCTGACCCCGTCGAAGGGCGGCCGGAAGTGGAAGGCCGGCCAGCCCCGACACGGCGGGGATGAAAGGGGGCAAGAACAGAAGTGCGAGGCGGAACCGACGCACTGGCCTGCAACGTCCCAGTCCTGTGCCCATGCAAGGCGGCAGCACTTGCAGCAGCACCCCGAAGAGGACCGGCAGAAGGACGGGACTGAGAAGACCCAGCGCGCGACACAGCGCGTCGGTGCGTGTCGTAAGCAAGGTCCGCAACGACACAGCGCGTCGTCGCGTGTCGGAAGCAGGGGCCGCCGACAGAGAAGCGTAGCATTCCCAAGCATCCTGCTCAAAAAAACCCGACGTATATAGCGCAGAGTACAACAAACCCTGACGAATATCCAAGGGGGCCGGCCGGCAGAACGAGGACCGTACCGTCGGGCGTTGCCGCGCAAAAAACCGCCTTCAGCTCGGGAACCAAAGACACCGCGAGCCGAAGGTGGATCCGCTGAACGCGGTCCAAACCCTCGCGAAGATCGCCTGGCGCAGACGCCTCGATAAGCCGCAGGTGGTGAACAGACGTCCGGAGGGAACCGAAAGACAAGACAATAAGTCCGTCACCCTCTGTCGCAAGGGAAAATCCTTGGCGACAGAGGGCTGATCCGGGTGAGAGAAGAACGGGGTAGCAATAGAACAAAGTTCAAGAACGGGCGCGCTTATCCAGGACCAGAACGCGTCGTCCAACCCGCCGACAGACAAAAGAGGAGGCAAAAGCAGTGATGACTCCGGGGGGGAGGGACTGAAGGAGAGCCGTCGACGGATCGGTTGGTGAAGTCGAAGGCCTCAGCAAACCAGGCCTCCAATGGGAGAGGGTGACCGAGCATGATGGCTAAGCCAGGCGTACCGGCGTCGCACAAACCTGTCCCATAGGAGGACAGACCCGTCAACACAGCCAGGGACTGAACAGCCGGAAGGATGTCAGGGCGGCTGAAGTCTGACCAGAGCGTAGGCCTGCAGAAGGGAGGGGGACCGTAGCAGGGGTAGGTAGGGTGAAGCGCTGAGCGAGTGTCACCGCCAAGAAGCGCGAGAAGAGGGAGTCTTGCATCGACTCCAAGCGCCCGTCGATGCGTGACACAACCCAGCCCTGCATAGCCGACAATCGATCCGAGAGAGGCGACCCCCCCCAAGATTGGTCGGCCCGCAGGGGCGTGTGTGAGCGGGAGCGAGACCCACGACACGAACCAGCAGCATCGCGGCCCAAGGAAGGCGAGCGACGACGGTTGTATTTACCTAATTGCCTAATTTACCTAATTGTAGTTTACAGGAGTTGAGCTAAGCTCGTGTTGTCCCGTCTCTCAGTCTACTTTTTATCCAATTTTTTCTTGAAAATATGGATGTTCCTTGCCCCTACCACCTCCTCCTCCAGCCCATTCCATTTGTCAATACATCTATAGGGGAAGCTAAACTTCCTGATATCGTTCTTGCAGGTAGGTCTTTTTACTTTGTCAAGGGCTGCCTCTGTTGTCAAGTTCTTTATTTTGAGATTGGACCGGAGTACCCGAGCCAAAGTAATTCTTGGTCCACCCCTATGCGCAGCTCCCCCACGTTCAGTCCCAGTTCTGATCATCCATTCTCTCATGTCCAAACCAACCAAGTCGGCTCGTGCGCATCACTTCACTGACACTAGATTGGTTCCAAGCCTCAGAGAACTGCCATATGAAGGGAGGCTAGACAAATTAAATCTACCAAGTCTAAAAGAGAGGAGAGAGAGGGGAGACATGATAATGATGTACAAATGTACCCGGGGGCTGGAGAGGCTGGATAGGGAGGATATATTAATTATGGATACAGGAATAACTAGAGGCCACAGCTACAAAGTAAAAAGACCTACCTGCAAGAACGATATCAGGAAGTTTAGCTTCCCCTATAGATGTATTGACAAATGGAATGGGCTGGAGGAGGAGGTGGTAGGGGCAAGGAACATCCATATTTTCAAGAAAAAATTGGATAAAAAGTAGACTGAGAGACGGGACAACACGAGCTTAGCTCAACTCCTGTAAACTACAATTAGGTAAATACAATTAGGTAAATACTATTAACCCTTCCTGCCCGGGTGTCATTTTAAAATGACACCCCTTGCGAAGGGCAGGAGCCCGGGTGTCCTTTTAAAATCCGTAAGCTTGAAAGCCTATTAAGCATGGTTTGAAAGCCGCGTGGCGAAACGTTTGTAAACAAAGCCGGTCACAGCTTCAAAAACAAGAAGAAGAAGTCGGAACTTTGTTGTTGTTGTTGTTTGGTAGAACGAAAATTAGTGTTTGTAAGTGTCCGATATTGCTAAAACCGCATCAAAACTCTCTCCACGGAAATCGTAATTACAACTGAACCAGTTGACCTAGAGAGCTCTACTCAACGCCAGTCTACAGATACAAGTAAGGGCTACATTTCGAGATGTGTGTGAATTCTATCTATCTAGCTATCTATTGCCTGATGCCGTGATCCCCGAAGGGGTGGCCACGAACGAACCGCCCCCATGCACCTCTGTCCCCAGTCAGTCGACGCCCTTCCTCCCAACCAGCACCGCCTTCATCCATATACTTCCTCACTCCATCCTTCCACCTCTCTTTCGGTCTACCTCTCCCTCTCTGTCCTTCCACCTCGCTCTCGTACACCCTCTTAGTCATTTTCTCGCTTCCCATACGTTCCATATGGCCATACCATCTCAAGGTGTTCCTTTTCACACTTTCCAGCACATCTACCTCTACACCATTAATTATTTTACGTCCTCGGTAGTATAGTGGTGAGTATCCCCGCCTGTCACGCGGGAGACCGGGGTTCGATTCCCCGCCGGGGAGGCAATTATTAAGAAGGGAGGAGGAGGTTCAAAGTATTCAGTACCTATGCCCACTAGGAAAAAGCGACCATGCAGTTCTAGACATAGACTTACTATTGAAGTATAATCTACCCAAGGAAAGGGAAAAGCACAAGGAAAATCACTGGATGTATTCCAGAACCGATTTCGAAGGACTACAGGATTTTTTCAAGTCACAAAATTGGGATCAGGTGTTATCTGAAAGTGAGGTAGACAAAAAACTCAAGGCATTCATGGAGATCTATGATACTGGTATAAAAACTTTTGTCCCAAAGTACATTAATAAAAGGAAAAAAGGAAATCGCAAAGTATGGTTTAACCGCGAATGTAGGCAAGCACAGGAAGCAAAAAACAAAGCCTGGAAAAAGATGAGAAACTGGGATTCGGAAGATAACAGGCATAAGTATAAAGAGGAGAGAAACAAATACACAGAAATGAGGAGGAGGTCAGAGGCAAACCATGAGAAAGGGATAGTGGAGAACTATGAAAAGAATCCAATTTTTTTTTTCAAGTTTGTAAACGGCAAAAGGAAGATAAAAGCCACGATCGTAAAGATTAAAAGTGGAAACAGAATCATAGAAGAGGATACAGAAGTTGCGGAAGAACTAAATAGAAATTTTGCATCAGTATTTACAAAAGAAGGAGAATTCATTGCACCAGAAACCAATGAGATAGGTACAGAGGAAATGCCAGAAGTCACATTTAACAGACCAGAGCTCATAGACAAAATGAGTAAGGTGGATCCAAACAAAGCCGCTGGACCGGACGGAGTATCAGGCTGGATTATTAAAGTAAATGCCAAGGAACTGAGTATACCGTTATATGATATAATGACTAAATCATTGGACACAGGGATAGTACCTACAGAATGGAAAAGAGCAAACATTATTCCTATATTTAAGGGAGGAAGCAGAGATAAACCACTTAACTATAGACCTGTATCACTATTGAGCATCCTCATGAAGATTCTGGAAGGATTAATAAGGGACAAATGGGTGAACTACTTGGAATCCAAAAGATTAATTACTGACCGACAATTTGGATTCAGAGGAGGCAGATCATGTGTAAGCAACTTGTTGAGTTTTTACTCTAGAGTAATAGACACAGTGGACCAGAGGGAAGGATGGGTAGACTGTGCCTACCTAGACTTTAAAAAGGCATTTGACAAAGTTCCACACAAGAGATTGCTGTGGAAATTAAAACATGAGGGAAAAGTAGGAGACAAACTGCTGAAATGGATGGAGAGCTACCTTAGCGGAAGACAGATGAGAACAACAGTAAGGGGGAAATCGTCAAACTGGACTCAAATAACGACAAGGATCTGTCCTAGCCCCAATCATGTTTCTAATATTTGTAAATGACTTACCTGAGGGACTAACAAGCTACATGAGCATGTTTGCGGACGATGCTAAGCTGCTTAAAACGATCAGAACCCAGGAGGATTGCCTTGAGCTCCAAGCAGATTTGCAAAAGATCCATGAATGGAGCATCAAATGGAATATGGAGTTCAATGCAGGGAAATGTAAGACTCTAGAAATGGGTAAAAGCAAGTACAGACCTAGAAAAGAGTATAAACTAGGAAACGAAGTGATTCCCAAAGCAGAAAAAGAAAAAGACTTGGGGATAGAATTTAAGGATAACATGTCTCCAGAAAGCCACGTAAATAAGATAGTGAGAGAATCACTAGCACTATTGGCAAATATCAGGATGTCTTTCAATTATCTTAATGAAAACACCATGAAACAAATAATAACGGCAATACTAAGACCCAGGATGGAATATGCATCTGTAGTGTGGTCCCCTCACATGAAGAAACATATCCACAAAATTGAGAGGGTACAGAGAGCAGCTACGAGGATGATCCCAGGTTTGGAAAATTTGGAGTACCAAGAGAGGCTCGAGAGATTGAATCTACCTACACTGGAACAGAGAAGGAAACGAGGACAGCAAATTCAGATATACAAATGTGTTAGAGGTATTGACAAAATCGACCAAGAAAACTTCATAACAACCCTCTTCCCCTGTTGTACCCTCTCCCACACTTCTTCATCCATAGTCCCATCTTTACTCAACACACTGCCCAGATACTTAAAAGAGCTGACGATCTCCATAGCCTGACCGTTCACCACCGGAAAGACTATAAACGCCATTCTGGTCCTTTATATTATGTCAGAGGGTATTCTTAACTTTCTTAAGACATGTTTAGATATTCTGAAATTTGTATAGAATCCCGCCGCGTAGCGAGCTGTGATCGTTGTAACATTACGTCTCGTTACCCGGCGGGTTATTAACACGTGTGTGCGAACATGTTGGGTTAACCTTATGAGCATTAATTCCTGGAAATTTTCTTTTTTCCAGAGCTGGGCTCCGGCGGACCAATACAGACCCTGCAGTAGTTTTCCCACCAGTCTCTGTCATGGCTACCTTTGCCCCAGTTTTTGCTTTATGCATTACCCCTACCTGTGCCGGTATCCCTATTTTTGCGCACACTCTTTGCATCAAGTGTGTTAAATGTCTAGACCGTTCAAGGGGTCTGTGGGTGATGCGCAACTGTTCCTTTTGCTCCCAATTAAGTGTCAAGGTCCTCCGCGACAATGATAAGACCGCAGCGGTCGCCTTATGAGAGGTTAGGCAACAGATGTCAGCGTATACTACGATTGTGGCTCATAAGTCACTTCAATGTGACAACGTCCCTCTTTGGGATAGGCTTCTTTTCGAGCACCCTCCCCATAAACGTTCCTCTCGAGTAACTAGTCGTAAGCCGGCGGAGACTGGTCAGGGTTCTGTGTCTTCTCCTGCTGCTACTACGAAACGTCAAAGAGAGCCTACACCCCCGGCGGCAGCCTCCTCGTCTCGGGAGAGATCTCGGTCTAGGTCACCTCTCAGACACCAGCCACCTAGTCTTGCCTCTTCACCATCGAGTAAGAAGAGTAAGACGGAAAGTTCCACCAGTGGTCACGGCGATAAATCCTCCAAATCGAAGAGTAGTTCACGGTCACACCGCAGCCATAAATCTTCAAAAAAGGATTCCCATGATAGAAAGGCCTCCCGACATTCGCCAGTTTCTAGTGCTTCTCATCGTACCTCTACCCCAGACAGAGTTTGTGTTCGGTCTCAAGGGTCCAGTATAGTGCCTGTACCTAAAGATGATTTACCCATTAACATTTTAACCCTGGAATTGGAGAGTTCAAGGGGCTCAGTGATTGAGAGTGTTTCGGACTCCCAAGGGAGTGTAGGCCAAGGCCTCGGTGTTTGGAGATATTCTCGACCAGGGCCTGACCACCCACTTCCGGCTCAAACTATTCACACAGTGGCTGACGTCCACCGGGATGCGGCGATCCCATCCTCTATTCCTGACTTATCTTGGCAACAAGGTACCCCAGCTTCGGCGGGATCTTCTCAGGAGGAACAGGATGATAAAGACGAGGTTTCAATTATATCGGATATGGAAGGGCAAGAGTCAGGTTCAGGCTTAGACGCCGCGCAGGATATTAATGATTCACCAGTGAGTACATCATCAAGTCAATTTGTCACTGCACAGGAAATTGATGGGCTACTTAGTAATGCTTTATCTAAATTTTTTGGCCAACAGCAGGAAACTCCCACAGTGGACTTGGGAGCTCCCACGACAAGCTCTACGGTACGGCCTCTGACGACTTCTATTGCTTTGACTCAGATCCCTCACCCTCCCCCTCTGTCACGATCAGTGGTTACTAGGCCTGCTACGGCGGCATTGACCACTTCGAATGTAAGGGTTATAACGGATGTCAATCTGCCCCCTCTAGACAAAGCGCCTCTCAGAAAGGTAGCTATGCCCTTGCTTTACGGACCAGACGAGTCATGGGTCCTTTTGACCCCCACTAAACCAGAGCTCGCCCAACCTACCTTGTCAGGGGAACTCCCAGTACCGCGTGAGTGGGTCATCCAGGGCAATAAATCTAAGAAATTAAGGGCCTTGGATACTTTGGGAAATGTACTAGATGTCAATATAAAGGCTATACCTAGTTATTATCACCAGGACTATTTTGTTTATGCTACTAAGCTGGCTTTACCCCCTGCCTCAGCTTCAAAATTGTTTTCAGACTGGTCTAAGCTTGATGGGTTTAATGACATTAAGACTCTGTCAGCTCTCACTCCAGAACTTGATTTGCAAACCGTCACAGACGCAGCAGTTAATCCAGTCTTGAAGGTGGGGCAGTTGGGTCCAGGACCTTGGGTGGAATGGGAGACAGAGGCTCAAAACTTTGCAACCACATTTACTTCTTAAACTTCCCACCAGATCCCTCAAGATACTCATTCTTGGTTCTCCATGCCAGTGTGTTCTGCCGGCGGAGTCCCTTCAGCTTTGTTTGCTTTCTTAGCTGCCCCTAAAATTAATCTTTGTGAGCTAAAAGACCCTTTCACTACCCCTACCCCAACTCACCTAGACTGAGAATTTAGGCTAAAGGGGGAAGCTTTTCGCCTGTTCTCTCAATACATAGTGTCTCAACAGGTAGCAAAGTCTTTGCTCCGGTCCACTCAGGCAATCGCAGACGCGGATGCTAGACGATCGGTTGAATTGTCCCGGCGACTGCTTCTTCAGTCGTCAATCCAATCTTTGGGTGACATCCGCACCGCCTTGCTTGAGGCGGTACGAGCGAGACAAGACCTCAGAATGTCCTTAGTCCGAAAACTGCCTGATCGCATTGCGAATCAGGTGGTCATGTCACCAGTGCTCACTCCCTCTTTAATGTCCCCTGACGTGTGGCGAACGGTGTTTAATATGGCTCAGACCTTTAAACACAGTCCCACCCCTTCTAAGAAACCTGCCTTTAACTTCCCCAAACCCAGGCCAGTCGCTAAGGCTCAGCCGGGGGGATCTAAGCCCTTTCTTCCACCTAAGTCCTCCTCCTCCCCTCAAGGTCAGTACAGGCATAGACAGGGTAGGTTTTCAGGTCAGAGAGGACGCGGCCATAATAAGCCAGGTCAGGGCCCGTCTTCGGCCAACGCCAGCCAGCCGGCGAAGCGTCCACCACCACCAACTCCACCACCATCATAAAACTAAAGTCTCTCTCACTCCCGGTGCCAGTCTTAATAAGGAGAGACTCCAGGATGATTTTTATCTCAGCTTCTATAAGAGACTCATTGCTGGCCTTTTGCCACATGTACCGTCATGGTGTAACGTTGACTCGATGAGAAAATCAGCTCTCTATGTACGTGCGCGCACGCGTGAGCGCAGAATTTCACAAACAAGTATTAACTCACTGAATTTTTTCCAAATTTCCCCCAATTTTGGCATGGCGTATCCTACAAGCATCCCCTACAAAGTAGCGTCAGCTTTCTCCCCTATAAATAATAGAAGGTGGTGAAAAAAAATATTTTGTACCATTAGTTTGGGGTAGAGCTGAAATGTGACTTTCAAGGGGTCATATCTCCTAAATTTGCGGGAAATCGCCGAAAAAACGACAAGAGAATGTTCTTTTATATGCCAATTTGCTGTGGTTAGATGGGGAATGCATTTGGGCAATACCAAATCCAGTTAATAGACTCGTTAGGGCCAAAAAGTAATTACTAGCAATTTAATTTATAACTTTTAGAGAAATGTAAATCTATTCTGGTGGTCTAGTTTTGTTACCCCTCCTACATAAATGTTTTCTATGGGGAGCTCTACCTATAGAAAATGACCTTTGATGGCTAACTAATTTAAAATTTATTTTACACCCACATATTAAGAATATATTCACTCGAATTGGACAAAAATCCTTGATATTGGGCACCCCAAAGGGGTACCTTAGGGATGTAATAAGGGTGTTTATGCCCTCATATGATAATTTATATTGCTCACAGAAGCCCTTTAGACTACAGACACAATTTTTTTTTTTTTGTGATTGACTTAATTTTATTCAGTTTTTGGGGGGTCCTGGGCGAACCCCCGCCCCTGGGGGTTATGGATGCAATATGTGTTTTTGTTCCTTCCTATGCTATTCTCATATGTTGAAAGAAGCAGTTTACAGAGAGAACAAAAAACTTGAAATTTTGACCAGAGCCAAAAAAAAACCTGGAGTCTCCTTAATTAAGGCCGGCGGATCCGAGGGTAGTACAGCCGGCGAACCCTTGTCTGCTAACTGGGTCGTTCCGAACGTGTCACCAAGCATGGCCGTTAAACACTTGGGCACGGATGGTGGCACGCAAAGGCATCACTTGGCAGTGGCTCCGGCGACCTCGCTTACGTCAGCCGACAACGGCGAATTTTGTTTCTTTAGAGGTGGAGTCACTGGTCCAGGAAATGATTGCCAAGAATGTCATCATCCCGGTCCCCCCAAATTACCCTGTATTCACGTCCAAGCTATTTTTGGTTCCCAAAAGGGACAGTGTTCAGATGAGACCGGTCGTAGACCTGTCTTATCTGAACCTTCACATTCACAACGAGTCATTCCGAATGTTACAGTACACCAAATCAGGCTAACATTTCCGCCGGGAGGTTGGATGTGTTCCCTAGACCTGACAGACGCCTATTGGCACGTATCGGTCAACAAAAGATTTCAAAGGTTTCTGGCCTTACGGATCAGGCACCAAAATTTTGTTTTTCAAAGGATGCCATTCGGTTTGAACCTGGCACCTCGATTATTCACGAAATTAGTCCGGCAAGCCCTGATGCCGTTGTTAAAGCAAGGAATCAGAGTTTTGTGGTACCTAGACGACTGGCTGGAGGTGGCAGAGACAGAGCAATTATGCATCAAACATGTCAACATAATTTTAAATTATGTCAAAACTCTAGGGTTCAAGGTAAATCTGGTAAAGTCAAACCTTATTCCCTCACAAGTAATTCAGTGGATAGGGCTGGTCTGGGACACGACTGCTCTCACTCTGAGTCAGAGTGTTGACAATCGCAACAGGTTTCGCAGGAAACTGTTCATGTTTCTTCACAGTCTGACTACGACGCGGAGGGTCTGGGAGTCTCTGGTCGGCTCTCTCAACTGGATTCAACTAACTGTTATGTTGGGCCGGTTGAAAGTAAAACGTTTAATATTGGAAGGCAACAAATATTTCCCACTCTTACCGGCGGGAAAGTTATGGCCCATCCCGAAATTAATCCACACCTTACTAGCGGTCTGGGCGAAGAGGGAAACGTTGCACTCAATAATGTCATGGACCTCTCCTCCGCCAACGGTATGGGTAGACACGGATGCGTCAAGCACAATAGGTTGGGGATTTCAGTCAAATCAGGGGCACCAGGGTCAGGGGCTTTGGTCCCACTTAGAAATCTCCCACATCAATGTCAAAGAATTACTAGTCCCCTTGTATTTCCTTCAGGCTCACGGCCCTGCTTTACGGGGCAAGTCGGTGGCCTTCAGAATGGACAATCTGAACGCAGTTCACTGTATTCAGAAACAGGGGTCAACGAGGTCAAGGAAGTTGCTAAACGTGTCGGAAGAGATTTTTACTCTAGCCAACAGACTAGACATTTATCTTCACGCATCTTATCTCCCAGGCGTAGCAAACGTCTGGGCAGACGCTCTGTCCCGGAGACAGAGCACGACAATAGAATGGGAGCTCAAGCAACCCATTTTCAACCAAATGATTGCAGAGCTCTCCCATCCACAAGTGGATCTGTTTGCGTCCGAGGAGACTCACAAACTCCCTCTATACCTCACCCGCCGGACGAAAACGCCGGCAGGGGTCCAGACGCCCTAGTGACAGACTGAAACAGATGGAGCTCCATCTATCTGTTTCCGCCGCCAGACGCGTCACTAATGTGCCACGTAGTGAACAAACTACGAGATTATCGAGGCTTAGTCTCGCTAGTCGCGCCCCTGTGGCCGGCGCAGTTGTGGTACCAGCAATTAAAGACGTGGTGCCCGCACCCGGTGTCGCTCCCGGTCGGGTATTTCCACTTAGACACGATTGGCAACCTAGCGACCTCGCTGACTTTTGCATTATGGACATTCAGGAGGCCAAGTGGCTAGCACTATGTAGCCAAGTGGCTACATACGGTAGAGATGTGACCAATAAATTATTAAATCAATATACTCAGTCTACGAAACGACAGTATCAATCACATTGGCAAGCCTTTACTTCTTGGATCATTAGAACAGAACAGACTGTGCCCTCAGTAGCATTAGTTTTCAATTATTTAAATTATCTGTTTGAGCAGAAACGTTTATCTGTGGTAACGTTAAAAAATCACTTAACTGCAATTAGAGTGCCCTTTTTAGATCTTACAGGTCTCTCCATACCGGTAGCGGAGGAAACAGGTTTTATGAGGGCATGTTTTAAACTCCGCCCACCTCCCCGTCAGCTCATGCCTACTTGGTCTCTGGACAAGGCATTGTCTTTACTTCACTCTCGTCTGTACCAAAATACTGCAGATTTTGTATTACTCTTAAAAAAGGTTGTATTCCTTTGGCTTTGGCCACCGGGAACAGAGTGTCTGAGCTGGCGGCGATGAGCAACACACCTAATTGCCTTAGGTTTGGTAGACTTAATGAATGTATTCACATTGCACCTTCCCCGGGATTTGTAGCCAAGAATGAGCACAGTGCACACGTGTTTTCTGAGTTCACGGTGCCGGCGTTAAAAAGGGGAAAGGTGCATCATAATCTATGTCCAGTGCAAGCTCTAACCAAATATTTGAGAGTGGCTCCTCTAAACCCCCAAGGTGCTTTATGGGTAGCGAGTACGGGTAAACGCTTACTGAAACGGAGATTAGCTTCTCTTCTGGTCGAAGTCATTAAAGAGAGTAATCCCGGCGTTGTGGGTAGGGCCCACGATTTACGCAAATGGGCAGCCTCTTTACGTTTCCTGAAGAATTTTTCAGTAGAAGATATTTCGTCCACACAGTTGTGGGCGTCTAATCATACGTTTTTGACTAGATACTTGTCAGTTGCTCTAGACAAACCTTCCTTACCATGTATAGCTTTAAGGCAGAGGGTCTAGGTGGCCCTTCAGTCACTTTTGTTTACTTTCAAGGAAAAGGGGGGGGGGGTGCAGTCAGTGTAACATAGGACACCCTAGACCCCGCCGGAGTGTAAGAGCTGTGATACAATTTATGGTTAATGTGATATGAAAATTTCTCTGTGAGAAATTATGCTAGTACAATGTTAGTACAAAACAACGGGGTTGTTATAGTAGTTTTAGCTGTGAAAGCAATTTAGTATTAAACAGTGGAGATCTTTTGCAAATTATCTCCACGATTATTTTGGGGTTTATTATGTGCACATGTAAACTTATAACTTGTTATTTTTGTCACCACTCGTTGAGTGGGGTGCCTTTGTAACTACAGATCTGTTCACAGAATCTTCAGAGTTACCCTTTTTTGTCAAGCAGGCTTCTTTGAAGCACGCACCTGCCTGAACCCCTTTCTTGTATATATATGGGCTGCGCCGTATTTAAATATATTTTGCAAAGTAAGAATACTATGTGGTTGTTTGATTATCTGCTTTTCTAGAGTTATGATATGATTACGAATGTCCCCCTCCAGTCTTAGAAATCAGGCATGTTCGTCAATGATGGAGGGGCCACTAATAAATTATAGGTTTGACTCCTGTAAGGAGATAAAGAAAACCTAATATTTAGTAGTGGCCCCGTAATCATTGACGACTGGGGCCCTCCCGACCATCCCCTTCCCATTCGTTGATGTACAGTAAACTTCCGTTAATCCGACGACCGATAATTCGAATCTCCCAATAGTCCGAATTTTTCAATTTGAGGCCAAATCCGAATTCACCCAATAGTCCGAATTTTTCAATTTGAGGCCAAATCCGAATTCACCCAATATTCCGAATTTTTGAATTTCCCGGGCGCGCGATATTTCCAAATATCGGCCCTCTAGCGGGCCAGGCCGGACTAAACTGTCTGCCGTTGTCGGTCTACCTGAAACGTTGTTTATCCCGTGTTTATCCTGTGATATAGTGACTTAGTGACTTAGTGATGGGTCCCACAGCAAGTTCAGGTGCACGAGGGAGGAATGACAAGAACAAACATAAGAGGAAGCACGTAACTCTGTCCATAGCTGATAAATTGCGAGTGATAGCGATGGTAGAGAAAGGCAGTGATCGGCGTAAAGTTATGGAAACTTTTAATATCGGTGCCTCCACAGTTTCAAACATAGTGAAGGCAAAGGCTAACTTATCGAAGTTTGTTGCCTTTGGAAAGTCAAGTTACACGGGTGATGTGAGAAAGACAATGAAAAAACCAAAACATGAAAAACTTGACGAGGCAGTGCATAAGTGGTTTACGGCCAAGCGGGCTGAGGGCAAGCCTATCTCAGGGCTTATGATAATTGAAAAGGCCAAGCAATTCCTGGGTGATATGAATATGGAAGACGATATAAAATTCTCCGACGGCTGGTTGAGAAACTTTAAAATTAGGCATGGGATTAGGGTCCTAGATGTCGCCGGAGAAAAGAATTCTGCCGACAAAGAGGCCGCCGATCGGTTTGCACACATTTTTTCTACCATTGTTCATGATCACCAGCTGACCCCAGACCAAATCTTTAACGCCGACGAGACAGGGCTATATTGGCGCTGTTTGCCAACAAGGACATTAGCTGGTAGAGGAGAGAAGGCTGCACCCGGATTCAAAATGAATAAAGAACGTCTCACAATCCTGCTGAGTGGGAATGCTTCCGGTAAATGTCGCAATCGTTTGTTTGTTATCGGCAAGGCTAAGAATCCCCGTGCTTTCAAGAACATGCGAGGGAAGTTGCCAGTGATCTATGATGCACAGAGCAATGCATGGATGACTGCCCAAGTATTCCATGATTGGTTCTTTAAACACTTTGTTCCCGAAGTCAAGGCCTACTTCAAGTCGATTGGCCTTTCTGAGGACACCAAGGCTGTCCTATTCCTGGATAACTGCAGAGCACATCCCCCTGCCCACGAACTAGTGTCTGGAAACATCTTTGTCACCTACTTGCCCCCTAATGTGACTAGTCTGATACAACCAATGGACCAGGGTGTGTGCCAAAAGTTTAAGCAGAGCTACAAGTCCTCATTTGCCCGCAAGCTGATTAACTCTGATGCATCAGTAAAAACTTTCCAGTCAAGTTTTTCCATCAAGGATGCCATATATGATGCTGCCCTAGCCTGGAAGGATGTTTCAGAGGTAACCCTCAAGAAATGTTGGAACAAGCTGTATGCCCAGGTTGATGACCCTGAAGAGGTTGAAGAAGATGAGCACGATTTCGAAGGCTTTCTTGGGCGTCGCAGGGAGGCAATCAACGAAATCCGAGGCCTGATGGATACCGTGCCGGTCAACGACCCCAAGAGGATGACTGAAGAGGATATTGAGGAGTGGGTTGATGTGGATGGTGACCTGCAGGGCGAGGAAGAGGTGACAGATACAGAAATTATCCGGAGTGTTGTGGAGCCAGAATATGTTGAGGAGCACTCGTCTGAGGAAGAGGAAGAGGCAGATGACGATGGCAAAGTAACCTGGAAGGAAGCTGCTACCTATTTCGATGGTATGGTCAAATTTGTGGAACAGTCTAGCCAATATAATGCAAGTGAAACAATCGATTTCCACATCCTCCGTAATGAGTTCTATGAGAAAAGGGGCAGGGCAGTCAAGCAGGCAGACATCAGGGACCTGATGAAAAACATGCACCACCATGGCCGCCGATCAGATGAACCAGATAACCCTAGACCTGCAACAATGCCTCTCACAGACGACTCGCGTACCAGCTCACCTGAACCTCTTACCACACCAGAACCTATGCCTCTTGCTGATTTTGAAGGCTGGGAGGACCTAGCATCCCCTGTGAAGGCCACTCCTGAGGTAGCCCCAGCCGCCCCTGTGGTAGCTCCTGCCAGCCTAGCCACTCCTGAGGTAGCCCCAGCCGCCCGTGTGGTAGCCCCAGCCACCCCTGTGGTAGCTCCTGCCAGCCTAACCACTCCTGAGGTAGCCCTAGCCCTAGCTCCCCCTTCAGATATTGAAGGCTTGGAGGATATGGCTGTGGAGTAATAATCAGTGAAGTGTAGTAGATTTAAGGACCCCCAAAAAAATATAAAACCAGCAAAATACAAAAAAAAAAATAAGTCTTTTTAAGTTAATTTTACATTAAAGTACACTTACAGTACAGAGCAGTGATTATAAGTTACTAATATGGGGCTAGGGGGCTAGTGGCTGGGTTGGGGCTGGTGCTGGGGGCTTATCTTCAATGCTACACATCTCTTCTCTTCATATAAGGTGAGTTAAAGTCATGATTAGTCATTATTATCATTATTATCATTATTATCCTGTGTTTGTGTCTTGGTTTGGGTCTTAAAAAAAAATCGGGGGGGGGGGGGTAACGTCCGATAATCCGAAAAATCCACTAATCCGAACGAGGGCCGGTCCGCTGCCCTTCGGATTAACGGAAGTTTACTGTATTAAGGATTTTGGTTTACTTGATATGTCAGTGAAGGAAGAATGACGCCTGAATCAGCGTCTGGTCAAAGATCCACACAAGTACATCCACGATATGATGGAAAACTTATTGGATAGTTATTCTTATTTTCTTTTTGTTTTTATTTTTTACGAAGTTTTTTCGTAGTGAGAACCCAATTCATAATGACTGAAGCCATGAGGAGGTCGCGTGCGCTCATCAGAGCTGGGCACCACAAACAAAAAGTCAAGTCAGCAAACACAAATCAGCAAACCCAGAACATAACTTCAGCAAACACAAATGTGCAAACCTTGTGAAATTTCTAGTCCTCAAATGCAAATATGCAAACGCAAAACCGTTTTTTATTAATTTTAAATTTAAACTACAGAATCAAGGGTAAATCAATAAATTAAATCTCTAATGTCAATAAATATATATATTTACTTAAATATAATGTTGCCCAACTTCCATGGACCTGAAGGATATACATACAGGCTTTTAACCCTTAATTAGCGGCGAGCAACATAAGTCGAGTTAAATAAAGCTGGACTATGTGGCGGCGCTCGACATAGGTCGAGTGGCAATTTCAGCACGTAATGTGGCTGAGAGAGAGAGACAAGTGGTGGCAGGAGACTAGCGAGCGTATGACTGCTCCAGACCACCGCGGCGAACCTACTGACACAAATCTCAGCTCCCTCCTCCCTCTCTCACTCGCTACATACTCAATTATGTACCGAAAGTACCGAATTACCTGCTTTTTGCACTCGCGTTGCACGGTTATTGCAAGAAAACTATCCATCATACAAGGATCGTTATGGTGTCCTTCGAAAGCTCTGTTTATGCCCTTTCAGGGATAGGTACTTGTTTTACGTTCTGGGTCTTATTTAGGCATGAAAATGATCACGTAAACAGCCCTATTTTGGCTAAACACACCCCGCTGTGCGGTACATATAAATAAACCGCATAGGCCGCTCGTAAGGTGTTAAAGCTTGGAAATTGCTGTAAATATCCAAAACACTCCAGAACGTCACCCGCAGTGAAAGGGTTAATATATATAGCATAGGCCACTTAGTTTGCCCACATGGGCAGTAAAACGTTGGGGCAACTTGTTTATGGGGAGAGTGCTTCAGTAATAATCAGTATTCGCAATTCCGCACCATTCAGGAGGTACGCCGGATCACAGAGGTGCAAGGAGGCGATTTATTCGTGATCACCCCTTTGGGAATGGCAATAGGCTATATATGCCTAGATAGGTCTACTTTAGATAGATTAAGTAATTTAATAGAAAGTAGCCTAGGCCTATTAATTTTAATGCTCAGAATAAAGGCCTAGCTTCAGATCAAAATTTAATAAAATTTTATTGTAGGCTAAATTTTATTGTAGGCCTATATGATACTTTCAAAATTAACACTTTCGATAGTGAAGTACTTACTACAGTTCATATTGTCGATGCCTTTGATGATTTTGAACACTTGAATTAAGTCACCTCTTAATCTGCGCTGGGTTAAAGGAAATAGATTTAATTCTCTAAGACGCTCTTCGTATGGTTTGTTCTTTAGGCTAGGTATCATTTTGGTAACTCTACGTTGAACTCGTTCTAGCTTCTTTATATCTTTTTGGTAATAAGGGCACCAGGATTGAACGCAGTATTCCAGAAGAGGGCGGACTAAGGAATTGTAAAGGGTTAGGATAACTTCTTTGGATTTACGCTCAAATGACCTGCCTATAAAGCCAATTATTTTGTTTGCCTTCTTAACAACTTCTGAACATTGTTGACTCGGTTTTAGGTTACTCGATATTGTTACTCCCAGATCGGTTTCTCTGTTTACATTCTTAAGCTGAGTGCCATTCATCGAATAGTTTGCTTTCTCATTTAGGTATCCGATATGTAGTACTTTACATTTATCCGCATTGAAACTCATTTGCCAAATTTGGGCCCAACATGGCAATTTATCTAGATTGTGTTGCATATCGTCAACTTGTTCTTTTGAGAGTACGCTATTTGCAATTTTTGTATCGTCAGCAAATTTTGAGATTGTACAGGTGAGACCCTCATCTATGTCGTTGATGTAAATTAGAAAGAGAATTGGTCCTAGTACCGATCCCTGGGGTACCCTGCTACTTACATTGGTCCATTTAGATGCCTTACCGTTTATGACTACTCTTTGCTTTCTGTTGCTGAGCCAATTTTCTATCCATTTCAACACACCGTCTTGTATTCCATGCGCTTTTAGTTTTAGCAGTAAACGTTTGTGGGGAACTTTGTCAAAGGCCTTTTGAAAATAAAGGTATATAATATCTACATTTTTACTCTCATCGTAGAGGTTGAGGATATCGTGGAAGAAGTCTAAGAGGTTTGTTAAACAGGAACGTTTTTTACGAAAGCCGTGTTGAGTATCTTTAAGTATGTTATTTTCCTCTAAGTGATTTACGAGTCTGTCTCGTATGACCGTTTCTAGCATTTTACATACAACTGAGGTTAAGCTAATTGGACGATAGTTACTGGGTAGGGATTTGCTGCCTTTTTTTAATATCGGTGTTACGTTGGCTAGCTTCCACTGATCAGGCATAGTTCCAGACTGCAAGGATTTATTGAATAGTAATGTCAGTGGTTTGGAGAGCTCATCCTTAGCTTCCTTTAGAACTCTGGTTCTAACACTAAACGCGAGCAACGGCAAAAAAAAGGAAAAAACAAAGGATATACTAACAAGACATGGTGATAAATAGCCGATCAAACTCGGGTTCGGACCTAACACTAAACGCGAGCGACGGGATACATGGCAAACTATCAGAACATGGGTGGCATTAGGACAGTAGAATTATATGTACGCGCCTGCCGAGTGCCGAAATCATTAACCTCTCCGCTGCGTACCCCCTATAGTATACAGCCACCCCTGTGCGGAGGTATTTAGATGGTTTCCTTCACTCAAATCATCATCGTACCATAAATATCATTAATACTTATGCATATGTGCCTATTTTACGTTCATTATAAAGGTATTAACCTGTTACAGCAATAAAACAACTGGAAACAGCGTTTGGATGGTCAAAATCGGCGATAGAGGCCGGGAGTTACATAACTTTTGGCGGAGGCAGCCAGCCAGCCGTGACGATGGCTGGAGAGACACTGTTGCGTGGTAGTCTCTCTCTCGCTCTTTCCCACGCTTGGTAACACTGATGACCACGCCCTGCTAGCAACTCGCTAATGTTAGCATGAATATATACCTAAGAATAAGGGAATAACAGGGATAATAGGTGATAATTGAAGGGGGGGGGGTGGGAAGGAGGGGATGTGGAGGAGTGATATTTGGCATGACCAAGGGGCAATTAAAAAAAAAAATTGATACTGGGCTGATTTAAAAAAATAATAATTTAGGCCTTGGATTATATGAGGAGTTCCGCAGCGCAGCGGTAAAACTCTTATAAGGAGATCAGCACTTGCTGGGTTAAAGTTAAAACCCAAAGTACAACCCTTCAAAATTTAGAATTTAGATGCCGCAATGTAAATTGAAAAGTTAGGCTATCACAGAAATTTTGAAAAACAGGGTTAAATTAGATGCATCAAGATTTACTAATAATTTAGAAAAGCCAATAGATATCTTTAAATTTAGATTTAGTTAGGCTTAATCAGAAAGAACAAATTTGTAATGAACTTTCAAATTAGTCAATCAGAAAAAATGCAAATTATGGGTTAGTTAAATTTAGTGCATGTTATATTCCACAAAGGATCTGTCAAGCAGAGCCTCAGTGTCCGCACCAAAGAACTTCCGAGCCGTCTCCACGATCTCGCGGAACAACCGATCTGAGGCGGGCGGTGTAAGATGGATTCCGTCCCACCCAAAATCAGTCGCTGCGGTATTCATGGGCATGTAGCGGCTCCGGGTCCATGGCAGGTTGCGCTTAATATCCACTGATTGATGGAGTTTCGGATACGGTTAAACTCTTCAAATTCGATTCCTCGTGGATTCTGGCGCTTCTCTATGCCAATTATGTAACAGTGGCCTCCTGTTTGACTCTCTATATCTCTGGCCAACTCTTGGATCTGATTGGCCAATTCCTTAGGGGCAACGCCTGACCAGAGCTGGGCACCACAAACAAAAAGTCAAGTCAGCAAACACAAATCAGCAAACCCAGAACATAACTTCAGCAAACACAAATGTGCAAACCTTGTGAAATTTCTAGTCCTCAAATGCAAATATGCAAACGCAAACCGTTTTTTATTAATTTTAAATTTAAACTACAGAATCAAGGGTAAATCAATAAATTCAATCTCTAATGTCAATAAATATATATTTACTTAAATATAATGTTGCCCAACTTCCATGGACCTGAAGGATATACATACAGGCTTTTAAAGCTTGGAAATTGCTGTAAATATCCAAAACACTCCAGAACGTCACCCGCAGTGAAAGGGTTATATATATAGCATAGGCCACTTAGTTTGCCCACATGGGCAGTAAAACGTTGGGGCAACTTGTTTATGGGGAGAGTGCTTCAGTAATAATCAGTATTCGCAATTCCGCACCATTCAGGAGGTACGCCGGATCACAGAGGTGCAAGGAGGCAATTTATTCGTGGTCGTCCCTTTGGGAATGGCAATAGGCTATATATGCCTAGATAGGTCTACTTTAGATAGATTGAGTAATTTAATAGAAAGTATAGGCGCCTAGGCCTATTAATTTTAATGCTCAGAATAAAGGCCTAGCTTCAGATCAAAATTTAATAAAATTTTATTGTAGGCTAAATTTAGTCTAGGCCTATATGATACTTTCAAAATTAACACTTTCTACTTGACACTAATACAATGAGTGTGATTATAGGCCTAGGCCTATACATAAAAGTTAGAACATGCAATATTTAGCCTAGGCTTACATGTTTTGAGGCATTTTGATGGAATTAGTGACTGATTATAGCCTAGACCTAGGCCTAGGCTATATATTAAAGTTAGAACATACAATATTTAGCCTACATGCTTTGAGGTATTTTGATGGAATTAGTGATTATAGCGTAGACCTAGGCTATATATATAGAAGTTAGAACATGCAATATTTAGCCTACATGCTTTAAGGCATTTTGATGGAATTAGTGATTGACTGATTATAGCCTAGACCTAGGCTAGCCTATATATATAAAAGTTAGAAAATGCAGTATTATTTAGCCTACATGCTTTGAGGCATTTTGATAGGATTAGGGTAGCCTAGGCCTAGCCTAATAAAATTACTTATATTAGTAATTAGCCTATAGGCCTAGGCTATATTTAGAAGTTAGAACATGCAATATTTAGCCTACATGCTTTGAGGCATTTTGATGGGATTAGTGATTATAGACCTAGGCCTAGGCTATATAGCCTAGCCTATATAGAAGTTAGACTTAGCCTAGGCCTACATGCTTTGAGGCATTTTGATGAGATTAGGGTAGCCTAATAACATTAGTTTAGGTTACAAATTAACAGGCTATCAATCAAATTAACGATAGCCTAACTTCATAATCTTAAATTAGGCTAGATTATAAAGTTATAAAGCCCTTCTCCAGAGACATCTTCTTGGTAATTACAGGCCCATAGAAGGTTTCTAGGTGGGGCCAGAGGTGGTTAGGTCCTCGATTTCTGCATGCTCTGCAGCATCACTGTCGGATGATGGTGGTGAACTGCTCCCCATGCTGTTGGCAGCTGCGGTAGGCATGATGGTAGACTCCATGTTCAGTTGTTCACTTCAATAGGCCGAAAATATAAACAAAGTTGAAGTGCTAGCAGGTTGGAACTCTTGGACTGCTGTGTGTTGTAGGTGTTAGCTCGACGCTTACTACTAAGTAAGTGAACAAACGTGAAGAGCCGATGTATAGGCCTAGATTCCAGAACGCAGGTAGTTGGCTTGGTCACATGACTTTTTTTGGCTGGAGCTGCAGGAGCGGCCCAGGGCTGGCTGGCGGCTGGAATTTTTATTTTGCGGACTCGAGGTTTGCAACATGGAGGTACTTTCCAGAGCTTCAAACCCGCAAATAGGCAGCCATTTTGGCGCCAACGCTAATTCGCCAACAAAATGACACTTCCGCCATGGCGGAATTGGCTATTTGCGGAAGTGTTGGCTAAAGTGCCCAGCTCTGGCGCTCATGATGAAGGCTCCTCAGATTTTAAATGCTCTGCGCGGTAGATTCAAACTACGGCGGATTAGTGTTTGAAGAGGATGCCTTATGTAATAGGCATGTTCGTCAATGATTACGGGGCCACTACTAAATATTAGGTTTTCTTTATCTCCTTACAGGAGTCAAACCTATAATTTGGTAGGTTGGGAGGTACGTCAAACCTCCCAATTTGTTAGTAGTCTTGGCAAATCCAACGTCAAGGCTGCGTAACAAATAGGAGGAGGACATCCAAGCCCAACATACCAAAAAAAAACAATGCATAAAACAAAATTATGAATGACAAAGACATAATTTAAACAAGAGAGTTTAGTAAAAGAGTGAAAAACTGAGGAGTAGCTAAAAAGAACAGTTTTAACACGTGCCCGTTATTCATAGTAATGCAAAAACATAGACTTGTCTTAAACCAAAAAGGTACTGTACCCAAAATCCCTTTTCTTCCAAAACCAACAAAAACATTGAACACAATAACAAAACACAATTTTCAATGTGGCAAAAACACATAATATAATACATATTACATAATAAAATACATAATACATAATCCCAAACTTGCAATCAAGTGTTGCAAACCCGTACTCCCCCCCCCCCCCACCTTTTTCAAATAAAACAATGTAAAAGAAAGAGGGACAAGGGGGGAAGACCAGGTATCTTCGCCAGAGCCCTAGGAAACACGACTCCCGAGAGCTATCACCGGCCGAGGGGGTCGAACACTGGACATGGAGAGGTAGGAGGAGACGAAGGAATTGATAGAAGACCACAAAACCGCTGAGGCGATGCCAGGTAAGGATCGACTGTGCAGGAACCGGAAGGAGGCAGCAAAGGATCGCACATCGTGCGCAGAACCCCGACAAACAGGGTTACTGGCACGAATGGTCCGACAAATGTGGCATCCTATCTGCACCTGCGAGAGCCTCCCACCTGTCCGAGGAGACACCCACACAGCAGTACCCGAAGGAGGCGCCACAGACGCAACAGAGGAGTGCAAGGCCGACACCGGGCACAACACATGGCGAGTATGCCCACGCTGTAAAGCCTGGACGGTGAAAGGCTGGAAAACGTGGGTCTCCCTCTCATTCGTGGCAACAAAATGAGGGGAGGGGGCTAACGTGACGCCATGCAAGGACGGGGAGAATCGTACGCAGTCCTAGGGCCGTGACAATGCCGCTAGTGCAGACACCCGATCCCCAGTGGCCAGAGCGACAAGGAAGAGTGTACGCCCGAGCAACGGAACCGGTGTAGCGGCCCGTGTATACGTGGGTGAAGCCAGAAGGTCCAGAGCCCGCCCCAGATCCCACTGTGGAGGGACCTGGCGCGGAGGCTGTCGTTCGCGGAAGGCAGCCGTCATGAAGGAATCATGCGCCTGCGGCGGAGCGACCAGCCCAGCGACGGACTCAAAGATCCCCCGGACGGCAGACAAGTGGTTACGGATAGCGTCGACGTGAAAGTGACGTGGACGGAAGAGGTGAAACCAGGAGCGTAGGACGAAGGAAGGAGAGCTAACTGTCTGGCGAGTGTCCTGTATCCACCTAGTAAAAAACCTCCAGGGGGACCCGTAAGTCCCCCAAGGCGAAGGCGTCCAGGAACGCTTCAGGAAGTCAGGCAGGTCCTGTCCGTGGACTGGGAGCCCCCGTTCCTCATGAACATCCACGATGCGAAGGCCAACGAGGTCCGCAGGTCTCCAACCTGGCTCAAGTGGAAGTCGGAGACAGGTAGAGGGACCGGACTCGGGCACCACCGCGTCAACTGGGCGTACCAAGCCTGTGCCGGCCACAGAGGCGCGATTAGCCAGACTCTGCCGCGGTACAGCCGCAGCCTCGCGAGGACAATGCACATCAACAGTGCGTCTGGTGGCGGAAATATGTATATCGACTGCCACCTGTTCCAGTCTACCATGAAAGCGTCCGGACCCCCCTCCGGAGTGCGAGGCCGGAGGGATAGGTACTGAGGCAACTTGTGCGTCTCCTACGATGCGAACAAGTCGACCTCCGGAACACCCCAGGAAGCCGCGAGGTCGTCGAACACAGTCTGTTGCATTGCCCAGTCTACAAGAACGCCCTGTCCTCTCGACAGGGCGTCCGCCCACAGGTTGGCAGTCCCGGGCAGGTAGGAGGCATGCATGGAGAAGGTGTGACGGTTCGCGGGGAAGAACAACGTCACCGAGATCCCCAACAGAGCCAATGACCCGGAGGACCCCTGCTTGTGGATACAGTGGACAGCTGTCTGACTGTCCATCCCGAAGGCCACCGACTGTCCCCGAACGGCCAGCGCGTGGTCCCTCAGGAAGAACAAAGCAACCAACAGTCCTAGGGCATGTATGTGTAGGCGTGTGTGTCCCACCCATCTGCCGTGATGTTGATGTCCCAGGGTTGACTGGTAACCCCACCCTACCTCGCTCGACGCATCTGTGTCTACCCAGATCGTCGGCGGGGGGGGGCGGTCCAGGGCACAGCCGCAGAGAGCGTGCCCCGAGCAACCCAGTGTCTGAAGTGTCTGCGAATGGTACGCGGGATCGGCCGGAGCCGATCCATAGGGGTCAACGGAAACACCTTGGTGCCCAGGAGGAGTAGGCGGCGTAGCCTGAGACTCCCTAAGGGAATGGTCAGAGCGGCCCAATTCAGCGAACCCACTAACGAGTGCCAGAGCCTCCCCGGGCGGGAGACCAAGTGCAACACGGCGAAGACCTTCCGTCGAAGGTTCACCGCATTTGGCAGACTCTGGGCCACCGTAGCGCTGGTCAAATCCCATTCGAGACCGACCCACGGCACGACACGCGACGGGGTCAAGCGTGACTGGGGAACATCGATGGCGAACCCGAACTGTACTCACCTAATTGTACTCACCTAATTGTAGTATACAGGATTTGAGCCTAAGCTCGTGTTGTCCTGTCTCTCTCTCTACATTTATCCAATTTTGCTTTAAAAGTTTGGATATTTCTTGCTCCCACCACCTCCCCATCCAACTTATTCCAACACTCAATGCTTCTATACGGGAAGCTGAACTTTCTTACATCAGACTTACATATAACTTTCCTCAACTTACAATCATGACCCCTGGTTCTTCCCTCGTCCCTCACCACAAAATCTCCCTTGTCGATCTTCTCAAAACCTTTCACACACTTAAACATCATGATCATGTCACCTCTCTCTCTCCTCTCCCTCAGCGTTGGCAGCTTTAGCCTCTCCAATCTCTCCTCATAAGGTAGGTCTCTAAGGCTAGCTATCATCTTAGTGGCAACTCTCTGAACTCTTTCCAGTTTTTTATTATGTTTTATAAGGTGTGGAGACCACACCACTGCTGCATACTCCAGTCTTGGTCGTATTATTGTCCCTATTATTTTTGCTAACATCTCTTCATCTAAATAATTCAGAGCTATTCTCATGTTAGTCAACACTGCATAGGTTTCACCAGTTATTTTATTTATATGCTGTTCAGGTGACAAGCTGTCTGCCACAACTACCCCTAGGTCTTTTGCTTTCACAGCTTTACTAATTATTTCATCTCCTATTTTATATCCCCAAGAAGGTCTATATTTACTTTTTCCCATCTCAAGAACCTGACACTTACTCGTGTTGAATTCCATTTTCCAAGTTTGACTCCACTCATATAACTTATCTAGATCTCTCTGTAATTCTTCACAACTACTCCTACTTGTAATATGCTTCATTAATTTTGCAGCATCAGCAAACATAGATATATATGAGCCTATTCCCATTTGAAGGTCGTTGATGAAAACCAAAAACATGATTGGGGCCAACACCGATCCTTGAGGCACTCCGCTTTTTACCCTTTTCCACGAGGAGAACTTTCCTTTTATTACTGTTCGCATTTCCCTCCCAATTAAATAGTTTTCCATCCACTTTAATAATACTCCCTCAACCCGCCCCACAGTCCTGAGCTTCCACAACAATCTCTTATGAGGCACCTTATCAAATGCCTTCTTGAAATCTAAGTAGATACAATCTACCCACCCCTCCCTCCCTTGTACAATGTCAATTACCCTATCATAGTAACTCAACAAATTTGTGGTACACGAATGACCTTTTCTGAACCCGAACTGCTTGCTTGAAATTATTTCCCTCTCCTCCAACATACCCACCCATCTTTTTCTAATAATCTTTTCACAAAGCTTGCATATAACACTCGTTAAGGATACCGGTCGATAATTTAGCGGGTCTTCTTTATTTCCACTTTTATATATTGGAGTTATATTTGCTTGTTTCCATTCTAAGGGAAGTTCCCCCTTGTTTAATGAGTATTGAACAATATTAAAAATAGGTCTCACTAGTTGTTCAGAACATTCTCTTAATACCCATCCAGCAATGTTATCTGGGCCCATAGATTTTCTCACGTCCAATTCTTCCAACAATGATTTTAGTTCATCCTTGTTGACTTCTATCGACTCTAGTCCCTGTATCTCATTCAATTCCACCACAGGTTCTACATAGTCATCCTCCTCCACAAACACGGATGTTAATGTATCATTCATAATTTCACACATACCCACTGTGTCTTCATATAATTGACCCTCTACCCTAAGCTTTGTTATTTTGTCCTTTATTTTAGTTTTACCGTTGATATAACTATAGAACAGTTTGGGTTCTTTATTACATTTGTTTACTATATCTTTTTCAAAGTTCTTTTTCTCCTCTCTTATAGTCTTGACATAGTTGTTTCTAGCATTCTTATACTCATCCCATTTTTCCTCAGTCAGTCTGTGTGACGTGGTGAACGACCGCAAGGGTGTCGTGTACACACCGTTCTAGGGCGCCGGAAACTATCAACCAATCGGCCAAGGAAAACAGGAGCTGGAGCCCGCTCCTGAGGAGAGGATCCAGAGCCTGCTCCACCAGTGCGGAGAAGATCTGCGGCGCGATGTGGAGACCGAAGGGAAGTCAGTCGAACAGGAACACACGATCGGAAGTCTGAACTGCCAAGAATCGCTGGAATCGAGGACGGAGAGGAACGAGCCAAGACGCATCCTTGAGGTCCAGCGACACGACCCACGACAGAGGGCGCAGGGCCAGGTACCGGCAGCATCCGAAACCGTGTGTGCACGATGTGCCCGTTGAGGGCCGACAGATCCACCACCATTCGCATCGCGTCGCAGTTCTTCTTCGGTACCAGAAATACACGGGAGAGGAAAACCGGGTGACCGGCGGCCACCCCCTCGACGATTCCCTGCTCGGGCATGGATGGGAACACGTGGGCCACCTCCGAAGAGAAGGGCCGGCGTCGGTGACAAGAGCGGAGTGGGGGTCTGGACTTCCATCTCCAGGTTAGACCCCTCCGCGCAATCTGCCGCCCCCACGTCCCTCGCGGCCATCGAGGGGCGCAAGGGCGAAAACAACCTGTTGGAGCTCCCGAGAGGAGGGGAGCGACCCGGGCGGCTAGGTGAGAAGGAGAACAAGGAGACCGACCCGGAGAACCTACACATTGTTTTGACGTGGAGGTACCCCCGGTACGGTCCTTGCGGTCATGAGCGCCACGTTGACCTCCCCTACCCCCCCCCAACTTCGTTGAAAAGGGCCGGCCACCCCAACCCCTGGCCGTCGCGGGGCTGACCCCGTCGAAGGGCGGCCGGAAGTGGAAGGCCGGCCAGCCCCGACACGGCGGGGATGAAAGGGGGCAAGAACAGAAGTGCGAGGCGGAACCGACGCACTGGCCTGCAACGTCCCTGGCCTGCGCCCGTGCATGGCGGCAGCACTTGCAGCAGCACCCCGAAGAGGACCGGCAGAAGGACGGGACTGAGAAGACCCCGCTCGCGACACAGCGCGTCGTAAGCAGGGTCCGCAACGACACAGCGCGTCGTTGCGTGTCGTAAGCAGGGTCCGCCAACAGAGAAGCGTAGCGTTCCCAAGCATCCTGCGCAAAAAAGCCCCGACGTATATAGCGCAGAGTACAACAAACCCTGACGAATATCCAAGGGGGCTGTCCGGCAGAACGAGGACCGTACCGTCCGGCGTTGCCGAGTTGCCACGCACAAAACCGCTTTCAGCTCGGGAACCAAAGACACCGCGAGCCGAAGGTGGATCCGCCGAACGCGGTCCAAACCCTCGCGAAGATCGCCTGGTGCAGACGCCTCGAGAAGCCGCAGGTGGTGAACAGATGTCTGGAGGGAACCGAAAAGACAAGATAATAAGTTCGTCACCCACCGTCGCAAGGGAAAAGCCTTGTCGACAGAGGACGCATCTGGGTGAGAGAAGAACGGGGCAGCAATAGAACAAAGTTCAAGAACGGGTGCGCGCATCCAGGACCAGAACGTGCCGTCCAACCCGCCGACAGACACAAGAGGAGGCAAAAGCAGGGATGACTCCGGGGGAGGGACTGAAGGAGAGCCGTCGACAGATCGGTTGGCGAAGTCGAAGGCCTCAGCAAACCAGGCCCCCAATGGGAGAGGGCGACCGAGCATGATGGCTAAGCCAGGCGTACCGTCGTCGCACAAACCTGTCCCATAGGAGGACAGTCCCGTCAACACAGCCAGGGAATGAACATCCTGAAGGATGTCCCGGCGGCTGAAGTCTGACCAGAGCGTAGGCCTGCAGAAGGGAGGGGGACCGTAGCAGGGGTAGGTAGGGTGAGGCGCTGAGGGTGTGTCACCGCCAAGAAGCGCGATAAGAGGGAGTCTTGCATCGACTCCAAGCGCCCGTCGATGCGTGACACAACCCACCCCTGCATAGCCGACAATCGATCCGAGAGAGGCGACCCCCTCCCAAGATTGGTCGGCCCGCAGGGGCGAGACCCACGACACGAACCAACAGCGTCGCGGCCCAAGGAAGGCGAGCGACGACGGTCGTGTCGCCGCTGAGGGACTCGGCCCCGATCACGAACGCCCGAGGGGGAAACAGCACCATCCCCCTCGTCCAGTGACACGTCAGCCCCTGAGAAAGGGGACCCCGAAACATCGCTAAACCCCACCGAGCCAAGAGGAGGGGTACCCCCCTGGCGAGGTGGTAAGTGAAGGTCAGGGAGAGAAGAAGGAGGAGGAGCAGGACGACGGGAGTGGGAAGGCCGGTCGGGTGAAAAGAGGTCAGAAGGAGCCGCGGGGGGAAACAGAGCAAGGATCCCCGGGGCTGAGATAACAGGGCGGCCCGACACCGAGGCGGAGGATGGAGGGACCTCCACCGTGGGACGAGACCGTGAAGGAAGAATAGGCACTGAAGCAGGTGAAGTAGGAGGAGGAGAAGCAACTACATCCTGGCGGACCCTCCTGGACAGTGTAGGAGGAGGGAGCAGAGGGCCAGCTTTAGCATGAACACCCGCGCGCGGAGAGGACAACGTAAGAGGATGTCGTCTGGGCTGGGGAAGCGGGCGGAAGGGAGTAGAGCCCCTATCCGTAGAGGCCAGGGGAGGGCGCACAGGGGCAGAGCCGCTAACCCCGGCCCCAGGGCAAGAACCATGACGAGGGCGACGGGCGGCGGCAAGGCGATCAGGAGGACGACGAGGGGCAGTAGAGGACGAGGGATGAGGCGAGCGAGAGCGTGGACGGAGCTGGGGATCCCCCCGACGATGTGACGACTGGCTGCGGGACCCAGGGGAGAGGGTCCGAGCAGGGAGAGGGCCAGGTGAACGGCCTTCAGTCGGGTCAGGGATACCCAGGGCGACGCGGATCCGGTCGTTAACAAAGGCCGGGGAACGGTGGCCCACAGTCCTAATGTGGTGGGAGACTATCGCCCACACCAACTGAAGGGAAGCAGAGGCCACTGCAACCGCTGAGGAACCAGGGCTATGGTTCACCACATCCACCAGGGCAAGACACGGGCCACACAGAGCAGGGAGGTAGGCCGTAGAGGACACACATTGCGAGTGGCGCAAGCAGGACTTGTGGCACTCCAAGCACGGGGAGCTACAACCGCGGCGAAAGCAAGGCATCCTACCTGCACTGGAAGAACACACACCAATATCAGCACGTCGACGGAGAAAGTGTAGAGAATGTCCAATAAGAACCAGGGAATGAGCATGGGGAAACAGGAACACACATGCAAACCGGTATCCGTACTCACCCTAAACCGGGAGCACAGAGGTAGGTGAGTAGGGCGGGCGAGGTGGAAGAGCACTAGCAGAACCTGCAAAGATGGAGAAAGTGTTAACCACCACTCAACATCTTACATGCAGGGCCTATAACACCAGTAAAGTGCACACACCAATATAGTTTCAGGCAACAAGATGACCTAAAAAAGGTCAACAGTGAAAACCAACTATTTTCGTAAATTTTCGGGCCTATTGAGGCATAACCGTACCGACACAACCCTCCCGCAAATTTGCGGGACCCCCCAGCGATCTCCGCAAAATTGCGGGGGGCCGAAACGTCCCAGAGGACCGAATCGAGCTCCCGCAAATTTGCGGGACCGGCTGAGATGGTCCGGCGCCGAAAAAGCGAGAGGAGCGTCTAGGGAATACCAAAAAAGGCCACAAAAATGCGTCATCTCCTTATGAACTCCAAGCGTGGATGGCCATCAAGCTGAGCAGTGTCTATCTTGATATATGATCCTAACTCAACCGGTAAAGGGAGAGGCAAGGAAGACACACCAGGGGAGAGGAGGCACATCCCCCAGGAACCACCCAACCCACAGAGATAGAACAAAGCCCATGAGGAGAAGTGGCAGGGAGGGTGGTTTCGCACAAACAGGGTACCTGGGGTACCCCTGGATTGGGCAAAAAACTATGAAAGGATGGAGGTGAAACATGAAGGGAAAACAAAAAACCAGTAAACGAAACTGGTGAGAAAAAGAGAGGCCTAGCCGTGAGCAGAGAATGTGTCAGGGGCGAAAAAAAACCTGTGGTGTGAAGTAGGGGCCCCCCTGGGGTACCCCTGGAATATCACGAACCACCTGTCGCCCAGGCCCTTGAGACACAGTGAAGGCTCGAAAGGGGGGACTCGGGAGTAACGCTATAATGCGGCCGACACAAACTCTACAAACAGCACCGCCACCATCGAAATCTCAGATTGTTTACCAAACGTTACACCTGAGGCTATGAAAAAATGAAAACTCATAGGGGTATAGCAATTCCTGAATGAGAAAACGAGCTAGGCTAAAATAAGCTAAAAGCTAAACTATGCCCAGACTAACAGGAAAAAAGAATATGAAAAGAGAAAGAATGAAAAACATATACGAGGAACGCCAGGCGCCCCCGTACCTTCGGTAGGCTATTTCCACACGCGTCTCCATTATACACACTTAGGAGCCCATTTACGTGTGCCCTAGATCACGTAACATCTGTCTAACAAAAAAAGAAGGCCAGATAAGCCGAAAACGAACCTAAACAGGGTGAATTAAAGGAGCACAACAAAAGCGGACTCAATCAATGGAGGCGCGTGAAATTTTTTTAACAAGAGAGGGTCGCTCATGCGCACGTTCGACAGGGATCTGCACATGACGGAACACGGGATGGGCCTAAGCAGTAACTAACGTAAACCCCTTTTTCTTCTCTTCTATGCTTTTTTCACCTTCGGTGGTAGTTTTGGTTAATGTACAACGTCTCCTAGAGCAAGATAAGGAGTAGACTCTAGACGTTTTCTTTTTTAACCGCGGTTGGAATGACGACATAGCAGTCAAAATAGACAAGTCGTCATTGCAATTAGGTTAATAGCCTTGACGTTGGATTTGCCAAGACTACTAACAAATTGCGATTTTATGAAGGCCTTCGATAAGGTCCCACATAAAAGGTTAATAGAGAAAGTTAGAAGCTATAATTTATTAGTGGCCCCTCCATCATTGACGAACATGCCTATTACATAAGGCATCCTCTTCAAACACTAATCCGCCGTAGTTTGAATCTACCGCGCAGAGCATTTAAAATCTGAGGAGCCTTCATCATGAGCGCACGCGACCTCACTCATGGCTTCAGTCATTATGAATTGGGTTCTCACTACGAAAAAACTTCGTAAAAAATAAAAACAAAAAGAAAATAAGAATAACTATCCAATAAGCTTCCCATCATATCGTGGATGTACTTGTGTGGATCTTTGACCAGACGCTGATTCAGGCGTCATTCTTCCTTCTCTGCTCTGCGCTCAGCCTGCCCGGACGTGTCTCCCCACGCTCCGCGGGTTCCGCATTTGTTGCGTCCCTAGTGAGTTTTTTCTCATTTGTTTACTCCGGGATGTATCGAGTAAGGTTAGGATATGCGTAGCAGGAGTGTCCTGGGCTAGTTGCCCGCAATGCAGTGTATTTTGGGTCGTGTGTTTGGGGCATCTATTTCGGATGTACCCTCGTGGTCCTGTTGTGGACAGGTGAACTTTTTCACAGTTAGCTAGCTTTGTGATGCAGGCGGCTTTCATTACGCGTTATTGCTGCCTTTTATCTTTCTGATGAGGTAGCATATTTTTGCTGACGTTCCCAGCGTATTTTTCTTCACTTAGTGAAGTTTTTTCTGGGTCCCGAGTCAGTTCTTCCCTTTGCCGGAAGTGTTTGCTACAGTGGTGTGTTGGCGGTGGTTCCTGTTGTGATATAATTCAGTGCTTTTTGTTTATATTCCGACATGTTACTGTTATCCGTCTGCCTAGGCCTAGCCAGCCTCTCGTAGCTTTACCACATATACAAGTGTTATTGATTTATTTTCTAAATATGTACTACTGTGTCATGTGTGTCCTGGTTTAGTTGTGTATTGGCTAATTCCACGGACTATTTATGTGTCCAGGGTTAGTTGTGTATTGGCTAATTCCACGGACTATGTTGGGCCCGGCGTTAGTTGTGTTTTGGCTACGCCTCGGTCCGGTGTTGCGTTCAGATGGTATCTGGACGGGGTGGGTTTTTTCCGGCGGGTTTTTCTCGGTTTCACCATGATAAACCCGGCTGGTTGCCGAGTTTTGGCCACGCGTGGTTTAAAACAGGCTTGTTTTCCCAGCGAGTGGGTGTCTGTGGCTCCCCAGGCCTGCGTCTCTGTGGTGCCTGTTTCAGGCTCCTTATGAATCCCGGCGGGATGGCTGTACCCATCTAACAGTGTTCATACGGACACGTGTTGTTTGTAGTTTTTTCGGTTTGGCAAAGCCAATATAAAACTAAGCTGTTGTTGTATTTCCTCCCCGGCGATCTTTTACAAAGAAGTGGGGATAGGAACAATTGGGGTTAACTTTTAAACTTTAAATCACCCGGCGGGTGCAACCTGGAAGGGTGGGATGTCCGAATTTGCGAAAATTCAGTTTAGTTGACCAGACAATTGAGGGATGCATTGTGTATCGCCTCCTTCAACATACGGCGCTTTAGGGCACAATTGGGGTTAACGTTTTTTAAACTAATATTCACACCCGGCGGGTGCTCCTTGGAAGGGTGGGAATAACGAATTTACAATTCAGTTAGTTAACCAGACAATTGAGGGATACGTTTTGTATCGCCGCCTTCAACATACGGCGATCTCAAAAGATACTTCGGGAGAAGTTAGATCTCGTATATTTGTCAGGCTTCCCAGTTTTTTTATCTACGAGATAATTCGGGGGCCGGCGTCTTTTTTAGTTTTTTTTTTCTCCAAAATTGAATCTTGAAACAAACACCACCGGAAAGACTTAATCAGTTATAAACGCCATGCTGGTCTTTATATATTATGTCAGAGGGTATTCATAAATCTTTTGGACAAATTAAGATATTCTGAAATCTTTTACTTAGGAAACCCCACCGCGTAGCGAGCTGTAGTCGTTGAGGATTACGTCTCGTTACCCGGCGGGTTATTTAACACTTGTGTGCGAACATGATTGGGTTAACCTTATGAGCATTAATTCCTGGAAATTTTCTTTTTTTCCAGAGCTGGGTCCCGGCGGGTCTATACAGAACCTGGAGTAAGTATCCCACCAGTCTCTGTCATGGCTACCTTTGCCCCGGTTTTTGCTTTATGCATTACGCCCTCCTGTTCAGGTATCCCTATTTTTGCGCACACCCTTTGTATAAAATGTGTTAAAATGTCTCGTTTGGTGTGGGTTACCTTTCCGGCGTTTTTCTCGTTGCTCCGAGAACACCGTTTTTGTTTACCGAGTTTTAGTCAGGATGGCTAAAAATAGGTAAGTTACCCCGACGAGTTTGGTAGCTTGAGGGCTCATCAGGAACTGCGTTTTCTGTGGTCGAGCCTGGGATCAGGCTTCCTGTGTTATTCCCGGCGAGGGGAGCTCCACACAGTTATCTAGGTGATCATGCTGACACCTGTTGGATATGGTTTTCTCGGCTTTTCAAAACCATTAAAACAATGCTGTCTGTTTGTTTGGTCTTTCCCTCCCGGCGACCTTTTTACAAAGAGGTCTGGGGCAGGTATAATTGGTTTGACATTGCATATAAAACCCGGCGGTTGTACCTTCGGGTACCTAACGGATTTGCGATTCGCGATAATTTGCCAAACAATTGATTGATACAATAGGGTATCACGGCCTTCAAGACGGCGATCTATGAGGGCTTCTGGCAGAAGCCGGATTAGAGATTAAGATTGGCTTAGACTTTTTATGGGATAAAAAGATGCCGGAATCTTACTAGTGTTTCAAGTGTAAAGGAATACTTGAAAGACTTCATCTTTAATAAAGATATGCTTCATCTTTATGAGGATTCAGAAGATATGCTTAATTCTTTTGGACAGGTAAAGATATGCTGAAATCTTTAATAAGCCATTGAAACAATGCTGTTTGTTTGTTTGGTCTTTCCCTCCCGGCGACCTTTTTACAAAGAGGTCTGGGGCAGGTACAATTGGTTTGACATTGCATATAAAACCCGGCGGTTGTACCTTCGGGTGGTTATATTAACTGATTTGCAATTCGCGATAATTTGCCAAACAATTGATTGATACAATAGGGTATCACGGGCCTTCAAGACGGCGATCTATGAGGGCTTCTGGGAGAAGCCGGATTAGAGATTAAGATTGGCTTAGACTTTTTATGGGATAAAAAGATGCCGGAATCTTACTAGTGTTTCAAGTGTAAAGGGATACTTGAAAGACTTCATCTTTAATAAAGATATGCTTCATCTTTATGAGGATTCAGAAGATATGCTTAAATCTTCTGGACAGGTAAAGATATGCTGAAATCTTTAATATGAAACTAAAGGAAAACGAAAAGTAGTGGTGGAGTGCTACGGTTCGTTGACCGGCGGTTTTGTGGCACATATTTTGTACCATTTTTTGGGTGTAACCCTATGAGCTTTAATCCCCGGACATTTCTCTTTCCAGGGCGGAGTACCGGTGTTGCACCAGGTGACCAGGTAGTTCCCGGGGGCGGGGTAGTTTTCCCCCAGTCCCTGTCATGTCGGCACTTGAACCTCTCATTGCTGTATGTTCAATGCCGTTAAGCTCAGGTATCCCTATATTATTTGTATTTGTTAATGAAATAATTTAATCACTGAATAATAATAAACATATATATTTTCTATGATTATATTATGATAATATTGTGTTTATTTATAGTAATTTATTTTAATACAATTAAATATAAATTAAAGTAATTAGTATACTTTATGATTTTGCTCACCAGCTCTGCTTTAAATATGTTAATGAGCTATGGGAGCTTGTAATTATCATAAACCTTTACGGGACTCGGACGAGGGCTCCCATTCCGAGAGTATACCAAGCTCGCAAGCGAGGGACAGCCACAGCCAAGGTGTATGGCGATACTCACAGTCCTGGCAGGACAGAACACATCCCTTTGTGGCTCAACTAGTGCTGACGTCCACCGGGATGCCGATGTACCATCTTCTATCCCAGTTTTAACATGGCAACATGTGGAGGTCCCGGCTTCGGCGGGATCTTCCCATGATAAACCAGACTTAACGGATGAAGAACAACGATCTCTGGTCTCAGAGATGGAGGTTGAAGAGTCCAGTCACCTTCTAGGCGACTCTCAGGGTACTGTCGAATCTCCACGGAGTTCGTCATCGGCTAGGTATGTACCGGCGGAAGAGATTGATGGACTACTATTGAATGCACTTAATAGGTTCTTTGGCCCTACGCCGGAAACTCCTGCAGTTGATACGGGAGATCCCGCGATGTCGACGAATGTGCGACCTCTGGCTACATCCTTTGCTTTAGCTAAAATACCTAACCATCCTCTTGTGTCAGATCCAATTTCCAATGTGCCAGGCACAGCAGCTCTCACTACTTCCAATGTGCGAGTCATATCAGACATATCTCCCCCTCCTTTAGACAAGGCGCCAGTCAAAAACAGGAGCTATGCCTCTTTTATACGGGCCTGATGAGTCAGGGGTAGCAATGTTACGGAAATGTTTTGGATGTTCATATTAAGGCCATTCCAAGTTATTATAACCATGACTTAATCTTCCCACCAAATCCCTCCAGAACACCATTCTTGGTTCTCTCTTCCGGTTTTTGGTGCCGGCGGAGTCCCCTCTGCTTGGCCGCCACCCCCCAAATAATCAATTTGGCTGCCATTAGCACGCCTTCCCCAGCTTACCTAGACCGCGAGTTTAGGTTAAGAGGAAAAGCATTTAAACTGTTTTCGCAATATATGGTTCCCAGAAAGTAACAAAGTCTCTGTTACGCTCTTCTCAGGCAATAGAAGCCGCGGAATTCAGGAAAGACATTGAACTTTCCCGGCGCTTGCTTCTCCAGACTTCCATCCAAGTCTTTAGGAGATATTCGGACGGCCTTATTAGAGGCAGTTCGAGCAAGGCAGGATCTGAGGATGTTCTTAGTGAAGAACCTTCTTGACCGTATTGCAAGCCAAGTAGTTCTGTCTCCAGTTCTAACTCCTTCTTTGATTTCACCAGCAGTTTGGAAGACTGTTTTCAATTTGGCACAAGCATTCAAGCAAGGTCCCGGCAAGCCCTGATGCCCTTGTTAGAACAAGGGATCAGGGTCTTGTGGTATCTGGGCGACTAACTGGTGGTGGCTGAAACAGAAAAGTTACGCATCATGCATGTCTACGTTACGTTAAACCATCTCAAATCTCTAGGATTCAAGGTCAACTTAGTAAAAGTCAAACCCTTGTTCCCTCACGAGTATTTCAGGGGATAGGGCTGGTCGAGGACACAGCTTCTCTCACTCTGAGTCAGAGTGTGGACACTCGAAACCGATTTCGCAAAAACTGTTTATGTTTTTCCACAGTCTGACTACGACACAGAGACTTTGGGAATCTCTAGTCGGTTCTCTCAACGGGGTTCAGCTAACTGTGAAGTTGGGCCGGTTGAAAGTCTAACGTTTAATCTTGGAGGGCAACAAATTTTTCCCACTATTACCGGCGGGGATAGTATGGCCTATCCCAACGTTATTACACAACTTACTAGCGGTTTGGGCGACGAGAGAAATGTTGCACGCAGTCATGTCATGAACCTCTCCTCCGCCGTCGGTATGGGTGGACATGGATGCGTCAGGAACGATAGGTTGGGGCTTTTAGTCAAACCTCGGGCATCAGGGTCAAAGGTTTTGGTCCCATTTAGACATCTTCCACATCAATGTCAAAGACTTACTAGTCCCCTTATCTGTCCTTCAGGCTCACGGCTCTGCTTTACGGGGCAAGTCGGTGGCCTTCAGAATGGACAATCTGAATGCGGTTCACTGTATTCAGAAACAAGGGTCAATGAGATCTCGGAAGTGGCTAAACGTGTCAGAAAAGATGTTTATACTAGCCAACAGGCTGGACATTCATCTTCACGCATCTTATCTCCCAGGCGTAGCAAACGTCTGGGCAGACGCTCTGTCTCAGAGACAAAGCACAACAGTAGAATGGGCGCTCTTGCGATTGCGGAGCATTACCATCCACAAGTGGATTTGTTTGCGTCTGAGAAGACTCACAAACTCCCACTGTACCTCACCCGCCGGACGATAACGCCGGCAGGCGGACCAGACGCTCTGATGACGGACGGGAACAGGTTGAGTTCCATTTATCTATTTTCCGCCGTCAGACGCGTCTCTAATGTGCCACGTAGTCAACAAACTACAGGATTAGCGAGGCGTAGTCTCGCTAATCGCGCCCCTGTGGCCGGCGCAGTGTGGTACCAGCATTGGAACACGTGGTGCCCGCACCCAGTGTCACTCCCGGTCGGGTTGTTCCATTTAGAATTTATCTGTTCATGCAGAAACATTTATCTGAAAGTGATTTATGTGGGCAGGTTTTAAACTCCGCCCACCTCTCCGTCAGCTCATGCCTACCTGGTCTCTGGACAAAGCATTGTCGTTATTTTCGTTCCCGTATGTACCAAAGACTGCAGATTTTACAAAAAGGGCAGTATTCCTTATGGCTTTGGCTACCGGGAACAGAGTATCTGAGCTGGCGGCGATGAGCAACACACCTAATTGCCTCAGGTTTGATAGGCTTCATGAGTGTATTCACATTGCTCCTTCCCCAGGATTCATAGCCAAGAATGAGCACAGTGAACACGTGTTTTCAGAGTTCACGGTGTCGGCATTAAACAGGGGAAAGGTGCTCCATCTTTTTTGCCCAGTGCAAGCTCTAACCAAATATTTAAGAGTGGCACCTCTAAATCACCAGGGTGCTTTATAGGTCGCAAGTCCGGGTGAACGCTTGATGGAGCGTACACTGGCTTCTCTCTTGGTCGAGGACTTTAAAGAGAAGAATCCCGGCGTTGTGGGTAAGACCCACGTTTTACGCAAGGGGGCAGCCTCTTTACGTTTCCTTAATAATCTTTCGGTGGAAGTTATTAAGTCCACACAGTTGTGGGCCTCTAATCAGGAGTTTTTGACTCGATACCTTTCAGTAGCTCTGGACAAACCTTCCTTGCCATGTATAGCTTTACGGCAGAGGGTCTAGGTGGCCCTTTTAGTCACGTTTTGTTTAATTTAAAGAGAAAAGGGGGGGAGGGTGCAGTCAGTGTGACATAGGACACCCTAGACCCCTCCGGAGTATGTGTTCGGAACATACGAGCTGTGATACTGTTTGTAGGCTTTGTATTATAAAATTTCTCTGTAGTATTCATTGCAGGAAATTGTGCTAAAGGCCAATAGTAGTGTTACAACAATTCTTGTTGTAAGTAGTTTTGGCTGTGAAGCAATAGATTTTTAAGAAATCTCGGTAGTTGCAACTATGACTTTTACTTTTGAAGTATTTACTTCTGCTTAAGTACACGAGTTCAGTACTTCTGCGAAAGTACAAGAATTAATTTATGTTTGGTTATATTTTTAGGAATATATCCACTAGTTAATGGGGTTTATATGTGCACATGTAAACTTATAAGTTTTTAGTTTTCACCACTTACTTTAAGTGGGGTGCCTTCTTAACTAGCAGATCTGTGTACAGAGTCTCAGAGTTAACCCTTTTTCAAGCAGGCTTCTTTGAAGCACGCTCCTGCTTGTACCCCTTTTTGAAGATTTAGGCTGTATATAGTTTATGCACCCGAATATATCTTTTTTACAAAAGTAAGAATACTATGTGGTTGTTTGATTATCTGCTTTTCTAGAGTTATGATATGATTACGAATGTCCCCCTCCAGTCTTAGAAATCAGGCATGTTCGTCAATGATGGAGGGGCCACTAATAAATTATAGGTTTGACTCCTGTAAGGAGATAAAGAAAACCTAATATTTAGTAGTGGCCCCGTAATCATTGACGACTGGGGCCCTCCCGACCATTCCCTTCCCATTCGTTGATGTATTAAGGATTTTGGTTTACTTGATATGTCAGTATAGGAAGAATGACGCCTGAATCAGCGTCTGGTCAAAGATCCACACAAGTACATCCACGATATGATGGGAAGCTTATTGGATAGTTATTCTTATTTTCTTTTTGTTTTTATTTTTTTACAAAGTTTTTTCGTAGTGAGAACCCAATTCATAATGACTGAAGCCATGAGTGAGGTCGTGTGCGCTCATGATGAAGGCTCCTCAGATTTTAAATGCTCTGCGCGGTAGATTCAAACTACGGCGGATTAGTGTTTGAAGAGGATGCCTTATGTAATAGGCATGTTCGTCAATGATGGAGGGGCCACTACTAAATATTAGGTTTTCTTTATCTCCTTACAGGAGTCAAACCTATAATATAGGGGAGAAATGTGTGAAATGGATAGAAGCCTTCCTGAAAGATCGGAGACAGAGGGTACTGGTGAATGGAATAGGCTCGGGGTGGAGGGAAATTACAAGTGGGGTACCTCAGGGATCTGTGTTGGGACCACTGCTGTTCGTTATATTTATCAACGACTTACCTGAAGTTATAACTAATGGAAGTGAGGTATACCTGTATGCGGATGACACTAAGCTGTATAGAAGTGTGAGGAGTAAGGAAGATGTGGGTTTGCTTCAAGGAGATGTGGAGGGCATGAAGGGCTGGTCTGAGCATTGGTTAATGCCTTTTCATCCAAAAAAATGCAAGTACATGCGGATTGGGACAAGCAAGATAGACAAGGTAGGATACAGTATGTATGAAGCGATGGAGGAAGTGAATGCAGAGAAGGATATAGGAGTAGTGATAGACAATAAGTTAAATTTCTCAGAACATTTAGCGGAAAAGATAAACAAAGCCAATAGAATTGTAGGGCTGATAAGGAGGACATTTGTGTCACTTGACGAAGAAATCTTCAGGAATCTCTATACAGCGCTGGTTAGGCCGCACCTGGAATATGCGAACCAGGTGTGGGCTCCATATATGGTAAAGGATATAGAAGCAGTGGAGAAAGTGCAGAGGAGAGCTAGCAAGCTGGTACCAACGTTGAAGAACGCGGGCTATGAGCAGAGGTTCAGTACACTGGGGCTTCCGACACTGGCATATAGGAGAAAGAGAGGGGATATGATAGAGACTTTTAAGATAGTGTCAGGAAAGTACGATGAGGATGTGTGTGAAGGTATCTTCTTGATGCGGGAGGGAACAAGAACGAGAGGACACTCTAAGAAAATTTACAAAGAAAGAAATAGGCTTGAGAAGGCAAAGAACTCATTTTGTGATAGAGTGGTAAATGAGTGGAACGCACTGCCCCAGTATGTAGTCGATTCCGAATCAATAAGGGAGTTTGAAAGTAATCTTGATAAAGCATGGGGAAGACAAGATTTGAAGTTTGATTATAAAACAAATATACAGAATAGTAAAAATGTTGCGTCTGCTACCGCCGCCGCCAACACCGTGAACGACCACAGCAGTGCAAGTACTGGTACTGAGCTGGATACACAGGCCTAGTTTGCCTTTTTCCAGAGGATCTACTGTAAGAAACTGTAAGAAATGCTTGGCGGTGCCGTAGACAGGCGGGATTTTCGAGTTTTCCCGTCAGAGAGGGGCCGCGATAACGGCTCTAGGACCCGTGGTAACAGAATAGTTGGGTTTTTAGGTATGCGTGATAACGGTGAAACGCTATAACCAAACCCGTGATAACGGAGGGTTGAGTGTACATATACTCATGTCAGTTCCCCAGGACTTTTACATGCTCTTCCTTTGCCATTTCTCTAAACGGACCCCACAAAAAAAACAATAAAAAGCGTTTCCATTATATAATGACAATGGCTAATTACTTATTATCGCCGATGTCCGAAGTTACGACCCAAGTCCGAAGCGACCCGGTTTTACGGTAGTCCGGCGGATCTTTGGCTCTCCAGCACCCCCCCCCCCCCCCTCCCCTCCTTTCTCCATTAAGATTACTCTTAAACTTAGTAGCACACAGTCCAACTAGACCTGCTGCCGCAAGGCCACACAGGTAAATTTTGGTTTATCTAAAGCCACAGATAGGTATTGCGTCAGGAAAGCATGATTGGAAGCCCACAACTTGGTGTTGGCTATGTCATCAATGGAATAATTATGCAAGAAACGTAACGAAACTGCCCATTTCCTGATGTCGTGGGCCCTTCCCACTACACTGGGATTACTTTCACGAATTACATCTACGAGTAAAGATGCCAATTTTCTTCTCGTGACGCGATTACCCGCACCATTGACCCATAAGGCTCCCTGTTGGGGCCGTGCCACTCTCAGAAACTTTATTAAAGCCTGAACCGGGCATAATACATGGTGTGTGTCCCCGCGTTTGAGCGCCGGGACTGTAAAATCAGAAAAAACATGCTCGCTATGTTCGTTCTTCGCAACAAAAGTGGGAGATGGAGCAATTTGTACATTCACATTGAGCCTCCCAAACCTGAGGCAATTAGGTTCGTTGCTCATCGCCGCCAGCTCAGACACCCTGTTACCTGTGGCCAAAGCCGTAAGGAACACAGTCTTCTTTAACAGTGAGTCAAAATCCGGCGCATGATTATACGTGCGCGAATGAAGCAAAGACACTGCTTTGTCAAGTGACCAGGTATGCATGAGCTGACAGGGTGGTGGGCGAAGCTTGAAACATGCCCTCATGAAACCTTTCTCCTTCGCCTGCGGTATAGATTATAGGTTTGACTCCTGTAAGGAGATAAAGAAAACCTAATATTTAGTAGTGGCCCCGTAATCATTGACGATTATGTCTATTACATAAGGCCTCCTCTTCAAACGCTCATTTACCGTAGTTTGAATCTACCGCGCAGAGCATAACAAATTTGAGGAGCCTTCATCATGAGCGCACGCAACCTCACTCATGGTTCTGTCATTATGAAATTGGGTTCTCACTACGAAAAAACTTCGTAACAAATAATAAATAAAAAGAAAATAAGAATAACTATTCATAAGCTTTCCATATACTCGTGGATGTACTTGTGTGGATATTTGACCAGACGCTGACTTCAGGCGTCATACTTCCTTCACTGACATATCAAGTAAACCAAAATCCTTAATACATCAACGAATGGGAAGGGGATGGTCGTCAATGATTACGGGGCCACTACTAAATATTAGGTTTTCTTTATCTCCTTACAGGAGTCAAACCTATAATTTATTAGTGGCCCCTCCATCATTGACAATTATGCTTGATATCTAAGACTGGAGGGGGACATTCGTAATCATATCATAACTCTAGAAAAGCAGATAATCAAACAACCACATAGTATTCTTACTTTGTAAAAAAAGATATATTTTTGCGCATAAACTTTATACAGCATATATATACAAAAAGGGGTACAAGCAGGAGCGTGCTTCGAAGAAGCCTGCTTGAATAAAAAGGGTTAACTCTGAGACTCTGTACACAGATCTGCTAGTTAAGAAGGCACCCCACTTAAAGTAAGTTGTGAAAAATAAAAACTTATAAGTCTACATGTGCACATATAAACCCCATTAAACTAGTGGATATATTGCTAAAAATATACCCAAACATAAAATGAACTCTTGTACTTTCGCAGAAGTACTGAACTCTTGTACTTATGCAGAAGTACTTACATCAAAAATAAAAGTCGCAGTCGCAACTACTGAGATTTCTTAAAATTATATTGCTTCACAGCCAAAACTACTTACAACAAGAATGGGAGGTTTGACACCTCCCCAATACCAAAGAAGGAAAACCTTCTATTTGGTAGTAGCCTCGGAGTATCCAACGTAGAGCTATATACTTATCGTATAATTCTGCTCCGCTCTGGAGCGGGCAATTATCGTAATCACAAGGTGAGTTATCTGCTCAACAGGTGGCGTTGTGTGTGTGTAAGTGTGAGAGTCCGAGTGTAGCGGGTGCGACAGTGAAGCACGGGAACGAGGTGGCTTCAGAGATGGGGTCGTTTCGGGCCATGAGTGAGCACCGTGCCTCGTGTGAAGGCAAGATGGCAGGTGCTCGTTGTACTCTACGTGCTTCACATGTCTCACTCCCTAGACTGGAACAAGACCTCACAGGCTTCACTGTCCATTGTAAAGCGGTGAATGTTAAGGCTCTCAGCCTATGCCCGAGAGGAAGTAAGTTGGAATATAGAAAAAAAAAAAAAAAAAAAAAAAAAAAAAAAATCACAAGCGCGATTAAATCGATAACATCTAGAGTAGCACCTTACTCTCTCTACTAGGTACGTTGTACACACTTTCGAGGCCACATTTGAAAAGGAAAAGATCAAATATTGATGAGAAAGAAAGAAAAACTTTAAGAATCTTGCCCATCCTATCTAGCCCTTTATGCCGTTGTCATAGGCGTACCTCCTTAGCCCAACTGGGCTTATAAGGCATCTCGTTATCAAGTTACCAAGAGGAAGATTGGATGGGCAGGGGTACAGTGTGAGGGAGGGATACTATGACGTTGGATACTCCGAGGCTACTACCAAATAGAAGGTTTTCCTTCTTTGGTATTGGGGAGGTGTCAAACCTCCCAATTTAGTAGTAGCCTCTACGTTCCAACGTAGAGCTAGAGTACCACAATGGAGGCGGACATCCAAGCGGAAAACACAAACTTTAGCCCTTAGGAAATATCAGAACCATGGAAAGACCGACGTAAACAAGAGAGTTTATAGAAAGAGTGCTGACAGGTGCACATCAAGAGAGGTCAAGTACAGTCAAGTGTTATGCTATGGGATAACTAACCTAAGACAAAAAATGCTGCATTTCATCATAATAATATGAAGTCCAGGATGCTCCCCCCCCCCCCCCCCTCCTTCCGGACGAAGGCAGGAAGACCCATAATGTAATGAGTAAATACTGACATACGTCGAAGAGGAGTACCGTACAGGGGGTGACGAGAAAAGACATGAGCATAGACAGTGACCAGCACTGAAAGCCATATGAGAAAAGTTCAGTGGTATGAGGCCAAGACCTACCAACAGAACGTAGTATACTTTAAGACGAGAAATTATATCAAAATCTTAACCTAGTTATTAATCCTTTAACTTAGGTGCAAGTATGGGTATAGTGCAATTACCCCCCCCCCCTCCCCCAATAAAAGAAGAACAAGAAGGGAGAAGGATAAGAGACAGAAGGAACGCTGCAGGTAGACCCTGAGTGAACCTGCTGGCCCAACGCACTACAAGGACGTCCCGGCCTGCCTGTGGACATGGCCAGAGAGGAGGAGACAAACGTGGTGGGGGAAGACCAAAGCCCTGTGTCGGCAACGTTCGGTCGAGAAAGATTATGTAAAATCTGAACGTAGCAGCGTACGAACGGACAACACGAGCTGTGTCCAGAACGTAAGGTTTACTGGCCCGAAACTACCGACACAGGCAAAGTCCCACACCACGTCGACCTAGTCACCTACTGGTCGTAGGCGCCACCCGTAAAGGCAACCCCGACACTGGCCTGGTCGAGTACACATACGGATGCAGGGTTTGAACCGGGCATAACGGATGATGAACCCTAACATGTTTGAAAGCTGGTACAGGAAAAGCTTAAAAACGGGAGTGTCGCGTACGGTTGTAGCAACCAAACGAACAGACGGAGCCAAAGTAACTGACTCAAGGACGGGAGAACGATGTAAGGAATGTCGGTCCCTAGACCTGGCAGTCATCTCCGGGGACTCCTTCACCCGTCGCCAAAGCCAAAAAGAACAATGTCATGTCACGGAAGTGTTCAGGCGTGGGGCAATGAGCGTAAGAGGCAGACGAGAGCAGTTTGAGAGCCTCCGCCAGAAACCACTGAGGAGGAAGCTGATGCGGCGTTGGACGAAGCATAAAGCAGGTTCGCAAAAAGAACCCAAGGCCTAGGGAGGAACGACCAACCCCGTGAAAGTCTCAAACGGCACCCGAATGGCCGACAGGCGGTTCGTAAGAGTGGTGCAGATGTTGGGACGCTTCTCAATATTAACCAATTGAGGTAGTGAAACACGAACGCCACCGATGGTCGCGTCCGCGATGTGTAGGTAACCAAGAAGGAAAACTGTGTCAGTGAGATCCGTAAGTCTGCCATGTAAAATGAATCTAGGGGAGAGGATTTGACATTCAAAGATCGACTAAACTTAGGCATCCACCCTGCCTCACAACATCCACGATGTGAAGGCTAATGAGGTCCCTAGGACACCAATCGATACCAAGTGGAAATCGGAGATCGATAGGGGAACTGGACTCGGGTACCACCGCTTCAGCCGAGCGGACCAGGCTTGGGCCGGCCGGATGGGCGCGACAACCAAATGAAGCACTGGTACCCTCACAGCCTGTGGAGGACTTTGCACATCCAAAAGTGCGTCGGTTGGTGGAACACACATAAATCGACCGCCACCTGCGCCAGTCCTTGCTGAACGCGACCGGTACCTCCGCCGTAGGAGGAATCCAGCGGTACAGGAACACAGGCAACCCGGTCGCCTCGCATGAGGCGAACCAGGCGACCTGTGGAACACTCCAGGAGGCCGCTAGGTCGTCGAACACGGTGTGTTGGGAATACCATACTACCCGGGCGCTCTGTCCTTTCGACAGAGCATCCGCCCATAGGGTGGCATGCCCGGGCAGGGAGGTTGCATGCAGTGTGACGGGCTCCTGAGCCTTGTCTAGAGCCACATGTATGGCATGAACCGGACGTAGGAGTCGGGAATCGTCGGCGATATGGGGAAGGAGAGCGACATCACACCGTCGTTTCGGCATCCTCGGAAACCGCGAGGACGCCCGAACGAGGCACTGGAGGAAAGGCGGCCTGGCGCCATGGAGACAGCAGAGGTAAGGGGACGCATGGCGCGTACCCCTCCATCTTACGAAGTGTGGAATCCAATGGAAGTGGTCCTTGACATAGAGAGCAATTCCCGACTACATAGTGCAGAGGCGAGACCTTGCCTCATCCGTGTCCGGGTAAGGAGGACGAGACACAAAGGTCAATATCCACGAGCCACGATCTATACCTCCGAGGGTTAAAACCATCGCGGCTGTAGCATGAGATAAGGGGAGGACACTCTCTACGTCCAACGGGCATGGCAGGACGGGCACACCCATGGTGTGCGCAGGAAGGAAGTGATATCCTCCTTGCATTCGGAAAGTAAAAAGATACTGCCGTCCCATGTAGGAAGCACAGGAATTGTGTGTAAGCACAATATTGTTAAAAACCGTTGAATCCTTGACAGGAGATTACCCCCTTCCCTTGTGGAGGAAGGAAAGGACGAAAAAGACGGACCCTTCGAACGGAGGGCTATACAGGAGGATAATTCATGGGTGCACAAATACTTGAAGAAAACTCCTGAAAATTAACAGGTACAAGGGCCGAAGGACGCACAAAAGTGCTCACTACACCTCGAAAATGGAGCACCTTTCATGAAAGGGAGTATCCCCCCCCCCTGTGTGAGGCGAGGGGTGAAGAGTGACCCCCCATGCGGAGGGTCAGGGAGAGACCAGGCGAACCAGCAAGAGCAAGAACCCCGAAAAACCCCGGTCAGAAAAGACCAAGGGGCAGGTGCAAATCCCCAGAAGGAAGGCATGAAAGCCTTATAATTGAAGAGGATAATAAGAATACCCAAAGGTTGAAGGTACTGAAGAGGAGAAGACGCCTCTTCTCCACTCTACCATCAGAGTAGAGTGGGAGCACAGTCTGATAAAAAAGAGAAGTCCGCGAACTACTGCAACTGAGTCCCTATCCAGAGGTAAAGCAAAGCACCCTAGCACCGACCCAGAGTGGAGTGGTCTAGAATGGTCCCCTCCGCTCCGGGGCAGAAATCCGCTCTGGAGCGGAATGTAGGAGGAATGGTCCTCTCCGCTTTGGAGCGGAATGGAAGCTGCGCACCAGAGCGGAGAGCGTTGCACGCTGCAGGAGCGGCCCAGGAGGCCTAGGGAGGCAATAGAGCAAGATGGTGCCAGTAGGAAGACGAATGACCTAGCCTAGGGAGGCAAGGGAGTGAGATGGAGCCAGTAGTAAGATGAATGACTGCAACAGTAGTATGATGAATGACTGCAACTGAGGGCCCATCCAGAGGCAAGGCAAAGTCCACCGAGAACCGACCCAGAGTGGAGGGGGCCCCGAACGGCCCGCTCCGCTCTAGGGCGGAAATCCTGCTCTGGAGCAGAAAGTAAGCTCCGCTCCAGAGCGGAGAGCGGTATAGGACAGGTGAGGAACCGGGATGGTGTCAGTAGAAGTATGGAAGAGAACTGGCCAAGAGCGGGAATTTCCGCTCTAGGGCGGGGCAGATGTAGTGCAGTCTTATGGGAGAGGCTTGTGGCATCAGGAAGGGTGAAAGGTAAAACATCCAAGAGTTCCGTCAGAATAGTCTAGCAGTACAGCTGACGTGGAAGCACCCTCGGAAATAAAAAGACATTCTCCGCTCCAGAGCGTATTTTCCGCTCCAGAGCGGAGTCGCCGCACCAGGGTGGAGCGGGCGTAGGGTAACCAAACGTCAGAGGCCTGTAGGTACCAGTAAAGGTGAAAGGCCAGGAACATCCAAGAGTCCCAAAAGAACCGTCTAGCATGATAGCTGACGTGGGAGCTTCCCTGGGTAAAAATATCAGATATGTACATCCAAGCGTCCCAACTGAATGGTCTAGCATCACAGCCGACGTGGGAGCGTCCGTGGGTAAAGAACAGAGGCAAAGCATAGGCCCGACCTAGAGGAGGATAGAGCCCACTCTAGGGCGGAACGGGCCCCGTGAGGCCCTAGCCCAGACGCCAGAGGCTCGTAATAAAAACATTCCCAACTGAAGTGGAGAGGCCTAAAGGGTCCCGCTCAGCAAAGCCAAAGACACCGGTGAAGGACGTCAGGCAGATTTCAGTAATAAAGGGAGCGGGCTGATAAGAGAATGTGTCTAGTCATAGGACCGACCTGGAGCGGGAGACATCCACGCATCAGGGCGGAGCAAGCTGAGTACAGCCCTTCCTAGAGACCTGCGGCACCAGGGAGGGTGGAAGGAAAAGACATCTCAAGGTATTGGTGAGCACAATGTAGGTTAAGACTGTGTCTCAGGAACCTCAAGGTATTGGGGAGCTCAATGTACAGTAGGTTAAAACTGTGCCTGAGGAACCTCAAGGTATTAGTGAGTTCAAAGTAGGTGAAGACTGTGTCTCAGGAACTCAAGGTATTGGTGAGCTCAATGTAGGTTAAGACTGTGTCTCAGTAAACCTCAAGGTATTGGTGAGCTCAATGTAGGTTAAGACTGTGTCTCAGGAACCTCAAGGTATTGGTGAGTTCAATATAGGGGAAGACTGCGTCTCAGGAACTCAAGGTATTGGCGAGTTCAATGGAGGGTAAGACTGTGTCTCAGGAGCTGGAATCAGACTAAAACTGGTGCCCTTCAAGATGGTTTAGTAAAGCCGTAGACAGGCAAGCAAGAGCAAGCCTAGGAGGCAATAGTCTCTAACAACCAAAACGCCCCCCCCCCCCCCCCCCAAAACAAAAAGTTAGGCTAAGCGAAAAGTCGGCCTAGCCTAAAGTGTGGCAGTCAAAATAGAACAACAGGGCACACACTAAGTAAGTACAGTATGAACCTCCAACTTGGGGTAAGACAGTGTCCCAGGAGCTGGTATCAGACAAAACCGGTGCCCCTCAAGATGGTTTAGTAAAACCGTAGAAAAGCAAGCCAGAGCAAGCCTAGGAGACAACAGTGTCTGAAAAACCAAAATGCCCCCCCCCCCCCCCCCCCCCAAAAAAAGAAAAAAAAATTAGGCGAAGCGTAAAAGGTAGCCTAGCCTAAAAGCGTGGCAGGTAAAATAGAAAAACAGGGTACACACCAAAATCACATCAGCAACCGTTCAAAAGGGAAAGACAGCGTCGCAAGGGCATGTATCATATAAACTGGTGCCCCACAAGAAGGTTTAGTAAAACCGTAGAGAGGCAAGCAAGTCAAGCCAGGAGGCAACATTTAGGCTAAGTGGAAAAGGCGGCCTAGCCCAAGAAAGCGGGGCAGTAAACTTAGAAAGGCAGGGCACACACCAATAGCATACCTTCATGTGAAGAGAAAGCTAAAAGAGACAAATAGGGGACTTGGCCCAACAGGGGGCTGGTGCCCCCTCCTTCATGCAAGCCGAAGGAGTAGCCTAACCGCAATGTCGCGCATAAACGAAAAAACTAATGCAGTGACAATAAGCCCTAAATTAATAGAACCTAACAGTTCGAAACTAAGCCACTGCAAGTAATGCCCCTATGAAATTACAGGGAGCCACCAGTTACTGCACCCTTGATGAGGGTAAGCAACAAGTGACCGAAGCGTCAGGTAGACATAGCACTGGGGCCGCCAATCAATCCAGGGGCATATTATGCCAGATTGAGGAGGCCGCAGAGTCATACACCAAAACGCCCCCATCTAGGCTAGGCTAAAAACAGTAGTTAGCCAATTCGGTACTTGAGTCAGTAATATATCTAAACATCCAAGAGTCTCAACTGAATTGTCTAGCATATAGCTGACGTGGGAGCGACCTCGGGTAAAAATAGCAGATATTTACATCCAAGAGTCCCAACCGAATTGTCTAGCATTACAGCTGACGTGGGAGCGTCCTTGGGTAAGAATAAGAGGCAAAGCATAGGCCCGACCGAGAGTAGGATAGAACCCACTCTAGGGCGGAATGGGCCCAGTGTGGCCCTAACCCAGATGCCAGTAGTGGTGGAAGGCCAGTAACATCCAAGAGTCCCAACCGAATTGTCGAGCATCACAGCTGACGTGGGAGCGTCCTTGGGGAAAAATAAGAGAGGCAAAGCATAGGCCCGACCTAGAGTAGGATAGAACCCACTCTAGGGCGGAACGGGCCCAGTGTGGCCCTAACCCAGATGCCAGTAGAAAGGCTCGTAATAAAAAACAGTCCCAACTGTGAAGCAGAGCGGCCTAAAGGGTCCCGCTCTGCAATGCCTAAGACACCGGTGAAGGAAGGCAGGCAGATAACAGTAAAAAAGGGGAGCGGCCTTGTAAGAGAATGGGGCTAGTCATAGGACCGACCTGGAGCGGGAGTCACCCACGCACCAGGGCGGAGCGGGCTGAGTGCAGCCCTTCCTAGAGACCTGCGGCACCGTTTGATGGTGGAAGGCAAAGACATTGCAAGGTATAGGTGAGTCCAATGTAGGGGAAGACTGCGTCTCAGGAGCTGGTATCAGACCAAACCGGGGCCCCTCAAGACGGTTTAGTAAAACCGGAGAAAGGCAAGCAAGAGCAAGCCTAGGAGGCAACAGTGTCTGACATACAAAGGGCTGAGTGCAGCCCTTCCCCTAATGGAAGGTAAGCAAAAAGGCCCCACCAATATGGAAGGGCCTAGCAGGACACAGGTGAACCTACAAAAAGTTCCAGTGAAACCCCACACGCCAGGTCAGAGTAGACCAAAGGCAGGGTCACTTCCCACGAAAGCATTGCAATACCCCCCCCTCCCCCCCCCCAAAAAAAAAGGAGGGAATAATACCTGAAGGCCATGAGATACCGAGGAGGAAGTGTAGAAATGAAGCTGCAGTGACACCACAAGTCCGCTCCTCAGCGTCACAGGCGGGAATGACTTGCTCCCAGGGCGGGAAGGTCCGCGCACCGGGCGGAAACGTCCACGAGCGGAGCAGGCCAACTAGCTTGTATACAAGGTAGTAAAAGCATCCCGCTCCGCACTGGGAACCCACACTAGCCTCTATATAAGGTAGTAAAAGCATCCCGCTCCGTACCTGGATCTGGGAATCCGGGTCCCGAGCGGAGCGGGGGTTGAGAGACTACTCCCAGTGCGGAGCGGTCCATAGCCTAGGCCTCAGGCACGCCGATGAAAGGCGGCGGGCAAGCACAGCAGACGTGTTGCCCCCTCTGTATAACCGGGTTTTGCAGGATAGTTAGCACGACCATATGTCGGACGGCAGAGAGCGGCCAAGCAATTAGAGGATCACTGAAAACCGCATGTGCGGGGATCCTGGGGTATACGTCAGACGAAACAGAGAAGGAACGCTGACACTGTTACCAACTCAAAAAATACCAAGAGGATGGTTGCACATTCCCTAGATTTTTAGGAGCCATGCATGACATGCCGGACTGATCTGGTAACAGTGTGAAGAGTTAGCAACAGCCACCCCATCGACGAAGGCTAGGCCACGCACACTCGGCCATGCCAACAGTCGGAATAGCGACCCACTAACGGAGGTAACCAGGCTCATCACTAGGCCTCTGTGGGCCAGGAAAAGACCTCAATAGGGAAGGAAACCCTATGAGGAGGCTAATTGAAAGAGAAAGAAGAGGACTGTGCCCCCCCCCCCCAGACATCAAGGTAGCCTAACCTAGGAAACTCCGATAGTGTGACAGCACTTCGCGAAATGAGTAGCAAAAGCTAACGCAGTGAAAAGAAGCCCTAAATGAATAGAACCCATCAGTAAACAAAACTAAGCCACTGTGAGTGAAGTAAAATAAAAGGCAAAGGCCTAATGATAGTCGCCAAAGGGCGACGCATGCGCAGATGGAAAAATATAGTGACCAAGCAGTTTTTGACGCCCTACTCAAATTAAAACACATTAAGAGCCCATTTTTGGCGTGCCTACATCACGGATCATCTGTCTAGAACCTCAGGTGCCTTAAAGAAGGCCCACAACTCGCCCAAAAGGGAAGGCGACAGGGGTGGAAGACACAAAATATGGAGCAAGAAAAATCATGTGTTGACATTTGAGTAGCGCGAAAACAGATGCCTTATAAGCCCAGTTGGGCTAAGAAGGTACGCCTATGACAACGGCGTAAAGGGCCAGATAGGATGGGCAAGATTCTTAAAGTTTTCTTTCTTTCTCATCAATATTTGATCTTTTCCTTTTCAAATGTGGCCTCGAAAGTGTGTACAACGTACCTAGTAGAGAGAGTAAGGTGCTACTCTAGATGTTATCGATTTAATCGCGCTTGTGATTACGATAATTTCCCGCTCCAGAGCGGAGCAGAATTATACGATAAGTATATAGCTCTACGTTGGAACGTAGAGGCTACTACTAAATTTGTTGTTTTACTACTATTGTACTTTAGCACAATTTCCTGTAATGAATACCACAGAGAAATTTTATATTACAACACCTACGTTCAGTATCACAGCTCGTATGGCGGCACACCATGGCGGAAGGCGGACGCAAGTTTTGAGGCTCCGGCATATGTTATGGGAATGGTCAATTAATTCACGGAATATCAAGTGCATACGGGGCTAGCAAGAAGAGGAAGGATTTAGTGAAGTGTTTGGAGGATATATTGGTGTGGTGGAGGGGTGATATATAGTGTAATAAGAGTGTGTAGTGACGGGACAGCGGTAGGGTTGTGAGTTGTTGAGTTTGTAAACAAACATGGCAGAGGGAATTTCGGGTATGACGGAGGCGGAAGGAAGGTTACAACGTTTTCGGGGATTTAAGAGCACAGATAAGAAGTTAGAAGAGGTTAGTATTGTTGTGAAGGATTTGGAAAAGTGGATGAGTGATACGGAGAAATGGAAGGGGGATATTGGTGAGAAAGTTAAGGCACTGTGTGTAATGTGTGGTGTGACAGGTGGGGAAGGGAATAGGCCTAGCGAAGGAAGTGAATGCAGGCCTATTTTGGCAGTTAATGAGAGCCTAGAGATGGTATTGAAAAGGGTAGATGAACTGGGAGCAGAGAATATGGCATTGAAGGAGCAGCTGAAGGAATACGAAGGACGTTTCACGGAAGTAAAGGAGTCGACTGCATGGACGGTGGTAGGTAAACAAAAAGTCAAGGATTTGGAGGATATTATGAAAGAGCAAAAGGAAGAAATGAATATGACCAAAAAAAGTTTTGAGAGTGCAGTTGTAGGGGTCATGAAGAACAAGGAGAGTGTCGTGAGGGAGGCCATGGACAGGGATAGGGGTGTAATCTTGTATGGAGATATAGAGACTCATATGAATGATAATGGAGTGAGAAAAGTGAGGGATATGGAGACAGTGAAGGAGGTCTTGAAAGGTGTGGATGAGGACGAATATGGATGGGAAGGGCAGGTGGAGGAGGTCAGTAGGATAGGTAGATATAAAAGGGGAGAGATGAGACCTATAAGGGTACAGTTTAAAACTAGGGTAGTGGCGGAGACTGTGACAAATTTTAGTTGGAGGCTAAATACAAATGATAAACTGAAACACATAAGACTAAAGAAGGATTTGAGTATAGAACAAAGGAAAAAAATTAAGGAATTACAAGAAAAGGCTGATGAAAATAATGGAAAGTTGGATGAGGAGGATAAGAGAAATTTTTACTGGAGAGTGAGGGACGGAAAAGTGAGGAAGTGGTTTATAAGAGTAGAAGGGAGGGGGAGATCAGGGAGGGGAGAGAATGTGATGAGAGTTGTGACGGAGGAGGAGAACGGGGTGGAGGTGTCACAGGGAGAGACAGGAGACAAAGAGGCAGACCCAGTAGTGCTAACGGGGGAGTAGGGTACGGACTGGAGGAGCGGGATGGTGTAATTGCTGAAGGAATGGTAGATGGATTAAGGATTATGTTTAGTAATGTGGATGTGTTTACCCAGGACAAGAAAAGAGAACTGATATGTAGGTTGCAGGATGAAGAGGAAAAACCTGATGTCATAGCCCTACAGGAAGTAACACCAAAAAATGCTAGAATTGAAAGGGAACTGGTGGAATATAGTTTGGAGGGTTTTGAGTTATATGAGAGAAATGCTATTAGAGCAGAGGTTGGAAGAGGACTGTTTATTTATGTAAGAAAAGAGCTCAAGGTTAATGAGGTGGATATGAGACAGCAGTATTGTGAGTATTTGTGTATTGAAGTAAAATGTGTAAGAGGATCAATTCTAATTGCCTCTATATATAGAAGCCCAAATAATAGCAGGGGAGAGGATGATAACCTACTGAAAGCAATGGAGGAGATAGATAATAGAGAGAACAAATATAAAATTTTGATTGGAGATTTCAATTTGCCAAGGATCAACTGGGCAAATTGTACTACTCCAGCGGGACAGGGTAGCCTGGAAAATAAGTTTATAGAGAAAGTGAGAGATTGTTTTTTAACGCAACATATTGTAGAGATGACAAGATATAGAGATGGGATGCAGGGGAGTGTACTTGATTTGATTTTTAGCAATGAAGAGGATATAGTGGAACATGTTAATGTGGATAGCCCTATAGGTCGTAGTGACCATGCCTGTATAAGCTTTAGTTGTAACATTAAATCAGAGAGGGATAATAGAAGCAATAGAAAAATATACATGTATGATAGAGCAGATTATGAGCTGCTGAGACGGTGTTTGGACATTGACTGGGGGGAATACTTGAACGGTGAAGACGCTGAAGGAATGTGGAGGAAAATTAGAGTCAAACTGGAGAATGCTGTATCCAAAAGTGTACCAGTAAGGGAATATAAGGATAAAACAAAATTGAGGAAAAGAACTAACCCAGAATTGCCAATGAAAAGAAAGCTTTGGATATTGATTAGAAGAAAGAAACGATTGTGGGAAAGATTAAAATTGTTAAAAAAGAACAGGGGGTCTAGTATAGAGGCTAAGGAAGTGGATCTGGAATGCAGACAAATAAACAATAAAATAAGGTGGGAAACAAGGAGGGGGGTGAAGGAGAGGGAGAGAGAGATAGCTAGAAATGTGAAGGATAATCCAAAAATATTCTGGAAGTACATTCAGGAAAAGTTAACAAGAAGAGTAGGGATCCCAGAGCTGGTAGGGGGGTTGAATGATGGGAGTAGAGCGGAGACTGATAAGGAGAAAGCAGAGGTGCTGGGGAAATACTTCGGGGGGGTACTAACAGTGGAGTCGGAGGATGCAGTGCCTACTATTCCCATCAAACAGGAACTAATAGAGAACTAATAGAGTTTTCCCATGCTAGAATAAGAAGGGCTATAGAAAAAATGAACAGAAGTAAGTCACCGGGACCGGATGGGATACACCCAAGAATCATAAAGGAAGGAGGGGAGATGTTAGTAGAGCCATTGAAAATGTTATTTGAGGTATCGTTTAATACAGGACAAATCCCGATGGACTGGAGAGAGGCGAACATAACAGCTATATTTAAGAAGGGAAAGATAAATGACCCAGGGAATTATAGACCAGTCAGTTTGACAAGTGTTGTGTGTAAACTAATGGAAACGGTAATTAGAGAAGGAATAATGGATCATATGAAGTCAAACCAACTTTTCAGTGGGAGACAGTTCGGATTCTTGCCGGGGAGGTCGACGGTACTACAGCTAATTAAGGTGGTAGATGATTGGATGCAAATTCTAGAGATGGTGATGTAATAGACGTGGTATATTGCGATTTTATGAAGGCCTTCGATAAGGTCCCACATAAAAGTTTAATAGAGAAAGTTAGAAGCTATAATATAGGGGAGAAATGTGTGAAATTCCTGAAAGATCGGAGACAGAGGGTACTGGTGAATGGAATAGGCTCGGGGTGGAGGGAAATTACAAGTGGGGTACCTCAGGGATCTGTGTTGGGACCACTGCTGTTCGTTATATTTATCAACGACTTGCCTGAAGTTATAACTAATGGAAGTGAGGTATACCTGTATGCGGATGACACTAAACTGTATAGAAGAGTGAGGAGTAAGGAAGATATGGGTTTGCTTCAAGGAGATGTGGAGGGCATGAAGGGCTGGTCTGAGCATTGGTTAATGCCTTTTCATCCAAAAAAATGCAAGTACATGCGGATTGGGACCAGCAAGATATACAAGGTAGGTAGTAGGGGTAGGCAGCCCCGCCCAGGGAAGTACTACCGCCAAGGTTTCGGGAGACTCAGGGAATAGCCTGAATTCCATTTTCTCTCCCAGGCCTTGGTAGCTGGATACATATCTTTCTGCCTCACACATCAGGGGTATCAGGAAAACCCTCTTTATATAACATACACATCCAACTTCACGACATTGCCCTACATCGCTATCCTCTATCCATAAAATACTACTCTTCCCACTACATATCATACATGTAACACCATACACTTACCTTATAAATATGGCAGTACAATTGTTAAGAGCAAACCTGGTGGTCCCTCGGATATCCACCCCCGGCAGGGTTGGGTTATTGACACAGGGCCCTCCCGGTCGTCATCATGCGACTGTGTCAAGAGTATTGCAACGTCCCAAAGCTGCTTGTCAGTACAGCTATTTCTTTAGTAATATAAGGGGACTTCACTCTAACATCAATTCTGTACACCAATTTCTTCAAGCAGAATCCCCTACTCTCCTTTTTTTGACAGAGACTCAAGTAACATCCACATCTGACACATCTAGATTTAATTTTCCAGGTTATCAACTGCTCCAAAATTTCAGACCTAAAGGTGGTGTATGTTGCTTCGCAAAATCTGAAATTGCCCTGGAGGAGGTTACTAGTTTCAATTGTCCCTATTTTGATTATTCTATATACAAATTAATTTCTGCTGGTAAATTTAAATACATATGTTGCATCTACCGTTCCCCAAATACTCCTCCAGAGCAAAGTCTTTTTGATTCTCTGTCCTCACAACTCAGTGTCCTCAACTTAAATGCTTCTTCTGAAATCACTGTGTTGGGTGATTTTAATGTCCATAATGTTGAATGGCTCACTCATTCAGCCAGGACTGATGATGCTGGTCTTGAATGTGAGCTATTTGCAGACTCATTTAATCTCATTCAACTAGTCAACCAACCCACCCGTGTACCAGATAATCCTAATCATAATTCCCACCTACTGGACTTATTTTTAACAACCAATTCAGAAAATTATGATGTTACAGTGAGGTCCCCACTTGGATCTTCTGATCACTGTCTGATACAGGCCACCTGTCTATCACCTACCACACCTTCCCACTCTGAACCTGTTTTGGTGACTAAATGGCATTACGATAGGGCAGACTGGGAGGGTCTTCAAGGTTTCTTTATTGATATTCCCTGGACCTCTTTCTTTTCTAATGATGCACACTCCACCTTGAGCCACATACAAGATTTTGTAAAAATTGGAATGGAAACTTTTATTCCTCATCAAAAGTACAGTAAAAGATCTAATTCACCTAAATGGTTTGACCATAATTGTGCTAGAGTAACTGAACAAAAAGCAATAGCCTACAATGCATACACAAGATCAAAAACACATGAAGCCTTTAATTACTTTAGAAACATCAGAAATCATGCCAAAACTGTATTAAACCTAACTAAATCAAACTTTCTCCATAAGCAGGCAAATAAACTTCTAAATAATCCAAATGATAACAAAATATTTGGTCTACTCTTAACTCATTCAAATCCAACTTCACTACTGCTTCATCCATTCCACCATTAAAATCTCCGACTGGCAATCTTGTAAGTGACCCACGAGGTAAAGCTAACCTTCTTGCAGATATTTTCTCCACCAACTCAACCTTAGATGAAATAAATCAAGATGTCCCTGTACTTAATTTTAATTCACCTGAAATTCCCTCACTTAAGATCCACACCAGACATGTCAAAACTATTTTGCAGAATCTCTCAGTAGATAAGGCTCCTGGTCCAGATGAAATTCCTCCAATAGTACTTAAGAATTGCTCCTTGGTGCTCGCTCCTGTATTGGCAAAATTTTTCCGTCTGTGTACTCATACCTCATGCTTCCCAGTACCCTGGAAAGAAGCAAACATCCATCCAGTTCCTAAAAAAGGTGCCTCTTCAGATCCATCAAACTACAGACCAATAGCTATAACTTCCACTCTTGGCAAAGTTTTTGAAATTATATTAAATAATCACATAATTAAGCATCTGGAGAATAATAAATTAATCAGTGATAGGCAATATGGTTTTAGACGATGTCGATCAACTGCAGACATTCTTTGCCTTCTTACGCATCAAATCAACCAAGCTACAGACCAACATGGTGAAACACATACAATAGCACTGGATATATCAAAGGCATTTGATAGAGTCTGGCATCAATCCTTATTGTCGAAGATGTCACACTACGGCCTTGCATCATTAGTTCCACTAATTTCTTCTTATCTTCATAACAGAAAAATACGTGTAATGGTAGATGGCCTTTATTCTCAATTTCACTCAATAAAGGCTGGTGTTCCCCAGGGATCAGTTTTGGCCCCAACTCTGTTCCTCATTCATATCAATGATCTCATATCTACCACTCATAATCCAATACATTCCTACGCAGATGACTCAACACTCCACAGTTCCTTCACATTTACCAATTCTTTCACCCAACCCGATCTTATAAATTCAAAAATAAACACTGCAATTTCTCTGAACCGGGACCTTTCTAGAATTAATGAATGGGGACAAGAGAATCTAGTTTCCTTTAATGCACAGAAAACCAAGTACATTCAATTTTCTAACCGACAGAATCTCACTGTCTCCCATATATTTTAATGATGTAAATATTCCCACTTCCCCTAGTATTGACATTCTCGGTGTAACATTAACTACTAACTTGAGCTGGACACATTATGTTAGAAGCATTGCTAAGAATGCCTCTAAAAAACTGGGACTCCTGTACAGAGTTCGAGAATTCTTCACTGACGAGCAGTTGGCCGTAATATATAAAAGTCATGTGCGCTCTCAGATGGATTACTGTTCACCTCTGTGGGGTGGAAGTGGAGTGGTTGCATTGAGGCAGTTGGACAAAATTCAAAATAAAGCTATTAGATTAATCAATAACCCTGCAATCACACAGGACCTTCCTACATTAGCCATACGAAGAAACGTTGCATCCCTTGCATTATTCTACAGATATTTTCACAGCAATTGTTCCGAGGAACTTGCTTCAATTGTGCCGCCTCTCCACATCTTTCCCCGTAGAACTAGGGCAGCTGAGAGCGCCCATGAATTTACACTTTCTCCTCCACAATGCAGAACTTCTGCTTATCAGAATTCATTTATCCCCAGAGCTACTACTCTTTGGAATTCACTTCCCTCGAATTGCTTTCCACAAACTTACAATCAACAAATGTTTAAATCCAGTTGTTACAAACATTTTATGAATGGAGGATGCCTTTAGGCACATGGACCTTTTTGTTTTATCTGTGTTTTTCCTTCCTCCGTTCATTGTCTCTTAAAAAAAAAAAAAAAATACAGTATGTATGAAGCGATGGAGGAAGTGAATGCAGAAAAGGATGTAGGAGTAGTGATAGACAATAAGTTAAATTTCTCAGAACATTTAGCGGAAAAGATAAACAAAGCCAATAGAATTGTAGGGCTGATAAGGAGGACATTTGTGTCACTTGACGAAGAAATCTTCAGGAATCTCTATACAGCGCTGGTTAGGCCGCACCTGGAATATGCGAACCAGGTGTGGGCTCCATATATGGTAAAGGATATAGAAGCAGTGGAGAAAGTGCAGAGGAGAGCTAGCAAGCTGGTACCAACGTTGAAGAACGCGGGCTATGAGCAGAGGTTGAGGACACTGGGGCTTCCGACACTGGCATATAGGAGAAAGAGAGGGGATATGATAGAGACTTTTAAGATAGTGTCAGGAAAGTACGATGAGGATGTGTGTGAAGGTATCTTCTTGATACGGGAGGGAACAAGAACGAGAGGACACTCTAAGAAAATTTACAAAGAAAGAAATAGGCTTGAGAAGGCAAAGAACTCATTTTGTGATAGAGTGGTAAATGAGTGGAACGCACTGCCCCAGTATGTAGTCGATTCCGAATCAATAAGGGAGTTTGAAAGTAATCTTGATAAAGCATGGGGAAGACAAGATTTGAAGTTTGATTATAAAACAAAAATACAGAATAGTAAAAATGTTGCGTCTGCTACCGCCGCCGCCAACACCGTGAACGACCGCAGCAGTGCAAGTACTGGTACTGAGCTGGATACACAGGCATAGTTTGCCTTTTTCCAGAGGATCTACTGTAAGAAACTGTAAGTATGCTCCGTACACATACTCCGGCGGGGTCTAGGGTGTCCTATGTTACACTGACTCCACCCCCCCTCCCCCCTTTTTTCTTAATCTAAACAATAAGTGACTTAGAGGCCAGCTAGACCCTCTGCCTTAAAGCTATACATGGCATGGAAGGTCTGTCTAGAGCTACTGAAAGGTATCGAGTCAAAAACGTATGATTAGAGGACCATAGGTGTGTGGACGCTATGTCCTCAACAGAAAAATTCTTAAGAAAACGCAAAGAGGCCGCCCATTTGCGTAAATCGTGGGCTCTTCCCACGACGCCGGGATTACTCTCTTTAATGACTTCGACTAGGAGAGAAGCTATCTTACGTTTCATTAAGTGTTTGCCCGTACTTCCTACCCATAAAGCACCCTGTTGATTCAGAGGTGCTACTCTCAAATATTTGGTTAGAGTTTGCACTGGACATAAATTATGGTGCACTTTTCCCCTTTTCAATGCCGGCACCGTGAACTCTGAAAACATGTGTTCACTGTGTTCATTTTTGGCGATGAACCCTGGGGAAGGTGCAATGTGAATACACTCATTGAGCCTACCAAACCTTATGCAATTAGGTGTGTTTCTCATCGCCGCCAGCTCAGATACCCTGTTCCCGGTAGCCAAAGCCATAAGGAATACTGCCCTTTTTAAAAGTAAGTCAAAATCTGCAGTATTTTGGTACAGACGGGAATGAAGTAAAGACAACGCTTTGTCCAGAGACCAGGTAGGCATGAGCTGACGGGGAGGTGGGCGGAGTTTAAAACATGCTCTCATGAAACCTGTTTCCTCTGCTAGTGGTATGGTTAGACCTGTAAGGTCAAAGAATGGCATCCTAATCGCTGTCAAGTGATTTTTTAACGTTACCACAGATAGATGTTTCTGCTCGAACAGATAGTTTAAATAATGAAAAACCAAAGCCACCGAAGGTACGGTTTGTTCTGTTCTAAGTATCCAAGAAGTAAAGGACTGCCAGTGCGATTGATACTGTCTCTTTGTAGATTGGGTATATTGATTCATGAATTTATCGGTCACGTTTCTACCATACGGTGTTAGCCACTTGGCCTCCTGAATGTCCATAATGCAAAAGTCAGCGAGGTCTCTAGGTTGCCAATCGTGTCTAAGTGGAAATACCCGACCGGGAGCGACACCGGGTTCGGGCACCACGTTTTTAATTGCTGGTACCACAACTGCGCCGGCCACAGGGGCGCGATTAACGAGACTACGCCCCGATAATCCTGTAGTTTGATTACTACGTGGCACATTAGAGAAGCGTCTGGTGGCGGAAACGGATAAACGGAACTCCACCTGTTCCAGGCCGTCACCAGCGCGTCGGGTCCTCCCGCCGGCGTTATTGTCCGGCGGGTGAGGTACAGCGGGAGTTTGTGACTCTCCTCGGACGCAAACAGATCCACTTGTGGATGGTAAGGCTCCGCAATCATTTGGTCGAAAATGGTTTGCTTGAGCGCCCATTCTACTGTTGTGCTCTGTCTCCGAGACAGAGCGTCTGCCCAGACGTTTGCTACGCCTGGGAGATAAGATGCGTGAAGATGAATGTTCAGCTTGTCGGCTAGAACAAAAATCTTTTCTGACACGTTTAGCAACTTCCGAGATCTCGTTGACCCTTGTTTCTGAATGCAGTGAACCGCATTCAGATTGTCCATCCTGAAGGCCACCGATTTGTCCCGTAAAGTAGAGCCGTGAGCCTGAAGGAAATACAAGGGGACTAGTAACTCTTTGACATTGATGTGGGAGGTTTCTGAATGGGACCAAAGCCCTTGACCCTGATGCCTGTGGTTTGACTGAAAGCCCCAACCTATCGTTCCTGACGCATCCGTGTCTACCCATACCGTCGGCGGAGGAGAGGTCCATGACATGACCGAGTGTAATGTTTCCCTCTTCGCCCAGACCGCTAGTAAGCTGTGTATTAATTTTGGGATGGGCCATAATGTTTCCGCCGGCAATAGTGGAAAAAATTTGTTGCCCTCCAATATTAAACGTTTGACTTTCAACTGGCCCAACTTTACAGTTAGTTGAATCCAGTTGAGAGAGCCGACCAGAGATTCCCAGACTCTCCGTGTCGTAGTCAGACTGTGAAGAAACATAAACAGTTTCTTGCGAAACCTGTTCCGATTGTCCACACTCTGACTCAGAGTGAGAGCAGCTGTGTCCCAGACCAGCCCTATCCACTGGACCACTCGTGAGGGAACAAGGTTTGACTTTACCGGGTTTACCTTGAATCCTAGAGATTTTACATGATTTAATGTTATGTTGACATGATTGATGCATAACTGTTCCGTCTCTGCCACCACCAGCCAGTCGTCTAGATACCACAAAATCCTGATCCCTTGTTCTAACATGGGCATCAGGGCTTGCCGGACTAATTTCGTGAATAAGCGAGGTGCTAGGTTCAATCCGAACGGCATCCTCTGAAAGACATAAGTCTGATGCATTATTCGTAAGGCCAGAAATCGTTGAAACCTTTTGTTACCGGGACGTGCCAATACGCGCCTGTCAGGTCTAAAGAACACATCCACCCTTCCGGCGGAAGTGTTAGCCTGATTTGATTCACTCAGGATCCGGAAGGAAACGTTGTGAATGTGGAGGTTCAGATAAGACAGGTCTACGACCGGCCTCATCTGAACACTGTCCCTTTTGGGCACTAGAAAAAGTTTGGACGTAAATACTGGGTAATTTTGAGGGACCGGGATGATGACATTCTTGGCGATCATCTCTTGGATCAGTGACTCCACCTCTAATGAAACAAAATTTGCCTTTGTCGGCTGACGTAAGCGAGGTCGCCGGAGCCACTGCCAGGTGATGCCTTTGCGTGCCACCATCCTCGCCCATGTGTTTAATGGCCATGCGCGATGACACGCCCGGAATGACCCAGTTAGCAGACAAGGGTTCGCCGGCTGGACTACCCTCTGATCCACCCGCCGTAAAACTGGCCCTGGGAGTGAGAGAGACCCTAGTTTTTTGGTGGTGGTGGTGGTGTATGCTTAGATGACTGGCCGGGTTTGGCAGGAGACGGGCCCTGGCCTGGTCGTTGATACTTCTGTCCTTTATGATTACCTGAAAACTTTCCTTGCTTGTATCTGTACTGAGCCTGACCTTGGGTGGAAGAGGATTTAGGCAGATGAAAAGGCTTTGCCCCACCAGGCTGAGCTTTTGCGACTGGTTTGGGCTTGGTAAAATTTAAAACAGGTTTCTTAGATGGGGCGGGACTGTGCTTAAAGGCCTGAGCCATGTTGAACACTGTTCTCCACACATCCGGGGACATTAAAGAGGCAGTTAGAACAGGGGACATTACCACTAGATTTGCAATCCTATATTGGAGCTTCCTCACGAGAGACATCCTTAGATCTTGTCTTGCCCGCACCGCCTCTAGCAAGGCTGTATCTCCCAGTGACTGTATAGAAGTCTGGAGTAGCAAGCGTCTAGACAGTTCGATAGCCTTTCGAACTTCCGCGTCCGCAATTGCCTGAGCAGATCTTAGCATTGACTTCGCTACCTGTTGTGTGACAATATACTGGGAAAACAGTCTATATGCCTTCCCACGTAGCCTAAACTCTCGGTCTAGGTGAGCAGTGGACGGTGTAGAAAAGGGATCTTTAAGCTCGCATAGATTAATTTTAGGGGCAGCTAAAAATGCAAATAAAGCAGAGGGAACTCCGCCGGCAGAGAATACCAAGAATGGCTTTCTTGTGGAATTTGGTGCGAAGATTTAGAGGTAAAAGTTGTTGCAAAGTTCTGAGCCTCCACTTCCCATTCCACCCAAGGTCCCGGACCCAACTGCTCCACCTTCAAAACTGGATTTGCGGCTGTGTCTGTGAACGTCTTTAAACCTAACTCTGGTGTTAGAGCTGACAGTGCTTTTATATCATTGAAACCGTCATGCTTGGTCCAGTCCGAAAACAGTTTTGAAGCTGACGCAGGGGGTAGGGCAGGTGTAGAAGTATACACAAAATAATCATGGTGATAATAGTTAGGAATGGCCTTAATATTAACATCAAGTACATTTCCTAGAATATCTAAAGCACGTATCTTCCTAGATTTATTCCCTTGGATTACCCACTCACATGGTACCGGAAGCTCCCCCGACATAGTGGACTGTGCTACCTCTGGCTTTGCTGGGAACATTGTTACCCATGACTCATCCGGCCCGTATAAGAGGGGCATAGCTCCCTTTCTGACCGGTGCCTTGTCTAAAGGGGGAGGATTTACATCTGCTACTACTCTCACATTGGAAGTAGTCAGTGCCGCCGAAGTTGGCCTAGTAACATTAGTAGGTGATACAGGGGGAGGGTGCGGAATTTGTGTCAAAGCAATGGAAGTAGCCAGAGGTCGGACATTCGATGCCGTCGTGGAAGCTCCCAAACCAACTGTAGGAGTCTCCGGCTGCTGGCCAAAAAACTTAGTTAGTGCATTCGCTAGTAACCCATTAATTTCATCAGCTGTGACAAATTTAGCAGAGGATGAACTATGTGGCGAATCATTCCTACTCTGAGAGTCGTCTATCAATGAACCTGACTCTTGAACCTCCATCTCAGAAATTATAGAACCCTCATCCCTTTCCTCTGGCCTCTCAGGAGAGGATTCCGCCGAAGCCGGAACCCCCTCATGCTGCCATGTTAAGTCCGGGATGGACGATGGGATCTCAGCGTCCCGGTGGACGTCTGCCACTACCTGTGTTGCCTGAGAAGGATGTGAGCCGTCACTCCATGGCTGGGAGTACCTCCAAACTCCCCGGTCTTGGCCGGAACTCACTTGTGAGCTATGTACCACACCAATTACTGAGCCCTCACTCGAGCCCTCTAGAGGGTTATAACTTCTGGTAGAACCCTCTAAATCTAAATCTAAAGCTGGTACATGTGAACTGGGAATAATATTTGGTGACAACCTGTCCGCCGGTATATCCCCCACCACAGTCTCTGACTCCACTCCCGACCTGTCAGATTGGACATGAGACATGTCGGGGGTAGAGGCAGAAAGTGAGGTACGAGGCTCCGGCGAACGCCGGGAGGCCTTTCGTACATGAGTATCCTTTTTTGAAGACTTGTGACTTCGCCGTGACTTTGATTTCACACTAGGACTGTCCTTGGTCTTCTCCTCCTTGCTCTTCTTCCTCGAAGGTGAAGTAGAGTGACTATGTGTCTGCTGTCGGAGGGGAGACCTTGACCTGGACCTCGATCTTGACTTGGAAGCTGTCGCCGGGGTTGTCGGCTCTCGAGATCTCTTAGATGTGCTGGGGGAGGGAATAAGCACTTTACCCTGCCCAGTTTCTGCCGACTTACGCACATTTACTCTACTTTTAGAAGGGGGACGTTTAAGTGGGGGATGCTGAACAATCAATCGTTCCCACAGAACTACGTTATCGCACTGAAGAGCTTTATGAGCCACTGAAGTAGCATAAGTAGATAGGAGTTGTTTGACCTGGCGCAATGCAACCGCCGCGGCCTGATTATCGTGCTGTAAGACTTTGATACTTAACTGACTACAAAAAGCACAATTCTTAGTCACCCACAAACCCCTTGACCGGTCCAAGCATTTGACGCATCTGATGCACAGTGTATGCGCAAAAATAGGGATCCCTGAACAGGAGGGTGTTAAGCACAGAGCAAAAACAGGGTCTTGTGTAGCCATGACAGAGATTGGAAAAAGCTAACCCACCCCCGGGCTTCTCCTGGACCTCTGTTGACCCGCCGGAACTCCGCCCTGGAAAAAAGAAAATTTCCAGGAATTAATGCTCATAAGGTTACCCCAGACTCTCAGACCAAGAGTGAGAGCAGTGGAAATGAATTACTTAAGGAGTGCGTGCGGAGTTACATGGAGGGATAGACAGACTAATGAGGAAGTAAGAAGGAGGTGTGCTGTGGAGGTAGATGTGCTGGAAAGTGTGAAAAGGAACAACTTGAGATGGTTCGGCCATATGGAACGTATGGAAAGCGAGAGAATGACTAAGAGGGTGTACGAGAGCGAGGGGGAGAGGTAGACCGAATATGAGGTGGAAGGATGGAGTGAGGAACTACATGAACGAAGGCGGTGCTGGTTGGGGGGAGGGGCGTCGACTGACTGGGGACAGAGGTGCATGGGGGCGGTTCGTTCGTGGCCACCCCTTCGGGGATCACGGCGTCAGGCAATAGATAGATAGATAGAAGGTTACCCCAAAATGTTCTAACACAAGTACTCACCTAATTGTAGTATACAGGATTTGAGCCTAAGCTCGTGTTGTCCTGTCTCTCTCTCTACATTTATCCAATTTTGCTTTAAAAGTTTGGATATTTCTTGCTCCCACCACCTCCCCATCCAACTTATTCCAACACTCAATGCTTCTATACGGGAAGCTGAACTTTCTTACATCAGACTTACATATAACTTTCCTCAACTTACAATCATGACCCCTGGTTCTTCCCTCGTCCCTCACCACAAAATCTCCCTTGTCGATCTTCTCAAAACCTTTCACACACTTAAACATCATGATCATGTCACCTCTCTCTCCTCTCCCTCAGCGTTGGCAGCTTTAGCCTCTCCAATCTCTCCTCATAAGGCAGGTCTCTAAGGCTAGCTATCATCTTAGTGGCAACTCTCTGAACTCTTTCCAGTTTTTTATTATGTTTTATAAGGTGTGGAGACCACACCACTGCTGCATACTCCAGTCTTGGTCGTATTATTGTCCCTATTATTTTTGCTAACATCTCTTCATCTAAATAATTCAGAGCTATTCTCATGTTAGTCAACACTGCATAGGTTTCACCAGTTATTTTATTTATATGCTGTTCAGGTGACAAGCTGTCTGCCACAACTACCCCTAGGTCTTTTGCTTTCACAGCTTTACTAATTATTTCATCTCCTATTTTATATCCCCAAGAAGGTCTATATTTACTTTTTCCCATCTCAAGAACCTGACACTTACTCGTGTTGAATTCCATTTTCCAAGTTTGACTCCACTCATATAACTTATCTAGGTCTCTCTGTAATTCTTCACAACTACTCCTACGGCGGGTGCCCAACCCCGAAAGGAGTTGAAATAGGGGAGCTATCCCCCCGCCAAAGGCGGCTTTCTAGGGCCTTTCCTAGCTGATGCTGAGAGGATTGGGTTCTAGTCATGTGGTGATGGGCTGGTCTATCAGAGTGAGAGCTGAGCGATCTCTGCCATACCCATAGCTTACTCTGACTGTTCCTTTTACTTATATATCTTCTAGATCTCAAGTGACGGCGTCTTTTCCGTGGATTGACCTCCCTACTGCCAACCTAAAAGTTGGCAGATTGGGAGCCAAAGCGTCACATTTTTCCCTTGCCCCTCAACTTTCCCTTCATAATTGCTGAGGGGCACAGGGCTTTGGGTGAAGCTTTGGTTTCCCGGGCGTTTCCGCGCCCTCCTCGGCTCCCTGCCTTAGAGTGGCTTCGGTCACCCAGGCTTTATTAGTGGTAAGCAGGGAGGGTTTTGTGGGGGCGCTCGTTTATGGCCTTGGCCTTGCTCAGGACCTTGGGGCTGTTCGGCCAGGCAGCCTGGGGAACAACAACAACAACAACAACAACAACTACTCCTACTTGTAATATGCTTCATTAATTTTGCATCATCAGCAAACATAGATATATATGAGCCTATTCCCATTTGAAGGTCGTTGATGAAAACCAAAAACATGATTGGGGCCAACACCGATCCTTGAGGCACTCCGCTTTTTACCCTTTTCCACGAGGAGAACTTTCCTTTTATTACTGTTCGCATTTCCCTCCCAATTAAATAGTTTTCCATCCACTTTAATAATACTCCCTCAACCCGCCCCACAGTCCTGAGCTTCCACAACAATCTCTTATGAGGCACCTTATCAAATGCCTTCTTGAAATCTAAGTAGATACAATCTATCCACCCCTCCCTCCCTTGTACAATGTCAATTACCCTATCATAGTAACTCAACAAATTTGTGGTACACGAATGACCTTTTCTGAACCCGAACTGCTTGCTTGAAATTATTTCCCTCTCCTCCAATATACCCACCCATCTTTTTCTAATAATCTTTTCACAAAGCTTGCATATAACACTCGTTAAGGATACCGGTCGATAATTTAGCGGGTCTTTATTTCCACTTTTATATATTGGAGTTATATTTGCTTGTTTCCATTCTAAGGGAAGTTCCCCCTTGTTAATGAGTGTTGAACAATATTAAAAATAGGTCTCACTAGTTGTTCAGAACATTCTCTTAATACCCATCCAGCAATGTTATCTGGGCCCATAGATTTTCTCACGTCCAATTCTTCCAACAATGATTTTAGTTCATCCTTGTTGCCTTCTATCGACTCTAGTCCCTGTATCTTGTTCAATTCCACCACAGGTTCTACATAGTCATCCTCCTCCACAAACACGGATGTTAATGTATCATTCATAATTTCACACATACCCACTGTGTCTTCATATAATTGACCCTCTACCCTAAGCTTTGTTATTTTGTCCTTTATTTTTGTTTTGCCGTTGATATAACTATAGAACAGTTTGGGTTCTTTATTACATTTGTTTACTATATCTTTTTCAAATTTCTTTTTCTCCTCTCTTATAGTCTTGACATAGTTGTTTCTAGCATTCTTATACTCATTCCATTTTTCCTCAGTGTGTCTCCTTCTCACTTTATTCCATGCAGAGTCCTTTTTGTTCTGGGCGTTAATGAACCGCCGGGCAACGAGACGTAATACACCACTATTACCTCTTGTTACCCTGTAGGTTCATATGTAAAGATTTTAGAATATCTTTACTCGTTCAAAAGGTTTAATCATATCCTCTGATATAAAGACGAGCATATCTTTATAAATGACGCAGTCTTCCCAGTGGTTTTTTGTCCACCGGAAACCCATATTAAGACGCCGGCCTCCTTATTATATCGCAGTTAAAAAGGGTAAGCCTATCTTAAACTTTAGATCTGACTTCTCTCGATGCCTTCATAGATCGCCGTATTTTGAAGGCCTCGATACCCAATTGTATCCCTCAATTGTCTGGCCAACCATACCGAATTGCAAATCCGTTAATCCCACCCTCCCAAGGTTCAACCGCCGGGTGTGAAATTAATTTAATGATAACCCCAATTGTTCCTATCCCCACTTCTTTGCAAAAGATCGCCGGGGTGGAAAGACCAATCAAACAAAACAGCCTAGTTTTTCAATGGCTTTGCAAAAACCGGGAAAAACTATACTCAACAGGTGTCCGCATGAACACCTAGTTAAATGGGTATAGCCATCCCGCCGGGAAACACAGAGTAAGCCTGAACACATTCTCCGCTACAGAGACGCAGTTCCTGGAGAGCCCTCAAGCCACCACTCGCCGGGGGAAACTAGCCTATTTTAACCACGCGTGATTAAAACTCGGCAACCAGCCGGATTTTCTCGGTGCAATCGAGAAAACCCGCCGGAAAAGGCAACCCACACTAACCAGACGCAATCTGATATACACAAATAGTCCCTGGATTAAGCCAAAACACAACTAATCCAGGACACACATAACACAGTAGTACATATTTATACAATAAATCAATAACACTTGTACATGTAAAAAGCTACGAGAGGCTGGCTAGGCCTAAGCAGACGGAAATATCACTTAATCACGTCGTAATATAAACAAAAAGCACTGTATCATATCACAACAGGAACAGCCGCCATCACAACATCGTAGAAAAAATCCCGGGAGAGGGATGCCCTGACTCGGGACCTAGAAAAAACTTCACTAAGTGAAGAAAAATACGCTAGGAACGTCAGAAAACAAACAAATAAGGCAACTTCATCAGAAAGATAAGAAGAAGCCTGATAACGCGTAGTTAAAGCCAACTAAATAACTAGGCTAGCTAGCCGCGAAAAATGTATCACGCGTCCACCACGGGACCACGAGGGTACACCCGAAATAGGTGTCCCAAACACACGACCCAAATATACTGAACTTTGGGAAACCCGCCCATGACACTCCTGCTACGCATATCCTAACCTTACTCGATACATCCCAGAGTAAACAAATGAGAAAAAACTCACTAGGGACGCAGCAAATGCGGAACCAGCGGAGCATGGGGAGACACGTCAGGGCAGGTTGAGCGCAGAGCAGAGAAGGAAGTATGACGCCTGAAGTCAGCGTCTGGTCAAATATCCACACAAGTACATCCACGAGTATATGGAAAGCTTATGAATAGTTATTCTTATTTTCTTTTTATTTATTATTTGTTACGATTTTTTTTCGTAGTGAGAACCCAATTTCATAATGACAGAACCATGAGTGAGGTTGCATGCGCTCATGATGAAGGCTCCTCAAATTTGTTATGCTCTGCGCGGTAGATTCAAACTACGGTAAATGAGCGTTTGAAGAGGAGGCCTTATGTAATAGGCATAATCGTCAATGATGGAGGGGCCACTAATAAATAGCCCTGTTAAGTCATGAAAGGGAATCCTGATAGCAGACAAATGATTCTTCAGTGTAACTACAGAAAGGCGCTTTTGTTCAAATAAATAGTCCAAATACTTGAATACCAAAGCTACTGATGCGTCAGTTTGCGCCGTTTCTACTATCCAGGTTGTAAAAGACTTCCAATGCAATTGATATTGTCATCATCATCATCATCATCAAATCTGACGCCTCGCTTCCAGATGAAGCGCCCCAAAAAGGATGGCCATGGCAGAAACTGCCTCCAGGCTCCCAGACATGCCCCGACTGACCCACTCCACAGTGCCATTTCCACTAAGTGGATTATAACCATGAACACTGAAGGAGCAGACCAAGAGCAGTCCCTCACCCGGATGGCAGTTCCACCACTGTTTTGCTATTTTATTTACCCCAGTGGGGCCCTGGCTGGAAGCATACCAAGCACAGGAATTTTCTGGAAATAGGAACCAGTGGTCCATTGCTCCAGAGGCTGATTGCACCACCAAAGTGGCGGGCGGTGGGGTCGCCGCATCCCTACGCAATTGATATTGTCGCCTGGTAGAAAGAGTATACAGTGGAGCCCCCCATCCTAGCTGGTAATCGGTTCCGCAGAAATAGAGCTAGGATTGAAACAGCCAAGATCGGGGCACTGTTCTTATGGGGAAAATTCAATCGGTTCCGTGCTCATGCCAAAATTTGCGTCTTTAAACATGTTTTATTGTACACAAATTAAATTTTATGCATTATACTGTATCATATAATACACCATAGAATAAGTTTTTAATAACTAGAAAAAAAAGGCCCAATATCTAAACAATTACCGCACTTTTTCCCAGTGTTAGGCTATGAAAACATGTTTTTTGTCTAGGCTACATCAAGTAGCCTAGGCCTAAATCTTATGCATTGTAAATAATAATGTAGACATGGCTAAATGACAGTCCTAACCATAAATACTGTAGATTGGGGCATTGTTTCTATCATGCAATTTTTTTTAGGCCTAGCCTAGGCCTAGGTTCTAAATTCGTCCAGCCACCCCTCAAGTACCCATTTCGCCCCAAATAGGCCTACATCCAATAATTGCATATTATGAGGAAAAGACGTATAAATACGTATTATGAGAAGATTACTTACCACACAGATTTTATTATAAATCATTGTCATATTTAGCCTAGCCTAGGCTAACATCGTCTAGGCTAGGCAATTCAATCGCTTTCATCCGACATGGACTGGTCTTTGCTGTGTTTTGAGCACGAAATTCCTTCATTGCTACCACCAGGCCAACCATCCCAATCACTAGATGTACTAGAGGTTATAATAAACGCGAGAGATAAGGGGTTCAGTCACAAAAAGGCTTGCAAACGGTTGTTTTGTCAACACAGATACTAGCTAAACTGCAAGCGTGACGCGTCTGCTTAGTGATGACGTCATACAAAGATGGCGGCATCTTGCGCATTTGACGATCGGATCTCGGATTCACTCGGATTTCGTCTCTAAACGGCAAGCTACTGGCAGATTCTTTCGTTATGTTAAAACAAAATTATTGTTTTTGTTTGTTTTCTAGTTTTATGTTGAGTTTTTCGTTATTTTTGCAATTTTTTCGGGTTTCGGCTGGGATTTTGATGCGAGGAATGAGGCTTTTGGCGCGAGAATTGAAATGGGGAATATTTGGTGTGTGGTGCGAGAATTGAATCAACGAAGACCGGTGTAGCTAGGATGGGGGCTCCACTGTACTGATTTAGACATTTATTAGTGACGCTCTCTCCATACGGAGTTAACCATTTTGCATTTTGAATGTCCAAAAGGCAAAATTCAGCGAGGTGTTTAGGTTGCCAATTGTCTCCAAGTGGAAGTACGAGATCGGGAGTGACACCGGGTTCTCGCACCACATTTTCAATTGGTGGTACCACACCTGAGCCGGCCATAGAGGCGCGATCATCGAGACTAAGCCCCGGTAACCCCGTAGTTTGTGAACTACCTAACACATGAGTGAAGCGTCTGGAGGAGGAAATAGATAGATGGAATTCCACCCGGTCCAGTCCTCCAACAATGCATCTGGACCCCCCGTCGAAGTCATGTCGGTTAGGTAGAAAGGAAGCCTGTGGTTTTCCTTGGACGCGAAAAGATCCACTTGTGGACGGTATGGCTCTGCAATCATCTGGTTGAAGATGTTTTGCTTGATTGCCTGTGGTAAACTATCAATGGAAGTTAAATATCTATAAGCTATAATCCAAATCAAATCAATCTAAATCGAATTACTCCATATCTAAATTGAATTGGATCTGAAACAAGCTAATTTATCTTACAGTTTCTTACAGTAGATCCTCTGGAAAAAGGCAAACTAGGCCTGTGTATCCAGCTCAGTACCAGTACTTGCACTGCTGCGGTCGTTCACGGTGTTGGCGGCGGCGGTAGCAAACGCAACATTTTTACTATTCTGTATTTTTGCTTTATAATCAAACTTCAAATCTTGTCTTCCCCATGCTTTATCAAGATTACTTTCAAACTCCCTTATTGATTCAGAATCGACTACATACTGGGGCAGTGCGTTCCACTCATTTACCACTCTATCACAAAATGAGTTCTTTGCCTTCTCAAATGATATATAGGGTAAGGTTATAAGGGTTAATATTATTCCAGGAATTAACTCACCAATAGTTTCACGTGGCAATGAGGCAAAGGAGAACGTTTTACCCAATATGGCGGACAATGGGGAAACAAGACTTCGGCCCTGAGGCTCGAGTCAAGTGAAAGAAAGAATAAATGATTATATGGGAATGGACATGAACACTATGCTTATCTGTCAGTCAGTCATGGCGTCGATGAGAGCGTCGTGATGGTGTAGCTGTATTTATTGCTGTCAGTGTATTGTGATTATAGGCACAAAAGCTCGATCAACTGAGGGCGGAAATTAGATGTTAACTGGTCGGTGTTCGTGGAGGCTCTGAGCTGTCTTCCTCAGAGGCACACCTTGCTGCCTTGGCAAACGCCAGGAGCCCAAATTATCGTACCACATCTAGGTTGCTCAATACGATAAATTATATTAATATATACGATAAATTCATATATACTACATAAAACCATGTCAATATTGCTTAATAGCATATTAGGCCTTTACAATCTTATAATATACGATCTACTCGTCCTACGCCGTGCAGCGGGAACGACCGTGACGTCACAGAGACATACGGGATCACAAAAGAGTCATATCCTATCGTATTTATACGATATTGCCCATTCTACTTTGGTGCTCTGTCGCCGGGACAGAGTGTCTACCCAGACGTTCGCTACGCCTGGGAGGTATGATGCATGAAGATGAATGTTCAGCTCTTCGGCCAGAACAAAAATCTCTTCTGACAACTCTAGCAACTTCCGAGACCTCGTTGACACTTGCTTTTGAATGCAGGATACCGCATTCAAATTGTCCATTCGAAACGCTATTGATTTCCCCCGCAAGGAGGAGCCATGGTTTTGAAGGAAAAATAAAGGGACTAAGAGCTCTTGCTCGGCGGTATGAAAATTCTCGGTTTTGGACCAAAGACCTTGACCCTGATGGCCTAGGCTCGACTGATAACCCCAGCCTATTGTCCCTGAAGCATCTGTGTCTACCCATACCGTAGGTGGGGGAGAAGCCCACATCATTATTGAGTGCAACGTTTCTCTCCTCGCCCAGACCGACAGCAAGTCGTGAATTAATGGAGGAATTTTCCACAACTTTCCCGCCGGCAACAGCGGGAAATGTTTGTTTCCTTCCAAGATTAATCTCTTTACTTTCAATCGGCCTAACTTTACAGTTAGTTGAAACCAATTGAGAGAGCCGACCAGGGATTCCCATGTCCTTCTCGTGGTAGTCAGACTGTGGAGAAACAAAAACAATTTCTTTCGAAATCTGTTGCGGTTGTCCACACTCTGACTGAGAGTAAGATGTGCTGTGTCCCAGACCAGCCCTATCCACTGAATTACCTGTGTGGGAACAAGATGCGACTATGCCAAGTTAACCTTGAACCCTAGGGATTGTACATGGTTTATAATTTGATTGACATGGATCATGCATAGACTCTCTGACTCCGCCACCACCAGCCAGTCGTCTAGGTACCACAACACCTTGATTCCCTGATTTAACATCGGCATGAGGGCCTGCTGGACTAATTTTGTGAATATTCTCGGTGCAAGGTTCAACCCGAATGGCATTCTCTGAAAGACATAAGTCTCTTGCCTGATCCTCAAGGCGAGGAATTTCTGGAACCTTTTGTTTACCGGGACATGCCAATAGGCATCTGTCAGGTCTAACGAGCACATCCAACCTTGCGGCGGAAGTGTTAGCCTGATGTGATTCACAGTGAGCATCCTGAACGATTTGTTGTGAATGTGTGGATTCAAACAAGACAGGTCTACGACTGGTCTCATCTGAATACTGTCCCTCTTTGGTACGAGAAAAAGTCTGGACGTGAACACAGGGCAAGTTGGATTGACCGGGACAATGATATGCTTTGTGATCATTTCCTGGACTAGTGACTCCACCTCTAATGATACATAATTGACTTCTAGAGTTTGACGTAAACGAGGTCGCCGGAGCCACCGCCAGGTGATGCCCTTGCGTACCACTGTCTTTGCCCAAATTCGCCGGGGCCAAGCCCGGTGACACGCCCGAAATGACCCAGTTACTTGACTGGAACTGTCCGGTGGAACTACCCTCGGATCCAACTCGTCTTCGATAGGCCCCGGGAGTGAGAGAGTTTGTACTGTGACTACTTTTTTTATGTTGTGGGGTAGGATTAGACGGCTGACTAGTTTTGGCAGAAGTCGATCCCTGACCTGATCTGTGTTGTGATTTGTTCTTATACCATTTACCTGAGTGTTTTCCCTGTTTAGGCTCGAGCTGAGTACTTCCCTGTGCCGGGGGAGACATTGGACCCTGAAAAGGCTTAGACCCACTAGGCTGGCATTTCACACTGCTCTTAGGCTTGGAGTATGGTTTTGGAAACTTGAAGTGCTCCTTCCTAGCCTGGGAAGTACTCGGCTTCATTGTTTGTTGAAAATGTATTTATTTTATACTAGCCCTCTGGGCCTAAGCCCTCATAGGGCTAGTGTTCGGCGGGGAGTTAGTAAGTCAAGTCATATAGGTCACTGGTCAGATGTCATTATATAGATTTAGAGCTTTCAAGAAATGACTGATGGCTATGTAAGAGAATGAATCAGAGTCAGAAAGGATGTCTTTTAATGAGGTGCGACGCAAGAAGTGCCGTCTTTCAGGGTCGTACATGGGACAAATGCAAAAAAATTGATGAATAGTAAGAACTGTGAGACAATGGTGACATTCTGGTGGTGAACTACGGGGAGTGGTCATTAGATATCCATGAGTGAGTCTCATGTGTCCTATGCGTAGCCTAATCGAGTTAAGAGGGTTTGGTCAGCGCGACAGGGGCTGAGTGAAGTGGGCCACATGTGAATGTCGTCTTTGATGGAACGAAGGTGACCTCCTAAAGGTTGATCCCTCCATTCTGAGCGCCACTTATCATGAATATGCTGTCGAATTACAGGAATTAGGTCATCCGATCTGAGGATAGTGGATGCCGGAGCACCTAGACAGGCCTGTTTAGCAAGGGTGTCAGCACGCTCATTGCCCTCAATGCCTACATGGGCGGGGATCCAACAGAGCGTGATGGATCGAGAGCTGCATTGTAATTCTCGGCTTCATGCTGTCTACCATATTGTATACAGTCTTCCAAGTCTCAGGGCAAAGTAAAGAAGATGTTAACACATGATGGCAGAAGATGGCAGTATTAGTTAAGAACCCTATGACAGCAAAGCACGTGGAGTTAAATAATGACAAGGCAGAAATAATGGCAGTTGAACTCAATGATATAGAAGGAAAAAAGCTAGACATAGCAGTAGCTTACATGCCACCAAAGACCAGAGCATGGAGGGAGTTGGAGTTTGAGGAGATGGTAGAGGATATGATTCAGTCGTTGAGAAGATTGCTTTTAAGGAAGAATCGATTGATCTTGGTAGGAGATTTCAACTGTAGTGAGGTTGATTGGGAATCGGGAGATGCAGGGCCAAATCAGAGATCTTGGGGAAGTCGGCTAGTGGAGTTGGTTACGGAAAATGTACTTACACAACATGTGAAGGAAAATACAAGAATGAGGGGTAATAACGAACCTTCTAAACTCGATCTGATTTTTACAAAAGATCCTCACGAAATTAGTGATATAAACTATCTATGTCCTGTAGGTAAAAGTGATCACCTATTACTAAAATGGAAGTTGACCTCGAGTAATGCCAATAGATTAGACAATAGCTACATAAATGACAGATTAAATTATAGTAAAGCTGATTATGTATCCTTGAAAAGATATTTAGAGGGAGTAGATTGGGATCTTATTTTGAAGGAACGGGACGTACAAGGTAAATATAGTAGATTCCTCGAAATTTATAGAGTAGGAACCAATATGTTTGTCCCAAGATATAAAACTGGAAATTTTACTAAGCAGAAAGATTGGTTTAATTTGAAATGCAAAAGAGCTTTGGGTAGGCGTGATGCAGCTTGGGCTAGATTAAGAAGAAGGAACACTGAGAGTAATCGGAATAAATATAAACAGGAGAGGAATAGATATGTTAACATAATTAGGCAAGTTAAAATGAACTATGAGAAGAACATAGTAAATAAATGTGAAAGTGACCCTAGATTATTTTATAAATATATAAACAGTAAGTTGAAGGTAAAGAAACAAATTACTAAATTAAGAGTTGATGCTAGGACGTATGAAAATGTATCGGACATGTGTGAGGTAATGAATAACAAATTGGGGTCAGTTTTTACTAGAGAGGAAGGTTTTGACGAACCACAGGCGGGAGTACTGGAGAGTGGTCTTAGTAAGATTGAAATAACTAGAGATGAGCTGTTATCTGCGATGAGAGGACTTGAAGTAAGGAAAGCTATGGGACCGGATGAAGTGTCTGCCTGGGTTTTAAAGGAGTGTGCAGAGCAATTAGTGGAGCCAGTGAGGGACATAATTCAAGCTTCCTTAGATAAAGGACAGGTTCCTGTTGAATGGAAAAGAGCTAATATCATTCCGATATACAAGAATGGAAACCCTGAGGACCCTTTAAACTATAGACCAGTTTCACTTACTAGTATTGTATGCAAGATTTGTGAAAAGCTAATTAGGAAGAGATGGATGAAAATGTTGGAGAGAAAGAAAATAATAACCCCAAAGCAATTTGGATTCAGAGAAGGGACATCTTGTGTTACCAGTTTGCTATGTTATTACAGTAGGGTGATAGATGTACTCCAAGAAAGAGGCGGATGGGTGGACTGCGTCTACTTAGACCTTTCCAAAGCATTCGATAAGGTACCACATAAGAGATTGTTATCTAAGCTTGAGACGCTAGGATGTGTCAGGGGGAGTTTGCTGAAATGGATGGAGAGCTATTTAACAGATAGGGAAATGAGGACCAACATTAGAGGAACTTACTCATCGTGGCGGAAAGTTGAGAGTGGTGTGCCGCAGGGATCTGTGTTGGCACCTCTCATGTTCCTTATGTACGTGAATGACCTGCCGATAGGCATAAACTCTTACATGTCAATGTTTGCAGATGACGTAAAAATTATGAGACAAATAACAAATAAAAGTAGTTGTGAGGAGCTGCAAGGGGATTTAGATAAAATATACGAATGGAGCACCAAGTGGAAAATGAAATTTAATATAAGTAAATGTCATGTGTTAAATATGGGAAGAAGTGTGAATAGACCAAATTGGGAGTACAGGATGGGAGATAATAAAATTAGCAAGGCCGAAAAAGAAAAAGATTTAGGGTTGATTATACAAGATAATTTGTCGCCAGAGAAACATATTAACAAGCTCTTTAGCGGAATGTATGCAATGGCCGGGAATATGAAAGTTGCTCTGAACTATTTGGATGAGACCATGGTAGCGAAAATTATGAAGAGTATGATTAGACCAAGATTGGAGTATGCAGCAGTGGTGTGGTCCCCGCATCTAAAGAAGCATATTCACAAGTTAGAAAGAATCCAGAGAGCAGTCACTAGATTGGTTCCAAGTCTCAGAGAACTGCCATATGAAGGGAGGCTAGACAAATTAAATCTTCCGAGTCTAAAAGAGAGGAGAGAGAGGGGAGACATGATAATGATGTACAAATGTACCCGGGGGCTGGAGAGGCTGGATAGGGAGGATATATTAATTATGGATACAGGAATAACTAGAGGCCACAGCTACAAAGTAAAAAGACCTACCTGCAAGAACGATATCAGGAAGTTTAGCTTCCCCTATAGATGTATTGACAAATGGAATGGGCTGGAGGAGGAGGTGGTAGGGGCAAGGAACATCCATATTTTCAAGAAAAAATTGGATAAAAAGTAGACTGAGAGACGGGACAACACGAGCTTAGCTCAACTCCTGTAAACTACAATTAGGTAAATTAGGTAAATACAGGTGAAAGAATTACCCGGCGGCCAATGTCGTCCGGTAAATTTGTCACCATATAGCCTCTCAGGTCCTGACATGCGCGGATAGCCTCCAACAAGGCTATCCTTACGTTCCCCAAAGATTGGATAGAGTTCTGTAAAAGAAGCCGCCGGGATAAATCCGTGGCCTTCCTAACATCATCGTCAGTAATAGCAGCAATAGTTCTCGTGAGGGACTGGGCTATTTGGCGACTGAGTATAAATTGGGAAAAGAGTCTGAATGCTTTGTTTCTCAACTTAAAATCTCTATCCAGATGTGTTGGAGGAGGAGTTGAAAAGGGCTCCTGCAGGTCCCATAGAGCCAACTTAGGGGCAGAAAGGAACTCAAGTATAGCAGGTGGCACCCCTCCGGCTTGATTGATCGGTAATGAGTGATTATCCTGAGGAATTTGATGGGAAGATTTAGACGTTATTGTTGCTGCAAACTGCTGCGCCTCAATTTCCCAGTCCACCCACAGACCCGGACGTACCTGACCCACCTGCAGGACTGGATTACCGGACTGATCAAGCACTGGGGTTGTATCCAACTCCGGCGTTAGCGTTTTAAGGACTTTAATGTCATTTACGCCGTCAGTCTTAGTCCAGTCAGCAAAAAGTCGTGCAGATGAGGCCGGAGGTAATGCTGGGGTGGGGGAATACACGAAAAACTCATGGTAATAAACATTGGGAATGGCCTTGACCGTTACGTCTAAAATTTGACCTTGTTTTATCTTTTGCCCGTAACTTTTTACTCTTATTCATCTGTATCTGAATAAGTTGCCAAATGAGCTAGTCAATTCAGCTCATATCTCCATTTTTAAGTCTAGAGTTAATGTTTTTTTGCAGCATTAATTCTAATTTTTAAACTTATTTTATTCTATTTTATTGTATTATATTTATTAGTGGCCCCTCCATCATGTTGTTGTTGTTGTTCCCCAAGCTGCCTGGCTGAACAGCCCCAAGGCAAGGCCAAGGTCATAACCGAGCGCCCCCCCAGAACCCTCCTTGCCGACCACAATAAAGCCTGGGTGACCGAAGCCACTCCATGGCGGGGAGCTGAGGAGGGTGCGGAAACGCTCGGGAAACCAAAGCCCCACCCAGGGCCCTGTGCCCCTCAGCAATTATGAAGAGAAAGTTGAGGGGCAAAGGAAAAATGTGACGCTTTGGCTTCCAATCTTGGTAGATTGGGAGGTCAATCCACGTTAGAGACGCCGTCACTTGAGATCTAGAAAATATTTAAGTAAAAGGAACAGTCAGAGTAAGCTATGGGTATGGCAGAGATCGCTCAGTTCTCACTCTGATAGACCAGCCCATCACCACATGACTAGAACTCAATCCTCTCAGCATGAGCTAGGAAAGGCACTAGAAAGACGCCTTTGGCGGGGGGATAGCTCCCCTATTTCAACTCCTTTCGGGGTTGGGCACCCGTCATCATTGACGATTATGCCTATTACATAAGGCATCCTCTTCAAACACTCATTTACCGTAGTTTGAATCTACCGCGCAGAGCATAAAAAATTGAGGAGCCTTCATCATGAGCGCGCGCAACCTCACTCATGGTTCGTCATTATGAAATTGGGTACTCACTACGAAAAAACTTCGTAAAAAATAACAAATAAAAAGAAAATAAGAATAACTAATCATAAGCTTTCCATAACTTCGTGGATGTACTTGTGTGGATCTTTGACCAGACGCTGACTTCAGGCATCATTCTTCCTTCTCTGCTCTGCGCTCAACCTGCCCTGACGTGTCTCCCCACGCTCCGCTCGTTCCGCATTTGCTGCGTCCCTAGTGAGTTTTTTCTCATTTGTTTACTCTGGGATGTATCGAGTAAGGTTAGGATATGCGTAGCAGGAGTGTCATGGGCGGGCTGCCCGCAGTTCAGTGTATTTGGTTCGTGTGTTTGGGACGCCTATTTCGGGCGTACCCTCGTGGTCCCGTGGTGGACGCGTGAAACGTTTTCGCGGTTAGCTAGCCTAGTTATTTAGTTGGCTTTAACTACGCGTTATTAGGCTTCTTTTTATCTTTCTGATGAAGTTGCCTTATTTGTTTGTTTTCTGACGTTCCTAGCGTATTTTTCTTCACTTAGTGAAGTTTTTTCTAGGTCCTGTGTCAGTACTTCCCTCTCCCGGGTTTATTTCTTCGAGGTGTGTTGGCGGCTGTTCCTGTTGTGATATAATTCAGTGCTTTTTGTTTTTATTACGACATGTTTAAGCGATACTCCGTCTGCTTAGGCCTAGCCAGCCTCTCGTAGCTTTTTTACATGTACAAGTGTTATTGATTTATTGTATAAATATGTACTACTGTGTCATGTGTGTTCTGGATAAGTTGTGTATTGGCTTTCTCCAGGCACTATTTGTGTACCTCCGATTGCATCTGGTTGGTGTGGGTTTCCGTTTCCGGCGGGTTTTCTCGATTGCTCCGTGAAAATCCGGCTGGTTCTCAGATTGCGTCTGGTGGGTGTGGGTTGCCTTTTCCGGCGGGTTTTCTCGATTGCACCAAGAAAATCCGGCTGGTTGCCGAGTTTAATCACGCGTGGTTAAAATAGGCTAGTTTCCCCCGGCGAGTGGTGGCTTGAGGGCTCTCCAGAACTGCGTCTCTGTAGTGGGGCCTGTGTTCAGGCTTACTGCGTGTTTTCCCGGCGGAATGGCTTTACCCGATTCAACTAGGGGTTCATGCGGACACCTGTTGACTATAGTTTTTCCCGGTTTTGCAAAGCCGTTGAAAAACTGGGCCGTTTTGTTTGATTAGTCTTTCCACCCCGGCGATCTTTTGCAAAGAAGTGGGGATAGGAACAATTGGGGTTAACTTTTCTATTAATTTTCACCCGGCGGTTGAACCTCGGGAGGGTGGGAATCACGGATTTGCAATTCGGTAGGATTAGCCAAACAATTGAGGGATACAATTGGGTATCGAGACATTCAACTTACGGCGATCTATGAAGGCTTCGAGAGGAGTCAGATCTAATGATTAAGATGGGCTTAACCTGGTTAACTGCGTTATAATAAGGAGGCCGGCGTCTTATTATGGGTTCCCGGTGAACTTTATATCACAGGGAAGACTGCGTCATTTATAAAGAACTGCTCGTCTTTATACCATGTCAGAGGATATTCTTAAATCTTTTGGACACGTAAAGATATTAAAAAATCTTTACATATGAACCTACAGGGTAGCGAGAGGTAATAGTGGTGTATTACGTCTCGTTGCCCGGCGGTTCGTTAACACTTGTGTTAGAACATTTTGGGGTAACCTTATGAGCATTAATTCCTGGAAATTTTCTTTTTTCCAGGCCGGAGTCCCGGCGGGTCCACAGAGGACCAAGTGAGGCCCGGGGGGATTTAGCTTTTACCCAGTCTCTGCCATGGCTGCTCTAGCCTCTGTTTTTGCTCAACGCCCTCATGTTCCGGGATCCCTATTTTTGCACACACTCTGTGCATTCGTTGTGTCAAATGCTTGGACCGATCAAGGGGTTTGTGGGTAACGAAGAATTGTACCTTTTGTAGTCAGCTCAGTATTAAAGTATTACAGCACAACAATCTGGCTGCGGCGGTTGCATTACGCGAGGTCAGACAACTTCTTACTAATTATGCTACTACAGTGGCTCATAAAGCACTGCAGTGTGACAACGTAATTCTATGGGACCGTTTGTTGATTCAGCACCCCCCAATTAAACGTCCTCCTTCCCGAAGTAAAGTCAATAAGTCGGCAGAGACTGGGCTGGGTAAAGGGCTTCTTCCCTCTCCCGGCACATCTAAGAGACCGCGAGAGCCGTCTCCCCCGGCGACAGCTTCGGAGTCAAGATCTAGGTCCAGGTCACGGTCTCCTCTCAGAAAGCAGACTCATAGTCACTCGACTTCACCTTCGCGGAAGAAGAGTAGGACAGACAAGACCAAGGACAGTTCTAAAGATACATCAAAGTCGAGGTGGAGTCACAAGTCTTCTAGGAAAGAGTCTCATGCACGAAAGTCCTCCCGGTGTTCGCCGGAGCCTCGAACCTCGCTTTCTGCCTCTACTCCCGACATGTCTCATGTTCAATCTGACAGGTCGGAAGTGGAGTCAGGGACTGGGGTGGGGGATATACCGGCAGACGAGTTGTCCCCAAATATTATTCCCAGTTCCAATATTCTCACTTTAGATTTAGAGGATTCTCCCGGCAGTGATAACCCGCTAGAGGGCTCGAGTGAGGGCTCAGTCATTGGGGTGGGGCCTGGCTCACAAGTGAGTTCCGGCCAAGACCGGGGAGTTTGGAGATACTCCCAGCCATGGAGGAACAGCTCACTTCCGTCTCAGGCAACACAGGTAGTGGCTGACGTTCACCGGGACACGGAGACCCCGTCTTCCATCCCTGACTTAACATGGCAAGATGAAGGGGTCCCAGCCTCGGCGGAATCCTCTCAGGAGGGACCGGAGGCAGGGGAGGAGGGTTCTATTATTTCTGAGGTGGGAATTCACGAGTCTAGTTCAGTCGTAGATAACTCTCAGAATAGGGATGCTTCACCTAATAGTTCTTCCTCTGCTCAATTTGTCACGGCGGATGAGGTTAATGGGTTACTAGCGAGTGCTTTAATTAAGTTTTTTGGCCAGCAACCGGAGCCTCCTATAGTTGGTCTGGGAGCTTCCACGCCAACATCGACTGTCCGACCTCTGGCTACTTCCATTGCTTTGACACAAATTCCGCTCACTCCCCTTGTATCACCTACTATTGTTACTAGGCCAACTTCGGCGGCACTAACTACTTCCAATGTGCGAGTAGTAGCAGACGTAAATCCTCCCCCGTTAGACAAAGCCCCGATCAGAAAAGGGGCTATGCCTCTCTTATACGGGCCAGACGATTCTTGGGTATCATTGGTACCAACAAAGCCAGAGGGAGCACAGTCCACTATGTCAGGGGAGCTTCCGGTACCACGAGAGTGGGTAATCCAATGGAATAAATCTAGGAAGTTAAGGGCTCTAGATATGCTGGGAAATGTACTTGATGTTAGTATTAAGGCCATCCCCAACTATTATCATCATGATTATTTTGTATATTCTTCTACACCTGCCCTACCCCCTGCGTCAGCTTCAAAACTGTTTTCGGACTGGACAAAACATGACGGGTTCAATGATATTAAAGCGCTGTCGGCTCTAACACCTGAGTTAGGTTTAAAGACATTCACAGACTCAGCCGCGAATCCAGTTTTGACGGTGGAGCAGTTGGGTGCGGGACCTGGGGTGGACTGGGAAGTCGAGGCGCAAAACTTTGCAACTACATTCACTTCTAAAGCTTCACACCAAATTCCACAAGAAAGCCATTCTTGGTTCTCTCTCCCGGTATACTCTGCCGGCGGAGTTCCCTCTGCTCTATTTGCTTTTTTAGCTGCCCCTAAAATTAATCTATGCGAGCTTAAAGATCCCTTTTCTACACCTTCCACTACTCACCTAGACCGGGAGTTTAGGCTACGGGGAAAGGCGTATAGACTATTTTCTCAGTATAGTTACGCAACAGGTAGCAAAGTCAATGCTAAGATCTGCTCAGGCTATCGCGGACACAGAAGTCCGAAAGGCGATCGAACTGTCTAGACGCTTACTTCTCCAGACCTCTATACAGTCACTGGGAGATATACGCACGGCCTTGTTAGAGGCGGTGCGGGCAAGACAAGATCTAAGGATGTCTTTAGTCCGCAAGCTCCCGGATAGGATTGCAAATCAAGTTATAATGTCCCCAGTTCTAACTGCCTCTTTAATGTCCCCGGAGGTGTGGAGGACGGTGTTTAACATGGCTCAGGCCTTCAAGCACAGTCCCGCCCCATCTAAGAAACCTGCTTTCACTTTTACCAAGCCCAAACCAGTCGCTAAAGCTCAGTATGGTGGGGCAAAATCCTTTCATTTGCCTAAATCCTCTTCCACCCAAGGTCAGTACAGATACAAGCAAGGAAAGTCTTCCGGTAATCATAAAGGACAGAGGTATCAAAAGCCGGGCCAGGGCCCGTCTCCAGCCAAACCCGGCCAGTCGTCTAAACTTACACCACCACCACCACCAAAAAACTAGGGTCTCCCTCACTCCCAGGGCCAATTTTCCAGCGGGTGGATCAGAGGGTAGTCCAGCCGGCGAACCCTTGTCTGCTAACTGGGTCGTTCCGGGCGAATCATCGCGCATGGCCTTTAAACACATGGGCAAGGATGGTGGCATGCAAAGGCATCACCTGGCAGTGGCTCCGGCGACCTCGCTTACGTCAGCCGACAAAGGCAAATGTTGTTTCATTAGAGGTGGAGTCACTGATCCAAGAGATGGTGGCCAAGAATGTTATCATCCCGGTTCCTCAAAATTACCCAGTTTTTACATCCAAACTTTTTCTGGTACCCAAAAGGGACAGTGTTCAGATGAGGCCGGTCGTAGACCTGTCTTATCTGAACCTCCACTTTCACAACGTGTCCTTCCGGATGCTGACAGTGAATCAAATCAGGCTAACACTTCCGCCGGAATGGTGGATGTGTTCTTTAGACCTGACGGACGCGTATTGGCACGTCCCGGTAAACAAACGGTTTCAACGTTTTCTGGCCTTAAGAATCATGCATCAGACTTATGTCTTTCAGAGGATGCCGTTCGGTTTAAACCTAGCACCTCGCATATTCACGAAATTAGTCCGGCAAGCCCTGATGCCCTTGTTGCAACAAGGGATCAGGATTTTGTGGTATCTAGACGACTGGCTGGTGGTGGCGGAGACGGAACAGTTATGCATCAATCATGTCAACATAACATTAAATCATATAAAATCTCTAGGATTCAAGGTAAACCTGGTAATGTCAAACCTTGTTCCCTCACGAGTGGTCCAGTGGATAGGGCTGGTCTGGGACACAGCTGCTCTCACTCTGAGTCAGAGTGTGGACAATCGGAACAGATTTCGCAAGAAACTGTTTCTGTTTCTTCACAGTCTGACTACGACACAGAGAGTCTGGGAATCTCTGGTCGGCTCTCTCAACTGGATTCAACTAACTGTAAAGTTGGGCCGGTTGAAAGTCAAACGTTTAATTTTGGAGGGCAACAAATTTTTTCCACTATTGCCGGCGGAAACATTATGGCCCATCCCAAAATGAATACACAGCTTACTAGCGGTCTGGGCGAAGAGGGAAACATTGCACTCAGTCATGTCATGGACCTCTCCTCCGCCGACGGTATGGGTGGACACGGATGCGTCAGGCACGATAGGTTGGGGCTTTCAGTCAAACCAAGGGCATCAGGGTCAAGGGCTTTGGTCCCATTCAGAATCCTCCCACATATATGTCAAAGAGTTACTAGTCCCTTTGTATTTCCTTCAGGCTCACGGCTTTTCTTTGCGGGGCAAATCAGTGGCCTTCAGGATGGACAATCTGACTGCGGTTCACTGCGTTCAGAAACAGGGGTCAACGCGATCTCGGAGGTTGCTAAAAGTGTCAGAAAAGATTTTTGTACTAGCCGACAAGCTGGACATTCAGCTTCACGCTTCTTATCTCCCCGGCGTAGCGAACGTTTGGGCAGACGCTCTATCTCGGAGACAGAGCACAACAGTAGAATGGGCACTCAAGCAAAACATTTTCGACCTAATGATTGCGAAGCCTTACCGTCCATAAGTGGATCTATTTGCATCCGAGGAAACTCACAAACTCCCTCTGTACCTAACCCGCCGGACAACCACGCCGGCGGGAGGACCCGACGCACTGGTGACGGACTGGAACATGTGGAGTTCCATTTATCTGTTTCTGCCGCCAGACGCTTCTCTGATGTGCCAAGTAGTAAACAAACTACAGGATTATCGGGGCGTAGTCTCGTTAATCGCGCCCCTGTGGCCGGCGCAGGCGTGGTACCAGCAATTAAAAACGTGGTGCCCGAACCCGGTGTCGCTCCCGGTCGGGTATTTCCACTTAGACACGATTGGCAACCTAGAGACCTCGCTGACTTTTGCATTATGGACATTCAGGAGGCCAAATGGCTAGCTCCGTATGGTAGAACCGTGACCGATAAATTCATGAATCAATACACACAATCTACTAAAAGACAGTATCATTCGCATTGGCAGTCTTTCACTTCTTGGATACTCAGAACAGAACAATCCGTGCCTTCGGTGGCTTTGGTTTTTAATTATTTAAACTATCTGTTTGAGCAGAAACGTCTATCTGTAGTAATGTTAAAGAATCACTTAACAGCAATTAGGATGCCATTCTTTGACCTTACAGGTCTAACCATACCATTAGCGGAGGAGACAGGTTTCATGAGGGCATGTTTTAAACTCCGCCCACCTCCCCGTCAGCACATGCCTGCCTGGTCTCTCGACAAAGCGCTGTCATTACTTCATTCCCGGCGGTACCAAAATACTTCAGATTTTGACTTACTTTTAAAAAGGGCAGTATTCCTCATGGCTTTGGCTACCGGGAACAGGGTGTCTGAGCTGGCGGCGATGAGCAACACACCTAATTGCATCAGGTTTGGTAGGCTCAATGATTGTATTCATATTGCCCCTTCCCTGGGGTTCATCGCCAAGAATGAACACAGTGATCACGTGTTTTAAGAGTTCATGGTGCCGGCGTTGAAAAGGGAAAAGATGCACCATAATTTATGTCCAGTGCAAGCGCTAACCAAATATTTGAAAGTCGCACGTAGGAATCAACAAGGTGCTTTATGGGTATCAAGTACGGGTAAACGCGTAATGAAGCGTAAACTGGCTTCTCTCTTAGTTAACGTCATTCAAGATAGTAATCCCGGCGTTGTGGGTAGAGCTCACGATTTACGCAAATGGGCGACCTCTTTACGTTTCCTTAAGAATTTTTCTGTTGAGGACATAGCAGCCACGCACCTCTGGTCCTCTAATCATACTTTTTTGACTGGATACCTTTCAGTAGCTTTAGACAGGCCTTCCATGCCATGTATAGCTTTACGGCAGAGGGTCTAGGTGGCCTCTGGGTCACTTAGTGTTTAAATAAAGAAAAGAGAGGGGGGGGGGGGTGCAGTCAGTGTAACGTAGGACACCCTAGACCCCGCCAGAGTACGTGTGCGGAGCTTACGAGCTGTGATACAGGGTGTAGGTGCTGTGATATAAAATTTCTCTGTAGTATTCATTACAGGAAATTGTGCTAACGTACAATCATAGTGGAACGACAATGCTGGTTGTAAATAGTTTTGGCTGTGAAGCAATATAAATTTAAGTAATCTTAGTAGTTGCGGCTGCAACTTGTATTTGTTATGTAAGTACCTCTGCAGAAGTACAAGAATTCAGTACTTCTGCGACAGTACACGAGTTCCTTTTATTTTTAGGGTATAATTTTAGATATATATCCACGAGTTAATGGGGTTTATATGTGCACATGTAAACTTTGATGTTTTTATTTTTCACCACTTACTTTAAGTGGGGTGCCTTCTTAACTACCAGCTCTGTGTACAGAGCCTCGGAGTTAACCCCTTTTTTGTCCAAGCAGGCTTCTTCGAAGCACGCTCCTGCTTGTCACCTTTTTTATATTTATATGCTGTATAAAGTTTATGCACACAAATATATCTTTTTTAGAAAGTAAGAATACTATGTGGTTGTTTGATTATCTGCTTTTGCTAGAGTTATGATATGATTACGAATGTCCCCCTCCAGTCTTAGATATCAGGCATAATCGTCAATGATGGAGGGGCCACTAATAAATTATAGGTTTGACTCCTGTAAGGAGATAAAGAAAACCTAATATTTAGTAGTGGCCCCGTAATCATTGACGACTGGGGCCCTCCCGACCATCCCCTTCCCATTCGTTGATGTATTAAGGATTTTGGTTTACTTGATATGTCAGTGAAGGAAGAATGATGCCTGAAGTCAGCGTCTGGTCAAAGATCCACACAAGTACATCCACGAAGTTATGGAAAGCTTATGATTAGTTATTCTTATTTTCTTTTTATTTGTTATTTTTTACGAAGTTTTTTCGTAGTGAGTACCCAATTTCATAATGACGAACCATGAGTGAGGTTGCGTGCGCTCATGATGAAGGCTCCTCAATTTTTTATGCTCTGCGCAGTAGATTCAAACTACGGTAAATGAGTGTTTGAAGAGGATGCCTTATGTAATAGGCATAATCGTCAATGATTACGGGGCTACTACTAAATATTAGGTTTTCTTTATCTCCTAGCTTGCAGGAGTCAAACCTATAATTTATACTTGATATCTTCCACTGCATAATATGTTGTTATTCATTTTATCTGTGTTTAATAAATCATAGGCTTGTGCAGTATTCTTTAACTGTCTTCGTGGTGCAGTGCATAGTGTGTTGAATTTCGGTGTGAGCATCCTGGGTTCGAATCCCCGGACTGCCACATGTGTCTGTTAATTTCATTAATCGATTTTAGGAGTAGAGTTGGTTGGTGGAGAGAACATAATAATTCATTCGGGTTCAGTAGTAATTTATCGAGAGGTCTTCCCTAGGGTTGTTGTTGTTCCCTAAGCTGCCTGGCCGAACAGCCCCGAGTCCCTGAGGAAGGCCATGGCCATGATCGGGCTTTCCCACAGAGCTCTCATTGAGTGTAGATTGTGTTGTTGGCGTAAGTGGTTGTGTGAAATGCAGTCTTCTATGATGTGTTTAATGGTATGGGGTGCTGTGTTACATCCCGGGCAGGCGTCGACAACGGAGTCATCCAGTCTCTTCTGATAGCTCAGGAGAGCTGGATGGTGTCCGCATCTCAGCCTGGCCAGGTGGACTCTGTCCTCGCGAGGAAGGGAGGATTCGGAAGGATGGATTTCGGGAGGTCGTGCATGCAGCTGCGTGTTGTCTGTGAGTGAGTGGATGGATCGGTGAGAGATATGAGTATTTATTAGTGGCCCCTCCATCATTGACGATTATGCCTATTACATAAGGCACCCTCTTCAAACACTCATCCGCCGTAGTTTTGAATCTACCGCGCAGAGCATAAACAATTTGAGGAGCCTTCATCATGAGCGCACGCAACCTCACTCATGGTTCAGTCATTATGAAATTGGGTTCTCAATACGAAAAAACTTTGTAACAAATAAAAAACAAAAAGAAAATAAGAATAGCTATTCATAAGCTTTCCATATAATCGTGGATGTACTTGGGTGGATCTTTGACCAGACGCTGACTCAGGCGTCATTCTTCCTTCTCTGCTCTGCGCTCAACCGACCCGGACGTGCCTCCCCACGCTCCGCTAGTTCCGCATTTGTTGCGTCCCTAGTGAGTTTTTTCTCATTTGTTTACTCCGGGATGTATCGAGTAAGGTTAGGATATGCGTAGCAGGAGTGTCCTGGGCGGGTTGCCCGCAGTGCAGTGTATTTTGGGGCGTGTGTTTGGGGCATCTATTTCGGGTGTACCCTCGTGGTCCTGTTGTGGACATGTGAACTTTTTCACGGTTAGCTAGCTTTGTGATGCAGGCGGCTTTCATTACGCGTTATTATTGCTGCCTTTTATCTTTCTGATGAGGTAGCTTTTTATTCTCTGACGTTCCCAGCGTATTTTTCTTCACTTAGTGAAGTTTTTTCTGGGTCCCGAGTCAGTTCTTCCCTTTGCCGGGAAGTTTTTGCTACAGTGGTGTGTTGACGGTGGTTCCTGTTGTGATATAATTCAGTGCTTTTTGTTTTATTACGACATGTTTACTGTGTATTTCCGTCTGCTTAGGCCTAGCCAGCCTCTCGTAGCTTTGCCACATGTAAAAGTGTTATTGATTTATGTTATAAATATGTACTACTGTGTCATGTGTGTCCTGGTTTAGTTGTGTATTGGCTAATTCCACGGACTATATATGTGTCCTGGATTAGTTGTGTATTGGCTAATTCCACGGACTATTTGTGTGTCCTGGGTTAGTTGTGCTTTGGCTAATTCCACGGTCTATTTGGTGTGTTCAGATTGAATCTGAACGGGGTGGGTTGCCTTTTCCGGCGGGTTTTCTCGGTTACACCATGAAAACCCGGCTGGTGGCCGAGTTTTAATCACGCGTGGTTAAAAAAGGCTTGTTTTCCCCGGCGAGTAGTGGCCTGAGGCTCTCCAGGACTGTGTCTCTGTGGTGGGGCCTGTGTTCAGGCGTACTGTGTTTCCCGGCGGGATGGCTTTACCTATTTAACTAAGTGTTCATACGGACACTTGTTGAGTTGAGTTTTTCCCGGTTTTTGCAAAGCCAGTAAAACTAGGCTGTTTGTTGATTGGTCTGTCCTCCCCGGCGATCTTTTGCAAAGAAGTGGGGATAGGAATTTTGGGGTTAACGTTAAAATTCACACCCGGCGGTTGCAGCTTGGGAGGGTAGGGTTAACGGATTAGCATAATTCAGTGTAGTTCACCAGACAATCGAGGGATACGATACGTATCGCCGCCATTCAACATACGGCGATCTAGAACGCTTCGGGAGAAGCCAGATCTAGCATTTAAGACAGGCTTTCCAGTTTTTGATCTGCGAGATAATACGGGGGCCGGCGTCTTTGAGGGGTGTTTTCCAGTAAGAACTTAACAAACACCACTGGGAAGACTGCGTCATTTATAAAAAAGCCATGCTGGTCTTTATATTATGTCAGAGGATATGCATAAATCTTTTGGACAAGTTAAGATATTCTGAAATCTTTATACATGAACCTTCCGCGTAGCGAGCCGTGATAGTTGTGTATTACGTCTCGTTACCCGGCGGGTTGTCTAACACTTGTGTTCGAACATGTTGGTGTAGCCTTATGAGCATTAATTCCTGGAAATTTTTCTTTTTCCAGGGCTGAGTTCCGGCGAGACTTTCGAGAACCTGGAGTAAACCGGGGGTGGGTTCGTGTTTTCCACCAGTCTCTGCCTGATTTTGCCTTGTGTATTGCTCCCTCCTGTTCAGGTATCCATATCTTTGCACACACTCTTTGCATTAGATGTGTTAAATGTTTAGATCGGTCAAGGGGTTTGTGGGTAACGGGGAACTGTACCTTCTGTACTCAATTGAGTGCCAAAGTGTTGCGGGACAATAGTAGATCCGCGGCGGTCGCTTTGAGGGAGGTCAGGCAGCAGTTGTCAAGTTATGCTACCACAGTGGCTCATAAAGCGCTGCAATGTGATAATGTGATTCTTTGGGATAAATTACTGATTGAGCACCCCCCTATTAAACGTCCCGCTAGAGTAACTGTACAAAAGGCGGCAGAGACTGGGCAGGGTACAGCACTTTCTCTGGTCCCTACAACTTCTAAGAGACCTCGTGAACCCATGCCCCCGGTGACAGCCTCCACGTCACGGGCGCGGTCCAGGTCGCCCCTCCGACAACAGCCGCCTAGTCATTCCTCTTCACCAGCAAGAAAGAAGAGGAAAGAGGAAAAGTCCAAGGACAGCTCTAGTGAAAGATCGGAAAAGTCTAAGAGCAGTGAAAGATCTAAGTCACACCGCAGCCATAAATCTTCCAGGAAAGATTCTAAGGAACGAAAGGCCTCCCGGCGTTCGCCGGAGCCTCGTGCCTCACTTTTTGCCTCTACTCCCGACTTATCTAGTATCCAATCTGATGGGGCGGGAGTGGAGTCAGAGACTGTGGTGGGGGTGTTGCCGGCGGACAGGTTACCAATGGATATTACACACTTAGAGTTAGAGAGTTCTGTAGGCAGTGATCGCCCTTTAGAAGAGTCTAGTGGGGGCTCAGTGGTTGATGGTGTATCTGACTCCCAAGGGAGTTCGGGCCAAGGCCTGGGTGTATTGCGTTATTCCCAACCAGGGCATGATGGCCCACGGTTGGTTCAGGAGCCACAGGTACGGACGGACGTCCACCGGGACGCTGTGATCCCATCATCCATTCCTGATTTAACTTGGCACCAAGACGAGGTTCCGGCTTCGGCGGAACCCTCTCATGATGGGCCAGATGACAAGGATGAGGTGTCTATAATCTCTGACATGGAAGTGCAAGAGTCGGGTTCAGTTCTAGACGACTCGCAAGATAGGAATGATTCACCTCTGAGTTCTTCATCCGCTAAATTTGTCACGGCGGGGGAAATAGATGGGTTGTTAGTTACTGCTCTAACAAAAAAAAATTGCCAACAGCCGGAGACTCCTACAGTGGACCTGGGAGCTCCCATGACAAGTGCAAGTGTTCGGCCTCTGATCGCTTCTATTGCTTTGACCAAGATTCCGCACCCTCCCTCTATATCACCTAATATAGTCGCTAGGCCTGCTTCGGCGGCACTGACTACTTCTAATGTAAGGGTGGTAACGGATGTGAATCCTCCCCCGTTGGATAGAGCACCGTTAAGAAAGGTAGCTATGCCCCTGTTATACGGTCCAGATGACTCATGGGTTCAAATGATCCCAACTAAGCCAGAGACGGCGCAGCCCACTTTGTCAGGAGAACTTCCAGTGCCACGTGAGTGGGTAATCCAGGGAAATAAATCTAGAAAGTTACGAGCCTTGGATATTGCGGGTAATGTACTTGATGTTAATATTAAGGCCATTCCGAACCATTATCACCATGACTTTTTTGTGTATACAGCTACGCCTGCACTGCCCCCTGCCTCAGCTTCAAAACTGTTTTCTGACTGGACCAAGCATGACGGTTTTAATGATATAAAAGCACTGTCAGCTCTCACTCCAGAATTAGATTTACAAACGGTCACAGACACAGCCGCTAACCCAGTGTTGAAGGTGGGGCAGTTGGGTCCAGGACCTTGGGTGGAATGGGAGGTAGAGGCTCAGAACTTTGCGACCACCTTCACCTCGAAATCTTCGCACCAGATTCCTCAGGACTGCCATTCTTGGTTCTCTATGCCAGTCTTTTCAGCCGGCGGAGTTCCATCTGCTTTGTTTGCTTTTTTAGCTGCCCCCAAAATCAATCTATGCGAACTTAAAGATCCTTTCACTACGCTTTCACCAGCTCACCTAGATCGGGAGTTTAGGCTAAGGGGGAAGGCGTATAGACTTTTTTCCCAGTACATCGTTACGCACCAGGTGGCGAAATCTACGTTACGATCCACTCAGGCAATCGCGGACGCGGAAGCCAGAAGATCGGTTGAACTATCTCGGCGATTACTCCTTCAGACTTCGATTCAGTCGTTGGGGGATATACGCATGGCCTTGCTCGAGGCGGTGCGGGCGAAACAGGATCTTAGGATGTCCCTGGTGAGGAAACTTCCTGACAGAATTGCGAACCAAGTGGTCATGTCGCCGGTGCTAACTCCCTCATTAATGTCCCCTGATGTGTGGAGAACTGTTTTCAATATGGCTCAGGCCTTTAAGCACAGTCCCACCCCTTCTAAGAAACCTGCTTTTAACTTTCCCAAACCCAAGCCAGTCGCAAAAGCTCAGCCGGGTGGGTCAAAGCCCTTTCAGATACCTAAGTCCACTTCCCCCCAAGGTCAGTACAGGTATAAACAAGCTAAGTTTGCAGGTCATAAAGGACGGAAGTATAGCAGACCGGGCCAGGGCCCGTCTTCTGCCAACGCCGGCCAGTCGGCTAAGCATCCACCACCACCACCATCAAAAAACTAAAGTCTCTCTCACTCCCAGGGCCGGTCTCACGGCGGGTGGATCGGAGGGTAGTACAGCCGGCGAACCCTTGTCTGCTAACTGGGTCGTTCCGGACGTGTCACCGCGCATGGCCAGTAAATACTTGGGCGAGGATGGTGGCACGCAAGGGCATCACCTGGCAGTGGCTCCGGCGACCTCGTTTACGTCAGCCGACAAAGGCAAATTTAGTTTCATTAGAGGTGGAGTCACTAGTCCAGGAAATGATCGCCAAGAATGTCATCATCCCGGTTCCTCAAAATTACCCAGTTTTCACATCCAAACTATTTCTAGTGCCCAAAAGGGACAGTGTTCAGATGAGACCAGTCGTAGACCTGTCTTATCTGAACCTACATATTCACAACATGTCATTCAGGATGCTAACAGTAAACCAGATCAGGCTAACACTTCCGCCGGGAGGATGGATGTGTTCTTTAGACCTGACGGACGCATATTGGCACGTCTCGGTCAACAAAAGATTTCAAAGGTTTCTGGCCTTAAGAATAAAGCATCAGACTTATGTCTTTCAGAGGATGCCGTTTGGATTGAACCTAGCACCTCGCTTATTCACGAAATTAGTGCGGCAAGCCCTGATGCCCTTGTTAACCCTTCCTACCCGGGCAGCCTTTCTTAATGACGGAGGCTGTATCCGGGCGATCTGGCTGAAAACACAACAAAAGTAAACTAAGGCTAATCTCGCTTAATATACTACCTAGAATAATAAAACATATGTCAAAATGGGCGCCTTATCTTCCCGCATAGAATGGCGTTGAGTAGAGCTTTCTAGCTCAAGTAGTTCCGGAGTTATGGTGATGGAAGTGGAGGTAACTTTTGCCGCGTATTTACCTCGCCGCGTCCGAACGCTCAACCGCGGCCCAGGCTACGACGAACGTTTTGACTCGTCGCTCTACCTTGAATTATGGCGGGAAGCGATTTTTTAGTGTTTTATTGTTTATTATGCCATATATTATTGTTATTATGATATTTTCACTCAATAAATAAATTTTTCTGAAGTAATTTGTGTCTCTGTCACTTATACTTAGTTTTATTGTTATTATTATAGTAGTTATGATTATTTATACTGGACTATGGTAATTGATAGTCATTTTCACTTCTTTATTGTTAGGAATATATATTTTAGTGTCACTTTCACTTGTTCATATTGTTCTGAAGGCACTTATTATTACTTATGTGTCTCTTTCACTTATACTTAGTTATATTATTATTATTGAGTGTCACTATCACTGTCACTTACACTTCAATAGTTTGTCAGAGTGTGGAAATCATTGAAGCAGGTGCCGGCACACAGTCCCACCTGACACTCGAGGCATTGCCAAGTGGTTTTTGTGGGTTTGCTTGGTCGTCGAGTTGTGCGGGTGCACACATAGCACCTCTTCTGCATCCTTATTCGGCTGTTAGGACCCTGGAAAGGAAGGGCGACGAGCTGGTGCTTTCTGATGAAGTCGGCACACCCTATTCTGTCCATCATGCCTGGTCCTTGTAGTGGCCTCCCTGGTGTACCCGCATGTTTTACCAGGAGCTCATGTATCAGCTGCTTTTGGAAGGTCCGCAGGCTCTTGTACTTGATGACTGGACACCTCAAATGGTAGATGTTGTACGGGTTGAGGACAGACATATCTACTGTATGCAGGACAAACTTCTTGTACCACCTGCAAGATGTTCGCAGGCAGTCTACGAAGCCCATCTGCATGTCGGACTTGTCGACGAGGCGCATGTTCAGGTTATAGTCCAGAACAGCAGCTGGATTTGTGATAGGGTTCTTCGTTTTTCGGTCCACCTTCCCTGTGGGGACCATCTCTGCTTTGTGGCATGTGGTGAGGAGGTTGACCTTGCGCTGGTCATGCCAGTGGATGGAGAGGATGGGGCCACTCTTCTTATGGAATATGTCCGTCTTCTTAGTTTTTGTTGGGTAGGCTGGCATGCCCTTCCTCTTCCCCTTCACTGTGCCGACAGTTCCGGTCTTGCGGTCATGGAGGTACTTGGCGAGGATAGGCGACGTGTAATAATTGTCGGTATAGAGGACGTGGTTGTCATGGAAGTACCTCTCCATCATCCTCTTTACCACAGCGCCGCCAAAACCAATGAGGGGGTCAATCTCCACCTCACCACCCTTGCCGCTGTAGACTATAAAGTCGAGCACATATCCCGTCTTGCAGTCGCAGAGGACGAAGAGCTTGATGCCGAAGCGGTGTCTCTTTGACGGGATATACTGTCGGAAGTGCAGCCTACCACGGAACAGGACCAGAGACTCGTCGATGCACAGCTTCTGAAATGGAATCAGGTAGGTGGAAAACCGATGACGTATCATGTCATACAGTTGCCTGATCTTCCAGAGTATGTCGGGCTCGTGGACATGCATGTTATTTGTCAGGTGGAAATATGAGAGGATGTCGAAGTACCTATCCCTTGACATGAATTTGCCAAATGCTGGAGTCGTTGTGAGGTCGCCAGTTATCCAGTAGTCGGCCAGAACGTGCTTCTTTATGTGTGTCATCAGCATTGTGAGTGCCAAGAACACATATAATTCTGCCACAGTGAGAGCACTCCATGCCACCATCTTTGCACTTGTGTTCCTGCCAAGAAAGTTTGAACAGATAGCCTGGTGGTGATTTGTCTCTTTGACAAGGTATTCCATGACTTCATTGTCGTAGAAGCCACAGAAAAGTTCACTGGGGGTGGCATTTGGGCCACAGGGATATGCTGGTGACAACCCAGAACCCTGTTGTACCTCGTCAAAGGCAGGAAAATCTGGCACAAAATCCGCCCCATCTGACCACACAAACATTTCAGCAGCTCGAGGACGAGGACATGGAGTTGCAGCAGGCACACGCCCTGGACGCCCTGGCACACGCCGTTGGCCACGCGGATGCCCAGGCGGACGCTCTGCACGCCCACGCCCAGGCCCAGGCCCAGGGGCAGCGGCGTCGGCAGGCTGACCACGTCCACGACCTCGAGGTCCTTTGACTCTTCTTGTCGGGACTCCCTCTTCCTCTTCCTCTTCCTCTTCCTCAGGCGACGTCAGGTCATCTGGGGCAATGTCGGGGTCGTCAGCAGCCTCTTCAGGAGTCAACTCTGGTGAAGAATAGACCGGGCGTCGGCGGCGGGAGGTTGAGCAATGGGAGCCTCGGCCTCGGGAGTTAGGCTCCTTTTGCGGCTAGCCGTGGACTTTTCCGCAGGAAATAATGACCTACGATGCGGGGCCTGTGGTGACACACTGTGGGAGGCCAATGGCGCACTTGTAGAGGCCCTTTGGTCATCTTGAGGGACAGATGAATCTGAGGGCTGTGGGTGGCCCTCCCGGCGTCCCGGGTCAAGGCGTCGTGACAAAGGAATGCGGGTGGTTGCTAGGCCTGGGTCGGCGTCACTCTCACTATCTACGCCTTCCCTCACTTTTTCTGCCTCCCTGCGTGCTTTCTTGGCTGCACTTTTCACTAAAGACTGTTTATAGAAGTATTTACCCACTTTCAAGGGCGTACGGGCAGGCAAAGGGGAAGGTCCTGGCGTAGGGCTAGGGCTAGGCCTAGGCCTACCCTGACCTACGAAACTAGACGAAGGGGTTGGCTCTAGCACACTTGGTACTTCAATAGCACCTTTCTCCACCACTTCCACATCAGGATCATCACTACTATCACCCCCCTCAAATAAATCAACATTGTCATCAGCACCAAATCCCACAAAATCGTCAATTTCGCTCCCACTTCTACTCTGAATATAGAGGTTTTTGTCCACAGAGCTTTCACCACTGCTCAAATCCTGGTTGAAAAGTTAACGGTGTATTGCACTGTCACTTAGCAAACGTTTCACTTTCCTTACTTTCCTTTTCTTCTCGGTTGGCAGAGGCGTAGATGTTGCAAGCGGGGTAGCACTGGGACGCGCGGGAGATTGCACAGTATCGGACGCGTCGGAATTAATTTTTTTGCTGTAGCTCTCAATGGCGGCAACGTAGGAACTGATAAGCGTGGTAGTTGAGGCTTGGTGGCGCTACGATCGCCCCCGCAAAGTAAAATTTGCCCGCGCGAAATTTAAAGCACGCTTTCAAGCAAATGCCTTACATAAGGCATACCGGGTTGCGGCCCTTCAGCCGCGCTGTCCTTACCTAAGGCAGCTCGGGTAGGAAGGGTTAAGGCAAGGGATCAGGATTTTGTGGTATCTAGACGACTGGCTAGTGGTGGCAGAGACGGAACAAGTATGCATAAATCATGTCAACATAACATTAAAACATGTCAAAACTCTAGGGTTCAAGGTCAACCTGGTAAAGTCAAACCTTGTTCCCTCAAGAGTAGTTCAGTGGATAGGGCTGGTCTGGGACACAGCTACTCTCACTCTGAGTCAGAGTGTGGACAATCGCAACAGATTTCGCAGGAAATTGTTTCTGTTCCTTCACAGTCTGACTACGACACGGAGAATCTGGGAGTCTCTGGTCGGCTCTCTCAACTGGATTCAACTAACAGTACAGTTGGGCCGGTTAAGAGTCAAACGTTTAATATTGGAGGGCAACAAATATTTTCCGCTATTGCCGGCGAAAAAATTATGGCCCATACCAAAATTAATCCACAACTTGCTAGCGGTCTGGGCGAAGAGGGAAACATTACACTCAGTCATGTCATGGACCTCTCCTCCACCGACGGTATGGGTAGACACGGATGCGTCAGGAACGATAGGTTGGGGCTTTCAGTCAAACCTAGGAAACCAGGGTCAAGGGCTTTGGTCCCATTTAGAAATCTCCCACATCAATGTCAAAGAATTACTAGTCCCCTTATATTTCCTTCAGGCTCACGGCTCTACTTTACGGGGCAAGGCGGTGGCCTTCACAATGGACATTCTGAATGCAGTTCACTGTATTCAGAAACAAGGGTCGACGAGATCTCGGGGGTTGCTAAACGTGTCGGAAGATATTTTTATTCTAGCCAACAGGCTGGACATTCAGCTTCACGCATCTTATCTCCCAGGCATAGCAAACGTCTGGGCAGACGCTCTGTCTCGGAGACAGAGCACAACAGTAGAATGGGCGCTCAAGCAAACCATTTTCGACCAAATGATTGCGGAGCCTTACCATCCACAAGTGGATTTGTTTGCGTCAGAGGAGACTCACAAACTCCCACTGTACCTCACCCGCCGGACGATAACGCCGGCGGGCAGGCCAGATGCACTGGTGACAGACTGGAACAGGTGGAGTTCCATTTATCTTTTTCCGCCGCCAGATGCGTCTCTAATGTGCCACGTAGTAAACAAACTACAGGATTATCGGGGCGTAGTCTCGCTAATCGCGCCCCTGTGGCCGGCGCAGTTGTGGTACCAGCAATTGAAGACGTGGTGCCCGGACCCGGTATCACTCCCGGTGGGGTTTTTCCATTTAGACACAATTGGCAACCTAAAGACCTCGCTGACTTTTGCATTATGGACATTCAGGAGGCCAAATGGCTAGCACCATATGGTAGAGACGTGACCAATAAATTCATGAATCAATATACCCAGTCTACTAAGCGACGGTATCAATCGCATTGGCAAGCCTTTACTTCTTGGATTCTTAGAACAGAACAAACTGTGCCCTCGGTGGCTTTGGTTTTTAATTACTTAATTATCTGTTCGAGCAAAAACGTTTATCTGTAGTAACGTTAAAAAATCACTTAACAGCGATTAGGATACCGTTTTTGGACCTTACCGGTCTCTCCATACCAGTTGCGGAGGAAAAAGGTTTTATGAGGGCATGTTTTAAACTCCGCCCACCTCCCTATCAGCTCATGCCTACCTGGTCTCTGGACAAGGCATTGTCTTTACTTCATTCCCATCTGTACCAAAATACTTCAGATTTTACATTACTTTTAAAAAGGGCAGTATTCCTTATGGCCTTGGCTACCGGGAACAGAGTATCTGAGCTGGCGGCGATGAGCAACACACCTAATTGCCTCAGGTTTGGTAGGCTTAATGAGTGTATTCACATTGCACCTTCCCCAGGGTTCATAGCCAAGAATGAGCACAGTGAACACGTGTTTTCAGAGTTCACGGTGCCGGCGTTGAAAAGGGGAAAGGTGCACCATAATTTATGTCCAGTGCAAGCTCTAACCAAATATTTGAGAGTGGCACCTCTAAATCACCACGGTGCTTTATGGGTAGCAAGTACGGGTAAACGCTTGATGAAACGTAGAATGGCTTCTCTCTTGGTCGAGGTCATTAAAGAGAGTAATCCCGGCGTTGTGGGTAGGGCCCACGATTTACGCAAGTGGGCGGCTTCGTTACGTTTCCTTAAGAATTTTTCTGTTGAAGATATTACGTCCACACAGTTGTGGGCCTCTAATCATACGTTTTTGACTCGTTACCTCTCAGTAGCTCTAGACAAACCTTCCTTGCCATGTATAGCTTTAAGGCAAAGGGGGCCCCTAAATCACTTATTGTTTAATTTCAAGAAAAAGGGGGGGGGGGGGGGTGCAGTCAGTGTAACATATGACACCCTAGACCCCGCCAGAATATGAGAGCTGTGATACTGTTTATGGGTGTTGTGATATTTAAATTTCTCTGTACTATTCATTACAGGAAATTGTGCTAGTACAATTTTAGTACAAACAACAGTGTTGTTGTAAGTAGTTTTTGGGCTGAGAAGCAATCTAATTTAAGCATTGGTTATATTTTGCAAGATATATCCACTAATTTTATGGGGTTTATATGTGCACATGTAAACTTATAAGGTTTATTTTTCACCACTTAATTTAAGTGGGGTGCCTTGTTAACTGGCGGATCTGTTCTCAGAATCTCAGAGTTAACACCCTTTTTTATCAAGCAGGCTTCTTTGAAGCACGCTCCTGCTTGTACCCCTTTTTGTATAAGTTGATTTGTATAAAGTTTATGCGCCAAATATATATCTTTTTTACAAAGTAAGAATACTATGTGGTTGTTTGATTATCTGCCTTTGCTAGAGTTATGATATGATTACGAATGTCCCCCTCCAGTCTTAGATATCAGGCATAATCGTCAATGATGGAGGGGCCACTAATAAATTATAGGTTTGACTCCTGCAAGGAGATAAAGAAAACCTAATATTTAGTAGTGGCCCCGTAATCATTGACGACTGGGACCCTCCCGACCATCCCCTTCCCATTCGTTGATGTATTAAGGATTTTGGTTTACTTGATATGTCAGTGAAGGAAGAATGACGCCTGAGTCAGCGTCTGGTCAAAGATCCACACAAGTACATCCACGATTATATGGAAAGCTTATGAATAGTTATTCTTATTTTCTTTTTGTTTTTTATTTGTTACAAAGTTTTTTCGTAGTGAGAACCCAATTTCATAATGACTGAACCATGAGCGAGGTTGCGTGCGCTCATGGTGAAGGCTCCTCAAATTTTTTATGCTCTGCGCGGTAGATTCAAAACTACGGCGGATGAGTGTTTGAAGAGGGTGCCTTATGTAATAGGCATAATCGTCAATGATTACGGGGCCACTACTAAATATTAGGTTTTCTTTATCTCCTTGCAGGAGTCAAACCTATAATGTATGTGCTTCTGGAAGTTGGTTCGGGGTGGGCAGGGAGGGAGAGAGGACAATAATTGTGTGTGATACCGTGTGCTGGGTGTTGTTTTGATATTTCTTGGTGTCTGTGGGTGTGTTGCCATGTAGTTTAGTGGGTGGTCTTGGTTCGTGGAGGCTGCTGCCAGGAATTGAGTGCCTCTCATGTCCAGATGGTCTTTGACTTTGAGGATTTTGGTTTCTTGATGTAGGTGATCTGTGGGTGCAGTAGCTGTGCAGCCTGTAATGATCTTCAGGGCTTTGTTTTGAATAGTCTGTAAGGTCTTATGATGTGTTTCAGCTAGGTTAGAAGCCCAGGCTGGGCTTGCGTATTCCATCACTGATCTTATGTATTGTTTATATACTGTGGTGGTAGTTTCTTTGTTGTGTCCAAATTTTGTGTGAGCAAGTGACCTGAGGGTGTTAAGTCTGGGTGTCAGTTTCTTTTTAATGTTTGTGGTGTGCTGTTTGAATGTCATATAAGTATCATATGTTACTCCTAGGATTTTGGGTGTGTGTATGTGTTAGGGGTGTGTTGTTTATGGTGAGTTGAGGGATGTATTCGTGTTCTCCTGTCCAGCTTGTGAGCAGGGTTGCGGTGGATTTGGCTGGGGCTAGATTAAGTCTGTTTGTAGTGCACCAGCCATGTAGTGTGTTGAGATAGGGTTGAAGGAGATCTGTTGCTCTTTTTGGGTCATGGTGTGTGCATGTGAGTGTTATGTCATCTGCATAGAAGGCTAAGTTTATTTGGGGCGTATTGGGTGTAGTTATATCGTGCATGTACAGATTGAAGAGTGCGGGCGATAGGACGGATCCTTGTGGGACTCCGTTTGGAAAGTTTCTGATTTTAGATGACTGACCGGCAAAAGATACGTGCACATCTGCCTGCTAGGAAGTTGGCCAGCCACCTTTTTGTGTTGTTGTGCATGTTTGTGTTGTAGATTTTGTTTGTTAGGTTGTGGCGTGGGATGGCATCGAAGGCTTTACTAATGTCGAGTGTGGCTAATAGTGATCTGTGTGGTGGTCTAGCTGAGTTGATGCCGTCAAAAGCTCTTTGTGTAAGGTCTGTGAGAAGAGTGTTTGTGGAGTGCAGTGACCTAAAGCCATGTTGTGTTGGAGCTAGGGGTAGGTCAGGTGTAATTAGTTGTAATACTAGGCATTCCATGACTTTGGAGGGGGAGCAAAGGAGTGTGATGGGGTGGTGCGAGGAGGGTAGCGTGGGGTCTTTGTTGGGTTTGGGGAATGTGATGATGATACCATGCTTCCAAATGTCTGGCATTGTGTTGTGTGAATAGCTGTAGTTTGATATGTTAGTGAGTGCTTGTATGCCTTGTGGTCCCAGGTGTCTGAGGTTGCTTATGTTGTCTAGGCCACAGGCGGGTGAGTGCTTGAGATTGTTGATGATATGCTTTGTCTGGTGATTGGTGAAGGGTGTATAGTCAGGGTCTGTGGGGAATTGTCTCTTACGTCGGATGACACGTCGGTCGTCTTTGTGAGGTTTTAGGTGGCTGACATATCAGAAATGATTGATGAGAGTGTTTGCTTGTTGTTTACATGAAGGAGTAGAGTCTGTTGTTGTGATTGCAGCATGTGATTGTGTTGTGTTGCTGTTGGAAAGTGTGATGCTGTTTAGTGTTTTGTATAGTTTTTTGGGGTTTGTTTTGTGATCAAGCGTCTGTGTAAAGGGGTTCAGTAGTGTCAGCACGACCCAAATGAGGACGGCAGTGACATGCAGGGAGCGGCCAAGTCAAAGGATCATTGAAGACCACCATGTTGGTGGGGACCCTGGAGTACGTGTCAGCCGATACCAGATGAGGAACGCTGACACTGTTGCCAATTCAAAAAATCCCAAGATGATGGGTTCACAGTCCCACCTCCACCTCTTCGAATAGTCTGCTGCACCAATTATCAAACAACAACGAAGGGCGGTGCGCTTTTCGGTGCCACTAGCAAGAGTGGCGAACTCCACATAGGTAGGAACTCAGGAGCCCAGCAGGAGAATACCGGACTGACCTGGTAACAGTGTGAATGACAAGCAAGGCAACCAAAGTACTCCCTTTGACTAGGCTAGGCCACGGCAGCATAGACAAGTCGGCACCGTGTCAACTAACTAAGAACCAGGGCCCCAAAACCAGGCCCCTGTGGGCCAGGAAAAGACTTCGATAGGGAAGGAAACCCTATGAGGTGGCCAGATGAAAGAGAAAACGAAGGGTCTATGCCCCCCACTCAGTCATCAAGGTAGGCCTAGCCAAAGAACTCAGATAGCCAGACCCCAATTCGCAAAATGAGTAGCAAAAACTAATGCAGTGAGAGAGTCCCTAAATGAACAGAAAACCTAGCTAGACAAAGCTAAAGCCACCGCAATTAATGAAAACGAATGAAATAGGGGAAGGCCTAGTACTACAGAGCACCACCAGAGGGGGGTGCCCGACCACAACAAAACTAGCAACCACCATCCTTGCCGCAACACTCCAATTAAACACATTAGAGCACATTTTTTGCGTGCCTGCATCACGGATCATCTGTCTAGAACCCCAGGTGCCTTAACCCTCCGGGACCGGCTATACATTCTATAAATATTCCCCGAAACCCGGGGTTTTTGGCTGAAAAACTTCTACGCCTAGGCTACTGTATCTTTGTTATTTTGACTGCTTCCACATTCCCGTGCATCCCCAAGCGTAGATGTGTTTCGTACCTGTAGAATGGCGTTGAGTAGAGCTCTCTAAGTCAACTGGTTCAGTTCTGATGACGATTTCCGTGGAGAGAACTTTGTGGCGATATCAGCCATATCAGCCACTTTTCAATACTAAACAATAACACACAGCCACACAAGAACAAGTGACGCCTCTCCTTCTTGTGGTCGGAGATGCGTGGCGTCGGTCCAACCGGCTGTTGTTTACATGCGTCGGACGGACGGCTTTCAAAACAAGCTTACAGGCTTTCAAACTGCCGGTGCCTCAGAGCCCTTCCGTGTTCCTGGCCCTAGTTTATTATGGGTGCCTCAGAGCCCTACCGGGTCTGAGGGGTTAAAGAAGGCCCACATCTCACCGAAAAGTGAAGGGGACAGGTATGGACGGCACAAAATATGGAGCACAGAAAAAGCGTGTTTACAGTCGAGTGTAGCGCGAGAAAGATAATCTAATAAACCTGGTCGGGTTACACGGGAGGCTCACGAAGACGTCGTAAGGAGCCTAGATGGCGGATGGGCAAAATTCTTCAACTTTCTCTTCTCTTTCTCACCCATATTTTTGTTTTTTCTTTAAACTAGTGGCCTCAAAGTGTGTACAACATACCTAGTAGAGAAAGTAGGTGCTACTCTAGATGTTATCGGTTAATCGCGCTAGTGGTTACGATAATTGCCCGCTCCCAGAGCAGAGCGGAATTATAAAATAGTATATAGCTCTACATTGGATAATGTAGAGGCTACTACTAAATATAGTGTATCATGTTATCCTGGCCTCTCTCTCCCATCTCCCCCAGGACACCCTGTACGCAGCCCCAGCAGCAGAGGTGAGGCTGGAGGATCACTGCCGCTACCGCTACCTCTTCAACTTCAGGGGAGTGGCCGCCAGCTTTAGGTTCAAGCACCTCTTTCTCTGTGGCTCACTTGTCTTTCATGTGGGCAATGAGTGGATCGAATTCTTCTACCCAAAGATGAAGCCTTGGGTTCACTATATACCTGTAAAGACTGGAGCTAACAAAGAAGAAATAAGGTGAGATATAAATTGTCCTTATCTATCTACAGGTTCAAGCACTTGATTAAGTCTTATATCCTAATGATGGTGTTTCAGGCAGACCTACTCTGAGCTGCTTGTCAGTTTTTCAAATTTGAAATCAGATCCCACATCTTTCTAGGTTTACCCCTCAGTGCAGTTGCCTTGATGCTCATAGACTTGCCTTTCTTCACCTTGTTTTGATCATTCATCCTCTTCACAGACCCAAACCATCCAAGCCTACTTTACTGACACTCCTTGTAATATATATATTAAAATTGTGGGTTTGACAACCTGAAGGGAAGGAAGGAAAACCATATTCAGTCCGCCTCCCAATCCGCGAGTTGCCAATCCGCGAAATAGCTAATACGCGAGCAAGGGCCCAAAATAAAAATTTACGAAAACTTTCAAACTGAGAGGATGTACTTACAATATGCGAATCGAGCAAACTGAGAGGATGTACTTACAATATGCGAATCGAGCGCCGAAAGACGGGCAATTCCGCCTTGTTTACCTAATGCGCGGGGCCGGCGTTGCAGGATATGCCAGTCTTACAGTTACCTCGGAGCAGAACGGAAGGTTACTCGTTCATCATGCCAAGAAAAAACAAGCTTATAACCTCAAGATTAAGTTACATTTAGTTGTTATAGTTGTTATATATTCTTATTATTTTGATGATTATATCCACCATTTTAGGCAATTGAATGGGAGAAATAGGCCAAAAAATAGTAATTCTCGTAGTTGGTGCCGCCCATAAGCAATTATTCCCATAAGATGCATTAGTTCTAATCCGCGAACTTTCAATCCGCGAGGCCTCGTGCCGCCCATAAACTCGTGTATTGGCAGGCCGAACTGTATTTAGTAGTGGTTCAGTAGTCAATGACGTGAGAGCCTAATCTAGTATTAGGGCTCCCCGGGGCCCATAGGGGCACCCGGAGAATCCTTAATGCAACCAGAATAAATTAAAATAACATCCCAGGGGATACCCCATGGGATACCCCTTACTGTACCTTACACAGGAGGCTAAAACTAAAGAGCAAAGCTAGATAAAGCTTAAATAACATGAACCACATGGAAAAAGAAAAGAAAAAGGAAAAACAAAAATGGCCTGAAAAGACGAGACGACATCCTGTAGGCGTCAGGCGGTCATGGCTGGCCCAACCTTGTGCGAACCCTGAAAATACATCACATTCAATTTAAATAACATATCTCAATGCCTCCTATGTTAAAATGTAACATCAACTCACAAATAGAGCAGCAGGCAGCGCTAGACGGAGAGACACAGGATGAAAACGGGGAGCACTATAAAAAACACATCTAGGCGGGGCAGCCGCAGAGTGGTGTTGAGCTTGGAACAAATGCTAGAAATATGCAAACGAATGGAGAGGTGTGACAACAGAAAGATCCTAATGGACGAGTATGGTGTGGGTTCTTCTACTATGTACGACATCAAGGCACAAGTCCCGAAACTGAAAGAATTCTTCACCAAAACTGAGGCCACGACATCGCTGTGCAAACAAAAAACTTTGAAAAAACCCCAGTTAGATGACTTGGATAAGATTTTGTTTGAGTGGTTTTAGCAAATGCAGTCCAAGGGCACCCCATTGACTGGTCCTCCTGTCACAGAAAAGGCACGAGAAATTCACGGGAACTACAACTTTTTAACAATACAATGCGAAGTGGCATTGTACCCAATGAATGCAAATTAGCTAATGTTACGCCTATTCTCAAAAAAGGAAACAAATCACTACCTTTCAACTACCGTCCAATAAGTTTGACTTCAATCGTACGTAAATTGCTCAAAACAATCATCAGATATAAACTTGTAAACCACTTAGAAGAAAAGAAGAAAATGAAAGAATCACAGCATGGTTTCCGAAACAAGTGTTCATTCCTAACAAATCTCCTTGACTTTTGTTATGACATCTTCAACATACAGTAGGGTCCTGCATAAAACGAGAAATTGGTCGATAAACGAGGGCGTTCTATGCGATTTCGTTTTATGTGAATACGGCATTTTGGTGGCCCAATATCGTCAATGTTCACTGTAAGCGTAAATTTCCGTCAGAAGCGTACGATATTTTGTACGTTTTGTACGATATTTCGGCGCTCTATATGAAAACTCCTCGGATTTGCCCCACTTTGGCGGCGGACTCGTTTTATGTGATCACATTCGTTCTTATCGAAAATTAAATATTAATATTTTAGGTCGCTCGTTTTAATCGAGACTCATTTTATCTGAACACGTTTTATGCGGGACCCTACTGTATATGACGAAAGTAAAGCCGTCTACCTTGATTTTCAAATAATCGTTTGATAAAGTCCCCCACAAGCGTCTCTTGATAAAATTAAAAGCTCATGGCATTATAGGTTTGACTCCTGCAAGGAGATAAAGAAAACCTAATATTGTAGTAATGTAGTAATGTAGTAATGTACACCCTATGTGGTGGATTGTGTTCTTTTATTTAATAATTTTCATTTTAGTAAACGTTGTTTCCACATAGCGATTTTGATAATTTAATTTGACTTTATATTGTCCTTGTCCCAATTTTGGTTTGTTTAGTTTGCAAGTTTTACATTTTAATTTAGTAGTGGCCCCGTAATCATTGACAAACATGCCTATTACATAAGTCACCCTCTTCAAACACTCATCCGCCGTAGTTTGAATCTACTGCGCAGAGCATAACAAATTTGAGGAGCCTTCATCATGAGCGCACGCGACCTCACTCATGGCTTCAGTCATTATGAATTGGGTTCTCACTACGAAAAAACTTTGTAAAAAATAAAAACAAAAAGAAAATAAGAATAACTATTCAATAAGCTTTCCATCATATCGTGGATGTACTTGTGTGGATCTTTGACCAGACGCTAATTCAGGCGTCATTCTTCCTTCACTGACATATCAAGTAAACCAAAATCCTCAATACATCAACGAATGGGAAGGGGATGATCGGGAGGGCCCCAGTCGTCAATGATTACGGGGCCACTACTAAATATTAGGTTTTCTTTATCTCCTTACAGGAGTCAAACCTATAATTTATTAGTGGCCCCTCCATCATTGACGAACATGCCTGATATCTAAGACTGGAGGGGGACATTCGTAATCATATCATAACTCTAGTAAAAGCAGATAATCAAACAACCACATAGTATTCTTACTTTGTAAAAAAGATATATATTTGGGTGCATAAACTTTATACAGCCTAAATCTTCAAAAAAGGGGTACAAGCAGGCGCATGCTTCGAAGAAGCCTGCTTGAAAAAGGGTTAACTCTGAGATTCTGTACACAGATCTGCTAGTTAAGAAGGCACCCCACTTAAAGTAAGTGGTGAAAAATAAAAACTTATAAGTTCACATGTGCACATATAAACCCCATTAAACTAGTGGATATATTCCTAAAAATATAACCAAACATAAATGAATTCTTGTACTTTCGCAGAAGTATTGAACTTGTGTACTTATGCAGAAGTACTTACATCAAAAATAAAAGTCGTAGTTGCAACTACTGAGATTTCTTAAAAATCTATTGCTTCACAGCCAAAACTACTTACAACAAGAATTGTTGTATTACTACTATTGGACTTTAGCACAATTTCCTGTAATGAATACTACAGAGAAATTTTATATCACAATACCTACAAACAGTATCACAGTTCGTATGTTCCGTACACATACTCCGGCGGGATCTAGGGTGTCCTATGTTACACTGACTGCACCCCCCCCCCCCCTTTTCTTGAAATTAAACAAAAAGTGACTAAAAGGGCCGCCTAGACCCTCTGCCTTAAAGCTATACATGGCAAGGAAGGTATCGAAGGTACTGAAAGGTATCGAGTCAAAAACGTATGATTAGAGGCCCACAACTGTGTGGACTTAATATCTTCAACCGAAAGATTATTAAGGAAACGTAAAGAGGCTGCCCCCTTGCGTAAATCGTGGGTTTTGCCCACAACGCCGGGATTACTCTCTTTAAAGACCTCGACCAAGAGAGAAGCCAGTGTACGTTTCATCAAGCGTTTACCCGTACTTGCTACCCATAAAGCACCCTGGTGATTTAGAGGTGCCACTCTCAAATATTTGGTTAGAGCTTGCACTGGAAAAATTGATGGTGCACCTTTCCCCTTTTCAACGCCGGCACCGTGAACTCTGAAAACACGTGTTCACTGTGCTCATTCTTGGCTATGAATCCTGGGGAAGGTGCAATATGAATACACTCATTAAGCCTACCAAACCTGAGGCAATTAGGTGTGTTGCTCATCGCCGCTAGCTCAGAAACTCCGTTCCCGGTAGCCAAAGCCATAAGGAATACTGCCCTTTTTATAAAAGTAATGTAAAATCTGCAGTTTTTTTGGTACAGACGGGAACGAAGTAACGACAATGCTTTGTCCAGAGACCAGGTAGGCATGAGCTGACGGGGAGGTGGGCGGAGTTTAAAACATGCCCTCATAAAATCACTACAGATAAATGTTTCTGCACGAACAGATAATTTAAATAATTAACAACCAACGCCACCGAGGGCACAGTTTGTTCTGTTCTAAGAATCCAAGACGTAAAAGCTTGCCAATGCGATTGATACTGTCGCTTTGTAGACTGGGTATATTGATTCATGAATTTATTGGTCACGTTGCTACCATATGGTGCTAGCCACTTGGCCTCCTGAATGTCCATAATGCACAAGTCAGCGAGGTTTCTAGGTTGCCAATTGTGTCTAAGTGGAACAACCCGACCGGGAGTGACTCCGGGTGCGGGCACCACGTGTTCAATTGCTTGTACCACAACTGCGCCGGCCACAGGGGCGCGATTAGCGAGACTACGCCCCGCTAATCCTGTATTTTGTTGACTACGTGGCATATTAGAGACGCGTCTGGCGGCGGAAAATAGATAAATGGAACTCCACCTGTTCCAGTCCGTCATCAGAGCGTCTGGTCCGCCCGCCGGCGTTATCGTCCGGCGGGTGAGGTACAGTGGGAGTTTGTGAGTCTCCTCTGACGCAAACAAATCCACTTGTGGATGGTAAGGCTCCGCAATCGCATGAGCGCCCATTCTACTGTTGTGCTTTGTCTCCGAGACAGAGTGTCTGCCCAGACGTTTGCTACGCCTGGTAGATAAGATGCGTGAAGATGAATGTCCAGCCTGTTGGCTAGTATAAAAATCTTTTCTGACGCGTTTAGCAACTTCCGAGATCTCGTTGACCCTTGTTTCTGAATACAGTGAACCACATTCAGATTGTCCATTCTAAAGGCCACCGACTTGCCCCGTAAAGCAGAGCCGTGAGCCTGAAGGACAGATAAGGGGACTAGTAAGTCTTTGACATTGATGTGGAAGATTTCTAAATGGGACCAAAACCCTTGACCCTGATGCCCGAGGTTTGACTAAAAGCCCCAACCTATCGTCCCTGACGCATCCGTGTCCACCCATACCGACGGCGGAGGAGAGGTTCATGACATGACTGAGTGCAACATTTCTCTCTTCGCCCAAACCGCTAGTAAGTTGTGTAATAACGTTGGGATAGGCCATAATATTCCCGCCGGTAATAGTGGGAAAAATTTGTTGCCCTCCAAGATTAAACGTTTGACCTTCAACCGGCCCAACTTCACAGTTAGTTGAACCCAGTTGAGAGAACCGACTAGAGATTCCCAAAGTCTCCGTGTCGTAGTCAGACTGTGGAGAAACATAAACAAAATTTTGCGAAATCTGTTGCGAGTGTCCACACTCTGACTCAGAGTGAGAGAAGCTGTGTCCTCGACCAGCCCTATCCCCTGAAATACTTGTGAGGGAACAAGGGTTTGACTTTTACTAAGTTGACCTTGAATCCTAGAGATTTGAGATGGTTTAACGTAATGTAGACATGAGTGATGCATAACTTTTCTGTCTCTGCCACCACCAGTTAGTCGTCCAGATACCACAAGATCCTGATCCCTTGTTCTAACATGGGCATCAGGGCTTGCCGGGACTTTGCTTGAATGCTTGTGCCAAATTGAAAACAGTCATCCAAACTGCTGGTGAAATCAAAGAAGGAGTTAGAACTGGAGACAGAACTACTTGGCTTGCAATACGGTCAGGAAGTTTCTTCACTAAGAACATCCTCAGATCCTGCCTTGCTCGAACTGCCTCTAATAAGGCCATCCGAATATCTCCTAAAGACTTGGATGGAAGTCTGGAGAAGCAAGCGCCGGGAAAGTTCAATGGCTTTCCTGACTTCCGCGGCTTCTATTGCCTGAGAAGAGCGTAACAGAGACTTTGTTACTTGCTGGGTAACCATATATTGCGAAAACAGTCTAAACGCTTTTCCTCTTAACCTAAACTCGCGGTCTAGGTAAGCTGGGGAAGGCGTGCTAAAGGGATCTTTTAATTCGCACAAATTGGTTATTTGGGGGGCAGCCAAGAAGTCAAACAAAGCAGAGGGGACTCCGCCGGCACTAAAAATCGGAAGAGAGAACCAAGAATGGTGTTCTTGAGGGATTTGGTGGGAAGATTTTGACGTGAAAGTAGTTGCAAATTGTGAGCCTCTGTTTCTCATGCCACCCAAGGTCCCGTACCCAACTGCCCCACCTGCAAGACTGGATTAGAGGCTGAGTTTGTGATCGGAAACATATCCAACTCCGGCGTCAAAGCAGAAAGTGCCTTGACGTCGTTAAAGCCGTCATTCTTAGTCCAGTCAGAAATAGCTTTGAAGCTGAGGCAGGGGGCAGGGCTGGTGTTGATGCATACACAAAAAAGTCATGGTTATAATAACTTGGAATGGCCTTAATATGAACATCCAAAACATTTCCTTGACTATCCAAAGCTCTGAGTTTTCTAGACTTATTGCCTTGGATTACCCACTCATGTGGTACAGGGAACTCCCCCGAAATAGTAGCTTGTGCTGCCTCTGGCTAAGTTGGTAACATTGGTACCCATGACTCATCAGGCCCGTATAAAAGAGGCATAGCTCCTTTTTTTGACTGGCGCCTTGTCTAAAGGAGGGGGAGATATGTCTGATATGACTCGCACATTGGAAGTAGTGAGAGCTGCTGTGCCTGGCACATTGGAAATTGGATCTGACACAAGAGGAGGGTTAGGTATTTTAGCTAAAGCAAAGGATGTGGCCAGAGGTCGCACATTCGTCGACACCGCGGGACCTCCCGCACCAACTGTAGGAGTTTCCGGCATAGGGCCAAAGAACCTATTAATTGCATTCAATAGTAATCCATCAATCTCTTCCGCCGTTACATACCTAGCCGATGACGAACTCTGTGGATATTCGACAGTACCCTGAGAGTCGTCTAGAAGGTGACTGGACTCTTCAACCTCCATCTCTGTGACCAGAAATCGTTGTTCTTCATCCGTTAAGTCTGGCTTATCATGGGAAGATCCCGCCGAAGCCGGGACCTCCACATGTTGCCATGTTAAATCTGGGATAGAAGATGGTACATCGGCATCCCGGTGGACGTCAGCCACTAGTTGAGTCACAAAGGGATGTGTTCTGTCCTGCCAGGACTGTGAGTATCGCCATACACCTTGGCTGTGGCTGTCACTCGCTTGCGAGCTTGGTATACTCTCCGATTGAGATCCCTCGCCCGAGCCCCGTAAAGGTTTATGATAATTAAAAGCTCCCATAGCTCAAGGATATCACATTGCAATGCTTTATATTTATTAGTGGCCCCTCCATCATTGACGAACATGCCTATTACATAAGGCATCCTCTTCAAACACTAATCCGCCGTAGTTTGAATCTACTGTGCAGAGCATTTAAAATCTGAGGAGCCTTCATCATGAGCGCACGCGACCTCACTCATGGCTTCAGTCATTATGAATTGGGTTCTCACTACGAAAAAACTTCGTAAAAAATAAAAACAAAAAGAAAATAAGAATAACTATCCAATAAGCTTCCCATCATATCGTGGATGTACTTGTGTGGATCTTTGACCAGACGCTGATTCAGGCGTCATTCTTCCTTCTCTGCTCTGCGCTCAGCCTGGCCGGACGTGTCTCCCCACGCTCCGCGGGTTCCGCATTTGTTGCGTCCCTAGTGAGTTTTTTCTCATTTGTTTGCTCCGGGATGTATCGAGTAAGGTTAGGATATGCGTAGCAGGAGTGTCCTGGGCTAGTTGCCCGCAGTGCAGTGTATTTTGGGTTGTGTGTTTGGGGCATCTATTTCGGATGTACCCTCATGGTCCTGTTGTGGACATGTGAACTTTTTCACAGTTAGCTAGCTTTGTGATGCAGGCGGCTTTCATTACGCGTTATTGCTTCCTTTTATCTTTCTGATGAGGTAGCATATTTTTGCTGACGTTCCCAGCGTATTTTTCTTCACTTAGTGAAGTTTTTTCTGGGTCCCGAGTCAGTTCTTCCCTTTGCCGGAAGTGTTTGCTACAGTGGTGTGTTGGCGGTGGTTCCTGTTGTGATATAATTCAGTTCTTTTTGTTTATACAGTATTCCGACATGTTACTGTTATCCGTCTACCTAGGCCTAGCCAGCCTCTCGTAGCTTTACCACATATACAAGTGTTATTGATTTATTTTCTAAATATGTACTACTGTGTCATGTGTGTCCTGGTTTAGTTGTGTATTGGCTAATTCCACGGACTATTTATGTCTCCTGGGTTAGTTGTGTATTGGCTAATTCAACGGACTATGTTGGGCCCGGCGTTAGTTGTGTTTTGGCTACGCCTCGGTCCGGTGTTGCGTTCAGATGGTATCTGGACGGGGTGGGTTTTTTCCGGCGGGTTTTTCTCGGTTTCACCATGATAAACCCGGCTGGTTGCCGAGTTTTGGCCACGCGTGGTTTAAAACAGGCTTGTTTCCCCGGCGAGTGGGTGTCTGTGGCTCCCCAGGACTGCGTCTCTGTGGTGCCTGTTTCAGGCTCCTTATGAATCCCAGCGGGATGGCTGTACCCATCTAACAGTGTTCATACGGACACGTGTTGTTTGTAGTTTTTTCGGTTTTGCAAAGCCAATATAAAACTAAGCTGTTGTTGTATTTCCTCCCTGGCGATCTTTTACAAAGCAGTGGGGATAGGAACAATTGGGGTTAACTTTTAAACTTTAAATCACCCTTATGTTTTTCCACAGTCTGACTACGACACGGAGACTTTGGGAATCTCTAGTCGGTTCTCTCAACTGGGTTCAGCTAACTGTGAAGTTGGGCCGGTTGATAGTCTAACGTTTAATCTTGGAGGGCAACAAATTTTTCCCACTATTACCGGCGGGGATAGTATAGCCTATCCCAACGTTATTACACAACTTACTAGCGGTTTGGGCGACGAGAGAAATGTTGCACGCAGTCATGTCATGAACCTCTCCTCCGCCGTCGGTATGGGTGGACATGGATGCGTCAGGAACGATAGGTTGGGGCTTTTAGTCAAACCTCGGGCATCAGGGTCAAAGGTTTTGGTCCCATTTAGACATCTTCCACATCAATGTCAAAGACTTACTAGTCCCCTTATCTGTCCTTCAGGCTCACGGCTCTGCTTTACGGGGCAAGTCGGTGGCCTTCAGAATGGACAATCTGAATGCGGTTCACTGTATTCAGAAACAAGGGTCAATGAGATCTCGGAAGTTGCTAAACGTGTCAGAAAAGATTTTTATACTAGCCAACAGGCTGGACATTCATCTTCATGCATCTTATCTCCCAGGCGTAGCAAACGTCTGGGCAGACGCTCTGTCTCAGAGACAAAGCACAACAGTAGAATGGGCGCTCATGCGATTGCGGAGCATTACCATCCACAAGTGGATTTGTTTGCGTCTGAGAAGACTCACAAACTCCCACTGTACCTCACCCGCCGGACGATAACGCCAGCAGGCGGACCAGACGCTCTGATGACGGACGGGAACAGGTTGAGTTCCATTTATTTTCCGCCGCCAGACGCGTCTCTAATGTGCCACGTAGTCAACAAACTACAGGATTAGCGAGGCGTAGTCTCGCTAATCGCGCCCCTGTGGCCGGCGCAGTGTGGTACCAGCATTGGAACACGTGGTGCCCACACCCAGTGTCACTCCCGGTCGGGTTGTTCCATTTCGAATTTATCTGTTCATGCAGAAACATTTATCTGAAAGTGATTTATGTGGGCAGGTTTTAAACTCCGCCCACTTCCCCGTCAGCTCATGCCTACCTGGTCTCTGGACAAAGCATTGTCGTTATTTTCGTTCCCGTATGTACCAAAGACTGCAGATTTTACAAAAAGGGCAGTATTCCTTATGGCTTTGGCTACCGGGAACAGAGTATCTGAGCTGGCGGCGATGAGCAACACACCTAATTGCCTCAGGTTTGATAGGCTTCATGAGTGTATTCACATTGCTCCTTCCCCAGAATTCATAGCCAAGAATGAGCACAGTGAACACGTGTTTTCAGAGTTCACAGTGCCGGCGTTAAAAAGGGGAAAGGTGCACCATCAGGGTGCTTTATGGGTCGCAAGTCCGGGTGAACGCTTGATGGAGCGTACACTGGCTTCTCTCTTGGTCGAGGACTTTAAAGAGAAGAATCCCGGCGTTGTGGGTAAGACCCACGATTTACGCAAGGGGGCAGCCTCTTTACGTTTCCTTAATAATCTTTCGGTGGAAGTTATTAAGTCCACACAGTTGTGGGCCTCTAATCAGGAGTTTTTGACTCGATACCTTTCAGTAGCTCTGGACAAACCTTCCTTGCCATGTATAGCTTTACGGCAGAGGGTCTAGGTGGCCCTTTTAGTCACGTTTTGTTTAATTTCAAGAAAAAGGGGGGGAGGGTGCAATCAGTGTGACATAGGACACCCTAGACCCCTCCGGAGTATGTGTTCGGAACATACGAGCTGTGATACTGTTTGTAGGCATTGTATTATAAAATTTCTCTGTAGTATTCATTGCAGGAAATTGTGCTAAAGGCCAATAGTAGTGTTACAACAATTCTTGTTGTAAGTAGTTTTGGCTGTGAAGCAATAGATTTTTAAGAAATCTCGGTAGTTGCAACTACGACTTTTACTTTTGAAGTATTTACTTCTGCATAAGTACACGAGTTCAGTACTTCTACGAAAGTACAAGAATTCATTTATGTTTGGTTATATTTTTAGGAAGATATCCACTAGTTAATGGGGTTTATATGTGCACATGTAAACTTATAAGTTTTTAGTTTTCACCACTTACTTTAAGTGGGATGCCTTCTTAACTAGCAGATCTGTGTACAGAGTCTCAGAGTTAACCCTTTTTCAAGCAGGCTTCTTTGAAGCACGCTCCTGCTTGTACCCCTTTTTGAAGATTTAGGCTGTATAAAGTTTATGCACCCGAATATATCTTTTTACAAAAGTAAGAATACTATGTGGTTGTTTGATTATCTGCTTTTCTAGAGTTATGATATGATTACGAATGTCCCCCTCCAGTCTTAGAAATCAGGCATGTTCGTCAATGATGGAGGGGCCACTAATAAATTATAGGTTTGACTCCTGTAAGGAGATAAAGAAAACCTAATATTTAGTAGTGGCCCCGTAATCATTGACGACTGGGGCCCTCCCGACCATCCCCTTCCCATTCGTTGATGTATTAAGGATTTTGGTTTACTTGATATGTCAGTGAAGGAAGAATGACGCCTGAATCAGCGTCTGGTCAAAGATCCACACAAGTACATCCACGATATAATGGGAAGCTTATTGGATAGTTATTCTTATTTTGTTTTTGTTTTTATTTTTTACGAAGTATTTTCGTAGTGAGAACCCAATTCATAATGACTGAAGCCATGAGTGAGGTCGCGTGCGCTCATGATGAAGGCTCCTCAGATTTTAAATGCTCTGCGCGGTAGATTCAAACAACGGCGGATTAGTGTTTGAAGAGGATGCCTTATGTAATAGGCATGTTCGTCAATGATTACGGGGCCACTACTAAATATTAGGTTTTCTTTATCTCCTTACAGGAGTCAAACCTATAGTGCTACATTCGTTGAGTAAGTAGCGAGAAGTTGTTTCCCTTCTTGTAAAGCCACTGCCGCAGGATTATCTTTCTGAATTAGAACTTTAACAGTTAGGAGGTTACAAATAGCGCAATTCTTTGTCACCCATATCCCCCGTGACCGATCTGGGCATTTAACACATTTAAAGTAGAGCTGGTGAGCAAAAATAGGGATACCTGAGCATAACGGCTACGCCGGTACTCCGCCCTGGAAAGAGAAATTTCCAGGGATTAATGCTCCTAAGATTACCCCCCAAAAATGGTACAAAATATGTGCCACAACACCGCCGGTCAACGAACCGTAGCACTGCACCACTACTTTTCGTTTTCCTTTAGTTTCATATTAAAGATTTCAGCATATCTTTACCTGTCCAAAAGATTTAAGCCGATCTTCTGAATCCTCATAAAGATGAAGTATATCTTTATTAGAAAGCTGTGATACCTTAGTGTATCAATCAACTGTTTGGCAAATTATCGCGAATTGCACATTCGTTAACATAACCACCCGAAGGTACAACCGCCGGGTTTTATATATCATGTCAAACCAATTGTACCTGCCCCAGACCTCTTTGTAAAAAGGTCGCCGGGAGGGAACGACCAAACAAACAAACAGCATTGTTTCAATGGCTTATTAACCCTCTGTTCCCGGAAGGGCTCTTGAACGCCCATAAAAAAGCATACCACAGCTGCCCGGAAGGGCTCTTTAACGCCCAGTGGTTGAAAGCCTGTGAGCTTGGTGTGCGAGGCGTCGGTCCGACGCCCCGCATCTCCGCCCACAAGAAGGAGAGCGTCGCTTGTTCGTGTGTGCCTGTATGTTGTTGTTAAGTATCGAAAAGTAGTGTAAAGTGGCTGTTGTTGCCATAAAGTTATCTCCAATGAAATCATCATCACAACTGAACCAGTTGACTTAGAGAGCTCTACTTAACGCCATTCTACAGGTAAATAACACAGCTACGCTTGGGGATGCACGGGAATGCGGAAGCAGTCAGAATAATAAAGATACGGTAGCCTAGCCTAGACGTTTTTCGGCCAAAACACCCGGGTTTCGGGGAATATATATATAATACATAGCCGGGGCTGGAGGGTTAAAGATTTCAGCATATCTTTACCTGTCCAAAAGATTTAAGCATATCTTCTGAAACCTCATGAAGATGAAGCATATCTTTATTAAAGATGAAGTCTTTCAAGTATCCCTTTACACTTGAAACACTAGTAAGATTCAGGCATCTTTTTATCCCATAAAAAGTCTAAGCCTATCTTAATCTCTAATCCGGCTTCTCCCAGAAGCCCACATAGATCGCCGTCTTGAAGGCCGTGATACCCTATTGTATCAATCAAGCGTTTGGCAAATTATCGCGAATTTGCAAATCCGTTAATATAACCACCCGAAGGTACAACCGCCGGGTTTTATATGCAATGTCAAAACCAATTGTACCTGCCCCAGACCTCTTCGTAAAAAGGTCGCCGGGAGGGAAAGACCAAATAAACAGACAGCATGGTTTCAATGGCCTTCAAAAACCGAGAAAACCATATCCAACAGGTGTCAGCATGATCACCTAGATAACTGTGTGGAGCCCCCCTCGTCAGGAATAACACAGGAAGCCTGATCACAGGCTCGACCACAGAAAACACAGTTTCTAATGAGCCCTCAAGCTACCAAACTTGCCGGGGTAACTTACCTATTTTAGCCATCCTGACTAAAACTCGGTAAACAAAAACGGCTTTCTCGGAGTAACGAGAAAAACGCCGGAAAGGTAACCCAAATCAAACAGAACGCAGTCTGATAAACATAATCAGACCCACAGTCCGAAGCTCCTGGATCAGCCAATCACAAGTAATCCAGGACACACATGGCTCATGAATACATTTTTATTATAATAAACAATGAAAACACTTGCATACGTGAAAAAACTACTAGTGGCCGGCTAGGCCTGGTGAGAACGGAAAAAACACTTAATGACGTCGAAACACCATCGAAAAGCACTCCATCCCACCAAAACTGGAACAGCCGCCACATCAAATCGTAGAAAACACCCGGGTAAGGGTAACTCGCCGGGTAACGAGACGTAATACACAACTATCACAGCTCGCCATGCGGGCGGTTCATAAGTAAAGATTTCAGAATATCTTAACCTGTCCAAAAGATTTACGTATATCCTCTGACATGATATAAAGACCAGCATGGCTTTATAAAAGACGCAGTCTTCCCAGTGGGGTTTGTTAATTTTTTTTACTGGGAAACCCATAAAAAGACGCCGGCCCCTGAATTAACTCGCAGATCAAAAACTGGGAAGCCTGTCTGAAATGCTAGATCTGACTTCTCCCGAAGCCTCCTAGATCGCCGGATGTTGGAGGCGGCGATACCTTAACGTATCCCTCAATTGTCTGGTCAACTATACTGAATTGCAAATCCGTTAATCCCACCCTCCCACGGTGCAACCGCCGGGTGTGAATTGAAATCTATAACGTTAACCCCAATTGTTCCTGTCCCCACTTCTTTGCCAAAAGAACGCCGGGGAGGAAAGACCAATCAACAAACCGCCTAGTTTACTGGCTTTGCCAAACCGGGAAAAAAACTACTCAACAAGTGTCCGTATGAACACTTAGTTAAATGGGTAAAGCCATCCCGCCGAGAAACACAGTAAGCCTGAACACAGGCTCCACTACAGACGCAGTCCTGGAGAGCCGCAAGCCACCACTCGCCGGGGGAAACAAGCCTAATTTAACCACGCGTGATTAAAACTCGGCAACCAGCCGGTTTTGCAAGGTGTAACCGAGAAAACCCGCCGGAAAAGGCAACCCACCCCGCCCAGATTCAATCTGAACGCACCAAAAAGACCGTGGAATTAGCCAAAGTACAACTAACCCAGGACACATAAATAACCCGTGGAAATAGCCAATACACAACTAATCCAGGATACACAAATAGTCCGTGGAATTAGCCAATACACAACTAATCCAGGACACACATGACACAGTATTACATATTTAAAGCATAAATCAATAACACTTGTACATGTGGCAAGCTACGAGAGGCTGGCTAGGCCTAAGCAGACGGAAATAAAAGGAAATCATGTCGTAATATAAACAAAAGCCTTGAATCATATCACAACAGGAACCACCATCAACACACCACTGTAGCCCAAAATTCCCGGCGAAGGGAAAAACTGACTCGGGACCCAGAAAAAACTTCACTAAGTGAAGAAAAATACGCTGGGAACGTCAGAGAAAAAAGCTACCTCATCAGAAAGATAAAAGGAAGCAATAATAACGCGTAAAGAAAGCCGCCTACATCACAAAGCTAGCTAACTGTGAAAAAGTTCACCTGTCCACAACAGGACCACGAGGGTACACCCGAAATAGATGCCCCAAACACACGACCCAAAATACACTGCACTGCGGGCAACTAGCCCAGGACACTCCTGCTACGCATATCCTAACCTTACTCGAGACATCCCGGAGTAAACAAATGAGAAAAAACTCACTAGGGACGCAACAAATGCGGAACCAGCGGAGCGTGGGGAGGCACGTCCGGGCAGGTTGACCGCAGAGCAGAGAAGGAAGAATGACGCCTGAATTAGCGTCTGGTCAAAGATCCACACAAGTACATCCACAATATGATGGAAAGCTTATTGAATAGTTATTCTTATTTTCTTTTTGTTTTTATTTTTTACGAAGTTTTTTCGTAGTGAGAACCCAATTCATAATGACTGAAGCCATGAGTGAGGTCGCGTGCGCTCATGATGAAGGCTCCTCAAATTTGTTATGCTCTGCGCGGTAGATTCAAACTACGGCGGATGAGTGTTTGAAGAGGGTGCCTTATGTTGTTGTTGTTGTTGTTGTTCCCTAAGCTGCCTGGCCGAACAGCCCCGAGTCCCTGAGGAAGGCCATGGCCACGATCGGGCATTCCCACAGAGCTCTCATTGAGTGTAGATTGTGTTGTTGGTGTAAGTGGTTGTGTGAAATGCAGTCTTCTATGATGTGTTTAATGGTATGGGGTGCTGTGTTACATCCCGGGCAGGCGTCGACAACGGAGTCATCCAGTCTCTTCTGATAGCTCAGGAGAGCTGGATGGTGTCCGCATCTCAGCCTGGCCAGGTGGACTCTGTCCTCGCGAGGAAGGGAGGATTCGGAAGGATGGATTTCGGGAAGTCGTGCATGCAGCGGTGAGAGATATGAGTATGGATGTGCTTCTGGAAGTTGGTTCGGGGTGGGCAGGGAGGGAGAGAGGACAATAATTGTGTGTGATACCGTGTGCTGGGTGTTGTTTTGATATTTCTTGGTGTCTGTGGGTGTGTTGCCATGTAGTTTAGTGGGTGGTCTTGGTTCGTGGAGGCTGCTGCCAGGAATTGAGTGCCTCTCATGTCCAGATGGTCTTTGACTTTGAGGATTTGGTTTCTTGATGTAGGTGATCTGTGGGTGCAGTAGCTGTGCAGCCTGTAATGATCTTCAGGGCTTGTTTTGAATAGTCTGTAAGGTCTTATGATGTGTTTCAGCTAGGTTAGAAGCCCAGGCTGGGCTTGCGTATTCCATCACTGATCTTATGTATTGTTTATATACTGTGGTGGTAGTTTCTTTGTTGTGTCCAAATTTTGTGTGAGCAAGTGACCTGAGGGCGTTAAGTCTGGGTGTCAGTTTCTTTTTAATGTTTGTGGTGCTGTTTGAATGTCATATGAGTATCATATGTTACTCCTAGGATTTTGGGTGTGTGTGTATATGTTAGGGGTGTGTTTATGGTGAATTGAGGGATGTATTCGTGTTCTCCTGTCCAACTTGTGAGCAGGGTTGCGGTGGATTTGGCTGGGGCTAGATTAAGTCTGTTTGTAGTGCACCAGCCATGTAGTGTGTTGAGATAGGGTTGAAGGAGATCTGTTGCTCTTTTGGGTCATGGTGTGTGCATGTGAGTGTTATGTCATCTGCATAGGAGGCTAAGTTTATTTGGGGCGTATTGGGTGTAGTTATATCGTGCATGTACAGATTGAAGAGTGCGGGCGATAGGACGGATCCTTGTGGGACTCCGTTTGGAAGTTTCTGATTTTAGATGACTGACCGGCAAAAGATACGTGTGCACATCTGCCTGCTAGGAAGTTGGCCAGCCACCTTTTTGTGTTGTTGTGCATGTTTGTGTTGTAGATTTTGTTTGTTCGGTTGTGGCTGGGGATGGCATCGAAGGCTTTACTAATGTCGAGTGTGGCTAATAGTGATCTGTGTGGTGGTCTAGCTGAGTTGATGCCGTCGAAAGCTCTTTGTGTAAGGTCTGTGAGAAGAGTGTTTGTGGAGTGCAGTGGCCTAAAGCCATGTTGTGTTGGAGCTAGTAGGTCAGGTGTAATTAGTTGTAATACTAGGCGGTCCATGACTTTGGAGGGGGAGCAAAGGAGTGTGATGGGCGGTGCGAGGAGGGTAGCGTGGGGTCTTTGTTGGGTTTGGGGAATGTGATGATGATACCATGCTTCCAAATGTCTGGTATTGTGTTGTGTGAATAGCTGTAGTTTGATATGTTAGTGAGTGCTTGTATGCCTTGTGGTCCCAGGTGTCTGAGGTGTATGTTGCTTATGTTGTCTAGGCCACAGGCGGGTGAGTGCTTGAGATTGTTGATGATATGCTTTGTCTGGTGATTGGTGAAGGGTGTATAGTCAGGGTCTGTGGGGAATTGTCTTTTTACGTCGGATGACACGTCGGTCGTCTTTGTGAGGTTTTAGGTGGCTGACATGTGAGAAGTGATTGATGAGAGTGTTTGCTTGTTGTTTACATGAAGGAGTAGAGTCTGTTGTTGTGATTGCAGCATGTGATTGTGTTGTGTTGCTGTTGGAAAGTGTGATGCTGTTTAGTGTTTGTAGAGTTTTTTGGGGTTTGTTTTGTGATCAAGTGTTTGTAGGAAGTTATTCCAATTTAGTTTTTGTTGTTCTTGTATTTTGTTGTTAGTTTGGGTGTTGAGTGCTTGAATTTGTTGTGTGATGTCTTGTGTGTGGGGTGCTGGGGAGTGTTTCAGTATGTCGCGTTGTCTGATGAGGTTTTGAATTTCTGGTGTGAAGTTGGGGTTGTGTCTTTTTCTGTTACCTCTTGGAATGTGTTTCTTGTCAGCGTTTTGGATAGTTTTATTGAGTATGTGTACAGCATTGTTGATGTTAGTGATGGGTGTCTCATTTGTGAATGCTTCCCATTTAGCTCTTTTATAATTGGTGTATGTGTGTTTGTGGCTAGCTGGGGTGAGTCTGGTTTTGGTGGTGATAATGATCGGGAGGTGGTCAGAGCCTAAGGTTCTGACCACCCTCCAGGATGTTGTGGGGGCGAGTTCTGGGGAGCAAAAGGTGATGTCAGGAGATGATGGGTTATAGAGGGCTTGGTGAGGAATATGGGTATGTTGATGGATGTCGTTAAGGATGATGAGGTTATCGGTTTGGTTTTGTAGTACCAGCCCTCTGTCTGTGTCAGGGGTGTCGACAAACCAGGCCGACGTCTTGGCGTTGAAGTCACCACCCAGGATGATGTGTGGGGTGTGTGGGGTGTTTGTGATGTGTTGTAAGTGTGGTCTGTATTCATTTGGTACTGTAGGGGATGTTTGGGGAGGGATGTATGTGTTTATGATGGTTATGTTGGAGTTGTTGCCAGTGCGTATTTTAATTGACTGTATTTCTGTTGTGTTATCATTTGGGGGGAGGAGGGATTTGGTTTGTAGGCTGGTTACTATGTATGATGTTTCTTTGTGTACCAGGGTGATGAGTCCACCGCCCCCGCCGACAGCCCGGTCTTGTCTGATGGTGGTGAAATTATGAAATGTGGGTGATTTTTGTGTTGTGCAGAGTTTTGTTTCTTGTAAGATGGCAATGTGTATGTTGTGTTGTTTGATGAAGTGTGAGAGTTCGTGTTTCTTTGTGTTGATGCCATCTATGTTCAGTTGAAGAATGTTAATGTTATGTGCACGATGTATTTTGGGTGCTGCTGCACGAGGATGGGGTGGGGGTGAGGGAGGGGCTGGGGGTTGGGATGGGTGAGGTGGGGGTGGGGATTGGGGAGCAGGAGATGGGGGTTGGAATGGATTTGGATGAGGTGTGGTGTGTTGAGTTGAGGATATGGATGGTATGGGAAGGTTAGGTGGGTTAGGGAGGAGAGGTGGACGGATTTTAGGGGGGGGAGTGGATGATATGGGATGGTTAGGGGGGTTGGAGGAGAGGTGGACGGGTTTTAGGTGAGGGATTTGACTGGGAGAGGGAGGGGCATGAGGAACAGGTCCAGGTGTTTGTGTAGTGTTTCTTGGAGGCAAGTGTTGTGCAGGTGAAGTGGGTCCAGTTCCCGCATGAATTGCAGAGAACTGAACCCTTAGTATGGCGACTCAAAGTGATGGGTTTTGAGCAAGTTGGACATATGTATGTGTACGTGGGTGCCTTATGTAATAGGCATGTTCGTCAATGATGGAGGGGCCACTAATAAATAGAATGATATGTACTTCGATGAATTGAGAATTGGCTTACTGGGCATAAACGAGTAGTAATAAACAGTAAAGCCTCGGACTGGAAAAATTTCACAAGTGGTGTGACGCAGGGGTCAGTGCTCGGACTCGTTCTTTTCTTAATTTATATTAATGAAATTGATGACGATCTTTCATGTACAATTTCAAAATTTGCAGATGATACCAAAATAGCGAACATAGTAATAGTATCTCCCTTGCATGTTTAACAGATCCAAAATTATTTAGATAAATTAGCAAATTGGGCCCAAACCTGGCAAATGAGTTTCAATACCGACAAATGTAAAGTACAGTCAGGACCCCCAATACGCGAGAATAGGGGTGACAGGAGGCATCGCGTGTTGCGAATTCGCGTATTGTGGAACTAACTTTAAATGGGAATAATTAGATATGGGTGACATCTCTCAATTATGGCCTATTTTCAACATTTTTGGCCCTATTTTCGAAATTTTTGGCTCTACAGTACAGTCTATATCTTATATATAAGAACAACAATGAATAAAAATATGAAACCTTACTTTAAAATTAGTAGTAGATAGGCTAGGACTAGGACCGTAGGACTTCACGATTTTCTCCAACTTCTCCCTCCCTGACCAAATCGTACGAACAGTTTACTCTGACAAGCCCATAGCACGGCCTATTGCACAGTTTCCTTCTCCTTTTTTCTTGCGATCCAACACTTCCACCTTCATTTTGTGTGTTATCTTCTTATATTGGTGTGGCATGGCGAAAAAATGGCAGGCACTACAAACGTTTGGTCACTCCGCGCGGCTATGAGCGGGACTGTGGGAGGGAGGGTAAGCGGGAGGGAAGGCAAGCGTATGCCTCTTCTTCTTCTTCTTCTCTTTTCGGAGCCACGCCTGGGCCTCGCGAAACGTAGACCGTGCTCGCGTATCAAGCGGGAATAGCGGATTTGGCCCCTTCTTAGCTCTCGATTCGTGTATTGTGGTACCACCTCGCGTAATTAATGTTTTTGGTTATTTTCGAGGGGTAACTCGTGTATTAGGGTTTTCGCGCATTGTGGAATCGCGTATTGGGCGACCTGACTGTACTACATATAGGATACAAGAATAAAAATTGAAACTACTCAATGAATGGTAGTCAACTTAAAAATACTGATAAAGAAACTGACTTAGGAGTTACAATATCAAGTACTTTAAAACCCAGCCAACAGTGTACCGAAGTAGTTAAGAAAGCAAACAAAATTATTGGCTTCATTGGAAGATCGTTTGAATACAAATCTGAAAATTTCATTCTCACCTTATACAATTCTTTGGTTCGCCCCCATCTGGAATACTGTGTACAATTTTGGGTGTCCGTATTATCAAAAAGACAGATAAACTGGAGAGAATACAGCGGAGAGTGACAAAAATGATCCCTAGACTGAGAAATAAGTCATATGAAGGGCATTTAAAAGAGTTAAATCTTTTCAGTTTAACAAAGCGCAGGCTAAGAGGGGACCTAATCTATCTATTTATTAGTGGTCCCTCCATCATTGACGAACATGCCTATTACATAAGGCATCCTCTTCAAACACTAATCCGCCGTAGTTTTGAATCTACCGCGCAGAGCATTTAAAAACTGAGGAGCCTTCATCATGAGCGCACGCGACCTCACTCATGGCTTCAGTCATTATGAATTGGGTTCTCACTACGAAAAAACTTCGTAAAAAATAAAAACAAAAACAAAATAAGAATAACTATCTAATAAGCTTTCCATCATATTGTGGATGTACTTGTGTGGATCTCTGACCAGACGCTGATTCAGGCGTCATTCCTCCTTCTCTGCTCTGCGCTCAGCCTGCCCGGACGTGCCTCCCCACGCTCCGCTAGTTCCGCATTCGTTGCGTCCCTAGTGAGTTTTTTCTCATTTGTTTACTCCAGGATGTATCGAGTAAGGTTAGGATAGGCGTAGCAGGAGTGTCCTGGGCTGGTTGCCCGCAGTGCAGTGTATTTTGGGTCGAGTGTATGGGGCATCTATTTCGGATGTACCCTCGTGGTCCCGTTGTGGACATGTGAACTTTTTCACAGTTGAGTTAGTTTGTGATGCAGGCGGCTTTCACTACGCGTTATTTATTGCTGCCTTTTATCTTTCTGATGAGGTAAGCTTTGTTTTCTGACGTTCCCAGCGTATTTTTCTTCACTTGGTGAAGTTTTTTCTGGGTCCCGAGTCAGTCTTCCCTTTGTCGGAAGTATTTGCTACGGTGGTGTGTTGGCGGTGGTTCCTGTTGTGATATTTCCAGTGTTTGTGTATATTTCAACATTTATTATGCCGTCTACCTAGGCCTAGCCAGCCGCTCGTAGCTTTGCCACATGTACTAGTGTTATTGTTTATTATTTATAAATATGCCCTACTGTGTCATGTGTATCCGGGTTTTAGTTGTGTATTGGCTAATTCCTCGGACTATAATTGTTTCCTGGTTTAGTTGTGTATTGGCTAATTACACGGATTATTGAGTGACCTTGGGTTAGTCGTGCGTGGCTCTCCTCGTGTCTCTTGTTTGTTCAGATGGTGTCTGTTCAGGGTGGGTTTCCTTCCGGCGGGTTTTTTCTCGGTTTCACCATGAAAAAATCCCGGCCAAGAGCCGTGTTGGGCCACACGTGGTTGTTAACACTGGCTTGTTTCCCCGGCGTTGGGGTGTCTGTGGCTCTCCAGAACTGCGTCTCTGTGGGTGCCTGGTTTCAGGCCTCCTTTGATTCCCGGCGGGATGGCTGTACCCATCTATAAAACGTTGTTCATGCGGACATACGTTATGTAGTTTTTCTACCCGGTTTTACAAAAACCACATGAAAAACCTAGCTGTTGTTTTAGGCTTTCCTTCCCGGCGATCTTTTACAAAGAAATGGGGACAGGAACTTATGGGGTTAACGTTTGGACATCTCACCCGGCGGGTGTACCAGGGTAGGGTGGGATGAACGACTTATGTCTTTCAGTTAGTTAACCAATCCATTTTAAGTGATACTATGTGTATCGCCGCCTTTACACTTACGGCGATTGAAGGTTCAATTAGGTTAATATCGATTCTTCACACCCGGTGGGTGCTCCTGGGTGGAGGAACTAAGGAATTTACAAAATTCGATTTCGATTTAACCACTTAATTTAGTGATACAATTAGGTATCGCCGCCTTCAAACTTACGGCGATCTTTTGTGACAATTCGTTAGACATCAGATCTCGTATCATCCTGCCCTGTGCTATTCTACTAAAATATTTCAAGGGCCGGCGTCTTTATGGGGGGTTGCTTTGTTACAAAATTGAATCTTGAGACAGTCACCACCACCAAGAGACTATAAGCGCCATGCTGGACCGTTATTATATCAGAGGGTATTCTTCACTTTCTTTAACAAAAGATTTGTTTAGATATTCTGAACCCCGCCGCGTAGCGAGCTGTTCGTTGTGTCATTACATCGCGTTACCCGGCGGGTTATTAACACTTGTGTGCGAACATGTTGGGTTAACCTTATGAGCATTAATTCCTGGAAATTTTATTTTTTTCCAGAGCTGAGCTCCGGCGGACCAATACAGACCCGGCGGTAGTTTTCTCCCACCAGTCTCTGTCATGGCTACGGTGGCCCCAGTTTTTGCTTTGTGCACTACCCCTGCTTGTGCTGGTATCCCTATTTTTGCGCATACCCTTTGCATAAGGTGTGTTAAATGTCTAGACCGTTCAAGGGGTCTCTGGGTTATGCGTAATTGTTCTTTTTGCTCCCAATTAGCTGTAAAGGTCCTTTGTGATAATGATAAGACCGCGGCGGTAGCGTTGAGAGAGGTCAGGCAACAGATGTCAGCCTACACTACCATTGTTGCGCATAAATCACTTCAATGTGACAACGTCCCACTTTGGGATAGATTGCTCTCCGAACACCCTCCCCCTAAACGTTCCTCTAGAGTCACGAGTATTAAGCCGGCGGAGACTGGTCAGGGTTCTGTATCTTCTGCTGCTACACCTAAACGCCCAAGAGAGCCTACACCCCCGGTATCCGCCTCCTCGTCTCGGGCGAGATCTCGGTCTAGGTCTCCTCTTAGACACCAGTCATCTAGTCGTGCCTCTTCACCGGCGAGTAAGAAGAGTAGGACGGAAGGTTCCACCAGTGGTCACGGCGAGGAATCCTCCAGATCTAAGAATAGTTCGCGGTCACACCGTAGCCATAAATCCTCCAAAAAGGATTCACATAAACGGAAGTCCTCTCGACATTCACCAACTTCTAGTGCATCTCATCGTACCTCTACCCCAGACAGAGTTTGTGTTAAGGCCCAAGAGTCCAGTGCAGCGCCTGTCCCAAAAGAGGATTTGCCACTTAATATTTTAACCCTGGAATTGGAAAGTTCAGGGGGTTCAGTAATTGAGAATGTTTCAGACTCTCAAGAGAGCGTAGGCCAGGGCCTCGGTGTTTGGCGGTTTGCTCAACCAGGGTCTGACCACCCACGTCTGACTCAAACGAGTCACACAGTAGCCGATGTCCACAGGGACGCGGCGATCCCATCCTCTATCCCAGACTTATCTTGGCAACAAGGTACCCCTGCCTCGGCGGGGTCTTCTCAGGAGGATCAGGAGGAGAAAGACGAAGTTTCAATAATTTCGGAGATGGAAGGACAAGGGTCAGGCTCAGGCTTGGACGCCGCACAGGATACTAATGATTCATCTGTAAGTTCTTCATCAAACCAGTTTGTTACGGCACAAGAAATTAATGGGCTGCTTACTCATGCTTTATCTAAATTTTTTGGCCAACAACAGGAAAACCCCACAATGGACTTGGGGGCTCCCACGACAAGTTCTACGGTACGGCCTCTGATGACTTCGATTGATTTATCTAAGATCCCTAACCCTCCCACTCTGTTAACCTCAGGGATCACTAGGCCTGCTACGGCGGCATTGACAACTTCAAATGTCAGGGTCATAACGGATGTCAATCCACCCCCTCTAGACAAAGCGCCTCTTAGAAAGGTAGCTATGCCCTTACTTTATGGGCCAGACGAGTCATGGGTTCTTTTGAACCCCTCTAAACCAGAGCTTGCCCAACCTACCTTGTCAGGGGAACTCCCGGTACCACGTGAGTGGGTCATCCAGGGCAATAAGTCAAAGAAATTAAGGGCCGTGGATACTTTGGGTAATGTTCTGGACGTAAACATCAAGGCTATACCTAGTTATTATCACCAAGATTATTTTGTGTATGCTTCTAAGCCTGCTTTACCCCCTGCCTCAGCTTCAAAACTATTTTCAGACTGGTCTAAGCTGGATGGGTTTAATGATATTAAGACTCTGTCAGCTCTCACTCCTGAACTAGATTTACAGACCGTCACACACGACGCAGCTAATCCAGTTTTGAAGGTGGGACAGTTGGGACCAGGACCTTGGGTAGATTGGGAGGTAGAGGCTCAAAACTTTGCAACCACTTTCACTTCTAAATCTTCCCACCAGATCCCTCAAGATACTCATTCATGGTTCTCCATGCCGGTGGGTTCTGCCGGCGGAGTCCCGTCAGCTTTGTTTTCATTTCTAGCTGCCCCTAAGATTAATCTTTGTGAGCTGAAGGACCCGTTCACTACCCCTACCCCTACTCACCTAGACAGAGAATTTAGGCTACGGGGAAAAGCTTTTCGCCTGTTCTCGCAGTACATAGTATCTCAGCAGGTGGCTAAGTCTTTACTACGGTCCACTCAGGCAATCGCAGATGCGGATGCTCGAAGATCGGTTGAGTTATCCCGGCGACTGATTCTTCAGTCGTCAATCCAATCCTTGGGTGACATACTTGGGTGCCTTGCTTGAGGCGGTACGAGCACGACAAGATCTTAGGATGTCGTTAGTTCGCAAGCTACCTGATCGCATTGCTAATCAGGTGGTTATGTCACCAGTGCTTACTCCCTCTTTAATGACCCCTGAAGTGTGGCGAACGGTGTTCAATATGGCACAGGCCGTTAAGCACAGTCCCACCCCTTCTAAGAAACCTGCATTTAACTTCCCCAAACCCAGGCCTACTACTAAAGCTCAGCCAGGGGGATCTAAACCTTTTCTTCCGCCTAAGTCCTCCCACTCCCCCCAGGGTCAGTACAGGCATAGGCAGAGTAGGTTTTCAGGTCAGAGAGGACGCGGCCAGAATAAACCAGGTCAGGGCCAGTCTTCGGCCAACACCAGCCAGCCGGCAAAGCGTCCAGCACCACCAACCCCACCATAAAAAAACTAAAGTCTCTCTCACTCCCGGTGCCTACCTTAAGGCCGGAGGAACCGAGGGTAGTACAGCCGGCGTACCCTTGTCTGCTAACTGGGTCATTCCGAACGTGTCACCAAGCATGGCCGTTAAACACTTGGGCACGGATGGTGGCACGCAAAGGCATCACTTGGCAGTGGCTCCAGCGACCTCGATTACGTCAGCTGACAACGGCGAATTTTGTTTCTTTAGAGGTGGAGTCACTAGCCCAGAAAATGATTGCCAAGAATGTCATCATCCCGGTCCCACCAAATTACCCTGTATTCACGTCCAAACTATTTTTGGTTCCCAAAAGGGACAGTGTTCAGATGAGGCCGGTCGTAGACCTGTCTTATCTGAATCTTCACATTCACAACGAATCTTTCAGAATGTTAACAGTACACCAAATCAGGCTAACACTTCCACCGGGAGGTTGGATGTGTTCACTAGACCTGACAGACGCCTATTGGCACGTATCGTTCAACAAAAGATTTCAAAGGTTTTTGGCCTTACGGATCAGGCACCAAAATTTTGTTTTTCAGAGGATGCCGTTCGGCTTGAACCTAGCACCTCGATTATTCACAAAACTAGTCCGGCAAGCCCTGATGCCATTGTTAAAACAGGGGATCAGAGTGTTGTGGTATCTAGACGACTGGCTGGTGGTGGCAGAGACACAACAATTATGCATAAAACATGTCAATATCATTTTAAATCATGTCAAAACTCTAGGCTTCAAGTTAAATCTGGTAAAGTCAAACCTTGTTCCCTCACGAGTAATTCAGTGGATAGGGCTGGTCTGGGACACCGCCGCTCTCACTCTGAGTCAGAGTGTGGACAATCGCAACAGGTTTCGCAGGAAACTGTTCAGGTTTCTTCACAGTCTGACTACGACGCGAAGGGTCTGGGAGTCTCTGGTCGGCTCTCTCAACTGGATTCAACTAACTGTCAAGTTGGGCCGGTTGAAAGTAAAACGATTAATATTGGAAGGCAACAAATATTTCCCGCTCTTACCGGCGGGAAAATTATGGCCCATCCCGAAATTAATCCACACCTTACTAGCGGTCTGGGCGAAGAGGGAAACATTGCACTCAATAATGTCATGGACCTCTCCTCCACCAACGGTATGGGTAGACACGGATGCGTCATGCACAATAGGGTGGGGATTTCAGTCAAATCAGGGGCACCAGGGTCAGGGGCTTTGGTCCCACTTAGAAATCTCTCACATCAATGTCAAAGAATTACTAGTCCCCTTGTATTTCCTTCAGGCTCACGGCCCGGCGTTACGGGGCAAGTCGGTGGCCTTCAGAATGGACAATCTGAATGCAGTCCACTGTATTCAGAAACAAGGGTCAACGAGGTCAAGGAAGTTGCTAAACGTGTCGGAAGAGATTTTTGCTCTAGCCAACAGTCTAGATATTTATCTTCACGCATCTTATCTCCCAGGCGTAGCGAACGTCTGGGCAGACGCTCTGTCCCGGAGACAGAGCACGACAGTAGAATGGGAGCTCAAGCAACCCATTTTCAACCTAATGATTGCAGAGCTCTCCCATCCACAAGTGGATCTTTTTGCGTCCGAGGAGACTCACAAACTCCCTCTATACCTCACCCGCCGGGCGAAAACGCCGGCAGGGGGGCCAGACGCCCTAGTGACAGACTGGAACAGATGGAGCTCCATCTATCTGTTTCCACCGCCAGATGCGTCACTAATGTGCCACGTAGTGAACAAACTACGAGATTATCGAGGCTTAGTCTCGCTAATCGCTCCCCTGTGGCCGGCGCAGTTGTGGTACCAGCAATTGAAAATGTGGTGCCCGGACCCGGTATCGCTCCCGGTCGGGTATTTCCACTTAGACACGATTGGCAACCTAGCGACCTCGCTGACTTTTGCATTATGGACATTCAGGAGGCCAAGTGGCTAGCACCATACGGTAGAGATGTGACCAATAAATTACTCAATCAATATACTCAGTCTACAAAACGACAGTATCAATCACATTGGCAAGCCTTTACTTCTTGGATCGTTAGAACAGAACAAACTGTACCCTCAGTGGCATTAGTTTTTAATTATTTGAATTATCTGTTTGAGCAGAAACGTTTATCTGTGGTAACATTAAAAAATCACTTAACTGCGATTAGAGTGCCCTTTTTAGACCTTACGGGTCTTTCCATACCGGTAGCGGAGGAAACAGGTTTTATGAGAGCATGTTTTAAACTCCGCCCACCTCCCGGTCAGCTCATGCCTACTTGGTCTCTGGACAAAGCTTTGTCTTTGCTTCACTCTCGTCTGTACCAAAATACTGCAGACTTTGCATTACTCTTAAAAAAGGCGGTTTTCCTTTTGGCTTTGGCCACCGGAAACAGAGTGTCTGAGCTGGCGGCGATGAGCAACACACCTAATTGTCTTAGGTTTGGTAGACTTAATGAATGTATTTCCATTGCACCCTCCCCAGGTTTTGTAGCCAAGAATGAGCATAGTGCACACGTGTTTTCTGAGTTCACGGTGCCGGCGTTAAAAAGGGGAAAGGTGCATCATAATCTATGTCCAGTGCAAGCTCTAACCAAATATTTGAGAGTAGCTCCTCGAAACCCCCAAGGTGCTTTATGGGTAGCAAGTACGGGTAAACGCTTACTTAAACGGCGATTAGCCTCTCTTCTGGTAGAAGTCATTAAAGAAAGTAATCCCGGCATTGTGGGTCGGGCCCACGATTTACGCAAATGGGCAGCCTCTTTACGTTTCCTGAAAAGAATTTCAGTCGAAGATATCGCGTCCACGCAGTTGTGGGCGTCTAATCATACGTTTCTGTCTAGATACTTGTCAGTTGCTCTAGACAAACCTTCCTTACCATGTATAGCTCTAAGGCAGAGGGTCTAGGTGGCCCTGCAGTCACTTTTGTTTACTTTCACCGGAAAGAGGGTGGGGGGGGGGGGTGCAGTCAGTTGACATAGGACACCCTAGACCCCGCCGAAGTATGAGAGCTGTGATACAATTTAAGGTTAAAATGTGATATGAAAATTTCTCAGCGAGAAATTGTGCTAGTACAATGTTAAGTACAAAACAACGGTGTTGTTATAGTAGTTTTAGCTGCGAAAGCAATTTAATATTAGAACAATGGAGTTCCTTTGCAATTTATCTCCAAGTTTATTTTGGGGTTTATTATGTGCACATATAAACTTATAACTTGTTATTTTTTGTCACCACTCGTTGAGTGGGGTGCCTTTGTAACTACAGATCTGTGTTCAGAATCTTCAGGGTTACCCATTTTTTGTCAGGCAGGCTTCTTTGAAGCACGCACCTGCCTGAACCCCCTTTTTCTTGTATATTTCGGCCTACGCCGTTGTTAAATATATTTTCAAAAGTAAGAATACTATGTGGTTGTTTTTATTATCTGCTTTTCTAGAGTTATGATATGATTACGAATGTCCCCCTCCAGTCTTAGAAATCAGGCATGTTCGTCAATGATGGAGGGGCCACTAATAAATTATAGGTTTGACTCCTGTAAGGAGATAAAGAAAACCTAATATTTAGTAGTGGCCCCGTAATCATTGACGACTGGGGCCCTCCCGACCGTCCCCTTCCCATTCGTTGATGTATTGAGGATTTTGGTTTACTTGATATGTCAGTGAAGGAGGAATGACGCCTGAATCAGCGTCTGGTCAGAGATCCACACAAGTACATCCACGATATGATGGAAAGCTTATTAGATAGTTATTCTTATTTTCTTTTTGTTTTTATTTTTTACGAAGTATTTTCGTAGTGAGAACCCAATTCATAATGACTGAAGCCATGAGTGAGGTCGCGTGCGCTCATGATGAAGGCTCCTCAGTTTTTAAATGCTCTGCGCGGTAGATTCAAAACTACGGCGGATTAGTGTTTGAAGAGGATGCCTTATGTAATAGGCATGTTCGTCAATGATTACGGGGCCACTACTAAATATTAGGTTTTCTTTATCTCCTTACAGGAGTCAAACCTATAATCTATCTATTGCCTGACGCCGTGATCCCCGAAGGGGTGGCCACGAACGAACCGCCCCCATGCACCTCTGTCCCCAGTCAGTCGATGCCCCTCCCCTCAACCAGCACCGCCTTCGTTCATGTAGTTCCTCACTCCATCCTTCCACCTCATATTCGGTCTACCTCTCCCCCTCTGTCCCTCCACCTCGCTCTCGTACACCCTCTTAGTCATTCTCTCGCTTTCCATACGTTCCATATGGCCGAACCATCTCAAGTTGTTCCTTTTCACACTTTCCAGCACATGTACCTCCACACCACACCTCCTTCTTACTTCCTCATTAGTCTGTCTATCCCTCCATGTAACTCCGCACGCACTCCTTAAGTAATTCATTTCCACTGCTCTCACTCTTAGTCTGAGTCTCTCAACCAACGTCCATGCTTCGCTTCCGTAAGTCAGTGTCGGGATTACCACACTGTCATGCAAGGACTTCTTCACTTCCATACTGACCACCCTATTTCTTGTTACTGCTTTTAGCGTTCCTACAACCCTCTTCCCCTGTTGTACCCTCTCCCGCACCTCTTCATCCATAGTCCCATCTTTACTCAACACACTGCCCAGATACTTAAAAGAGTTGACGATCTCCATAGCCTGACCGTTCAGCTTCACCTCACACTCTGTGACTTCACCCCTTTCGAAGACCATAACCTTGCTCTTCCCTGTATTTACCTTCAAATTCCGTTTTTCGCACACTGTTCCAAACTCATTTACCAGACCCTGCAACTCCCATTCATTATCACTCATCAGAACTGTATCATCCGCAAACAGCAGTATAGGTAGCTTCCACTCAATTCCCTCCCTTTTCAGCGATACACCAACATCCACTGCTCTTGATAGTATTTCTTTCATAACTCCATCCATATATACAGTAAACAACCACGGGGACATCACACACCCCTGTTTCAAACCAACATTCAGGTCAAAGAACTCGCTCTGCTCACTCTCCACACGTACTGCCGCCTTTGCACCCTCATACATGCTCTTCACTGCTTTCAGCAACTTGCCCTCTACTCCGTATATTCTAAGTACTTTCCACAAACCTTCTCTATCCACTCTGTCATAGGCCTTCTCCAAGTCCATAAAGTCAACATACACCTTTTGTTTCTTCTCCAGATACTTCTCCACAACACAATTCAGGGTAAAAATCTGATCTACACATCCTCTTCCCTTCCTAAAACCTCCCTGCTTGTCGCCTATCCATTTCTCCGTTCTCACTCTCACTCTCTCAATCACTACCCTACTGTATACCTTCCCTACTACGCTTAGAAGACATATTCCTCGGTGGTTACCACACACTCCTCTTTCCCCTTTGCCCTTATATAGGGGGACTATTATGCCAGTCTTCCAGTCATCGGGTGCACTCCCCTTCTCCCATGCTAGTTTGCACATTTTCCATACCCATTCTATCACTATCTCACCACCATACCTCAACATTTCCCCACACACTCCATCTGTTCCTGGTGCTTTCCCCAACTTCACTCTTTTCATGGCTTCCCACACTTCTGACCTCCTGATCCCCACCTCCTCCTCCACTACTTCTCTTCTTCTCCCTCCCATACCATATCCAGCTATGTTTGCTGGCTCTTCATTCCTTTCATTTAGCAACTCACTGAAGTACTCCCTCCATCTTTCGACTCTCTCTTGCTTCTCAGCTAGCATTCTTCCATTCTTATCTTTCACACCCTTACTGTTTCCCTTGCTACCTTCCCTAACTTTCTTGACTTCTTTCCAGAACAGTTTCTTACTCTCCCTCCATTTTACACTCAGATTCCTTCCAAATTCCTCATCTACTCTTCTCTTACTTTCCTTCACTACTCTCTTCACCACCCTCTTACTCTCCACGTACCTCGCTCGTTTCTGTCTCTCGGAATCTTCATTCCCTCTACTACCCAAACACTCTCTATATGCTTTCTTCTTTTCTTCCACAGCTATTCTTACCTCTTCTGTCCACCATGCTGTACCTTTCACTCCCTCCCTCTTCTCCTCACTCCACACCTCCTCACATGCTGCACAGATCTCATCCTTAAACACCTTGCTCATCTCCTCCACTTCCTCCATAACTTCCAGGTCGAACCCACCTAGTCGTCTTTCCACTGCTCTCCTGTACTCCTCCCTGACTTCCTCCTCCTGCAACCTCTCCACCCTCCTCACCATTCCATCCTCCTCTCGCCTCCCTCCCGCTCTCCTCACCCACTTCTTTTGTATCCTAACCTTAGCTACCACTAGATAATGATCAGACAGACCCCCTCCAATACCCCTATACACCCTAGCATCCATCACAGATTTCTTCATTCGTTCATCCACACATACATAATCAATCAATGACTTTCGTTCCACCACTGTCTTATCCTTCATCGTCAACATCCGTTTCCACGTGTACCTGTGGATCATTCTGTGTCGGAAGAAGGTGTTGGCTATCCACAGCCTCCTGCCCACACATACGTCCACAAGTGCACTACCATTCCCATTCACCTCTGATGGTACCCCCCACCCTCCCACCACTCCCTCAACTTTCCTATCACCCACCTTACCATTCATATCCCCACTCAGAAATATTCTTTCGTTCTTGTCAAACTTCTCCAGGCACGCCTCCACATTCATCCAGAACTCCTCTTTCTTTCTTTCAAGTATATCCTCTGTCGGGGCATACACGCATACAATCACCCACGTTTGTATTCCTACTTTCATTCTCACCCACACAATCCTTGAACCCACAGACCCATACTCTCTTACACATTCCTTCCATTTGCTACTTACAAACAAACATGCACCTTCTCTCGCTGTTCCTTCACTCACTCCAGCACACACACCCACTCCACACTCCCACTCTCTCACATCTGAACCTTTCCATTTGGTCTCTGTCATTCCACATACATCCAGCCTGGCATTCACTAACACTTCCAGAACCTCTCTCTCTTGTGTGCCATCATTCATGCCACTAACATTCCACGTAGCCATTCTCAGAATGTCCGAAGGCATGCCCTTAGTCGGTCGTGGTTCGTCAACGTTGGTTCCGTCCGCATCCGAGGCTGTTCGTTCGTTTTTCTTTGCTTAGATATTTTTTCCGGGTGGGGGTCGCAAGCCCACCGACCCAACCTCTTTAGTCGCCTCTTACGACACGCAGAAGGCACGTGGGGCATATTCTATTCCCTAACCCCCAGGGGACCTAATTCAAGTGTTTAAAATTGTTAACTCGGGAAAAGCGCTGAGACTTTTAAGAGGTTTTACTGGGCAAAGGCGCCGGGAGTCTTAAGAGGTTAGGCATACAAAATGCCTTTCAAAACACCCCATTGGCACTCAAAACAAAGCAATATGTGATTAAGTGAGATCATTCCCCTCCATCCATACCTCCTATCACTCCTCCACATGTGTCTCCCCCCCCCCCCCTCTCCTCCTTCCTCCCCCTTTCCCCCACCCCTCAATTATCACTTATTTTTCCTCTTATTCCCCCTTATATCGGGTAATTTTCGGAGCGAATTTCCCGCCCGCGGTTTCAGGGTCACTGGGGAGTCAGTTAGAGATCCTAGCAACAGAGAGACTTCACTTGCAAGACGTCAGTAGCGATTGGGAAGTGAGAGAGAGAGGGTATACGTCGCGCCGGGTCTCCCCTCCTGATACGATCGGTCGGCAATAATACGTCTATTTCACCCCCCAAATACTATTCCCACTTGTTTTATTGCTGTTACATGTTAATATCTTCATATTAAATGTAAAATAGGTGAATATGAATAAGTAATAACGATATTTATGGTAAAATGACGATTTTAGTCGGGAATGGACCAAAATTACTATGCTTGGCGGGAGGGTTTAAACTACCATAGCTTCGCCGTTTAAAGGTTAAAGGTATATATTGACAATAGGGATGTCAACAAATATTTCACAATCGATCATTCAAATTACATTAGAGGAAATGGTTGTAAAACAATCGGAAAGCATTTTAACTCCCATGAAGCAAAGCATTTTTTTGTTCAATCGACTAGTAAACCTATGGAATGGACTACCCAGTCATGTCATTGAATGTAGAACTGTTGAAACTTTCAAAATACGCCTAGATAAATATCTCACTCTTAATCCACGATTAACTGCGTTTACAAACTAATAGCAACACTTTTTAATGAGCTACCGTTATCTTTTTCTCACATTAGTTAGGTAGTTTAGCTACAAGCAGGCTCGAAAGGATCAATATATCTGTTGTTGCTTGTTTTCCTTTGTTCTCCTTTGTAAATGTGCGACTCCGGTTCGCTTCTTAAATAATTACACCATTGATGATATTAAGCAGACAAAAGTGTGGGCTTCTCATCATACATTCTTGTCACATTACTTATCTATTCACTTGGAGAGCCCCACAGAACCATGTGTAGCTTTAACCCGGGAAGCGCGGATCTATGGTATTTGAAACGTCCCGCCAGGCGTAGGTATTTTGGTTAATTCCTGACGAAAATCGCCAATTTACCATAAATATCATTATTACTTATCCATATGCGCCTATTTAGTGTAGTAGTCTCTACGTTATCCAACGTAGGGCTTATAAGTTTAGCTGCTAGGACAGCGGGCCGATTTATCGGTAATACATGTGCAGTCCATTATCTTCTAGAGTAGCACCTAAAATCTCTACTAGGTACGTTGTACACACTTCGAGACTACTTGTTGAGAATAGAAAACGAAAAAGGTAGGGTAGAAAAAATTAAAATAGTTGCCCAATCAAAAATCTTGCTTCCCTCTGGACGCATGCTCGAACTCAACATACCTGCCCTCAGCCGGGTACAACCATCAGTTTTCTGCCCACCCTCGGTCCGACCTGCACAAATTTTTGTTGATGTCTTTTTCTACCCCTTCGCTTCTTTAGGTGAGTTGTGAGCCTTCTCAGGGCTTTTGAAGTTTTAGAAGGATGATTCCGTGATGTAGACATGCTTTTTGGGCAAAATTCTGGGTGTTTGGAGGGTGTGTAGTGAACTGGAGACTATGGCATACTTGTTTGAAGGTGCGTTTTCGCCCGACATTTGCTTTGCGATTGTCGGGAGTCTAGGCCTACTTCACTTTTTCTATTTTGTGGTTAATTTTCACTTTTTGCTTATGTAACATCACTTTGTGGATTACAGGCAGTTTTTGCATTGTTAACCAGGTTTAACCCTTTAGAGGGCACTTGGTGAAATAGTTGAGATATCAAAAAACCCTCTTAGGACATGAAAATTGAGGTGTTTCTAAGAAATTTGTACTGTTGTGAAATATTCAGTTTGGTGCACTTGCATGTTGCAATGTTGCGTCAAACAAATAACCTGTACGGGCTACTCGCCCGCCTTACGGGTAACCATGAACATCCCGCTAGGGATGTTTGGCCCATTTTGGTGTAATGTTTTTCACTAAATATATGTCTTATTTCAACTTAATATGATTGTAAATATTTGTCAGCAACTTAAATAAGTATAATTAGCAATACTGTGAACTTTTACTTACATACTAGAATAAATGAGTAATGAAATACTGCCTTGATCTATATAAAAATAAACTTTAATGAAAAAAATAACTTACATATTGGGAGGTTTGACGCCCTCCCAAATACCAAAGAAGGAAAACCTTCTATTTGGTAGTAGCCTCGGAGTATCCAATGTAGAGCTATATACTTATCGTATAATTCCGTTCCGTTCTAGAGCGGGCAATTATCGTAATCACTAGCGCGATTAAATCGATAACATCTAGAGTAGCACCTTACTCTCTCTACTAGGTATGTTGTACACACTTTTGAGGCCACTATTTGAAAAGGAAAAGAGAAAATATTGATGAGAAAGAAAGAAAAATTCAAGAATATTGCCCATTCTATCTGGCTTCTTACGCCGTTGTCATGGGCGTACCTCCTAGCCCGATTGGGCTAGCAGATCATCTAGGTATCAAGTTACAAAGAGGTAAGATTGGATGGGCAGGGGTACGGTGCGAGGGTGGGATACTATGACGTTGGATACTCCGAGGCTACTCCCAAATAGGTTTTCCTTCTTTGGTATTTGGGAGGGTGTCAAACCTCCCAATTTAGTAGTAGCCTCTATGTTCCAACGTAGAGCTAGAGTAACAAATTGGAGGCGGACATCCAAGCGGAAAACACAAACTTTAGCCCTTAGGAAATATCAGGACCATGGAAAGACCAACTTAAATAAGATAGTTTATATAAAGAGTGTACTGACAGGTGCATATCAAGAGAGGTCAAGTACAGTCAAGTCTTATTCCATGGGATAACTTAGCCTAAGACAAAGAATGATGCATGTCATATGATGAATATGAATTCCAGGATGCACCCCCCCCCCCCCCCCCCTTCCTTCTGGAAGAAAGCAGGAAGACCCATAATGGAATGAGTAAATACAGACATACGCCGAAGAGGAGTACTGTACAGTATGTGACAAGACAATACATGAGTATTGTCAGTGACGAGCACTAAAAGCCATATGAGAAAAATTCAGTGGTATGAGGACAAGACATACCAAAAGAATGTAGTATACTTAAGACTAGAAATTATATAAAAAATCTTAACCCAGTTATTAATCTTTAAACTTAGGTGCAAGTATGGGTAATGTGCAATACCCCCCCTCCACTCCCCAATAAAGGAAGGACAGGAAAGCAGGACAAGAGACATAAGATACAGTGCAGGTAGACCCTTAGTGAACCTGTTGGCCCAACGCAATACAGGGACGCCCCGGCCTGCCTGTGGAAAAGGACAGATAGGAGGAGACAAACGTGGTGGGGGAAGACCAAAGCCCTGTGCCGGCAATGTCTGGTCGAGAAAGATTATGTAAAAACCTGATTGTAGCATCGTACGAGTGGATGTCATGAGCTGTGCCCTGAATGTTTGGGTTACTGGCCCGAATAATCCGACATAGGCGAATCCCCACAGCACGTGTACCTAGCCTCCTATCGGTCTTAGGTGCCACCCGTAATGCCAACCCCGACACTGGCCTGGTTGAGTTCACATATGTATGTGTGGTTTGAACCGGGCATAACGTATGATGAACCCTACCACGTTTTAAAGCTGGTACAGGAAAAAGCTTAAAAACGGGAGTGTCACGTTCGGTTGTAGTTACAAAATGAACACATGGAGCCAAAGTAACTGACCCAAGGACGGGAGAAAAGCGTAAGCAATGCCTGGTCCTAGACATGGCAGCCATCTCCGAAACTCCCTCACCCGTTGCCAAAGCCAGAAGGAACAGTGTCTTGTCAAGGAAGTGTTCAGGCGTGGGGTAAATAGTGTAAGAGGCAGACGAGAGCAGTTTGAGAGCCTCCGCCAGAGACCGTTGAGGAGGAATCTGACGCGGGGGTGGTCTAAGCCCAAAGCAGGCTCGCATGAAGTAATCCAACTCCTTGTGAGGTACGGCCAACCCCGTGAAAGTCTCAAATGGTACCTGAATGGCAGACAGGCGGTTCCTAAGTGTGTTGTACATGTTGGGACGCGTCTCAAAGAAATAGATGAGGTAGTGAAACACGAAAGCCACCGATGGGTGTGTCCATGACATGTTGTTTAACCAAGAAGGAAAACTGTGCCAGTGAGATTCGGAAGTCTGCCATGTAGATTGTGGCTAGTGGAGAGGAAATTTGACAGACAATGATCGACCAAACTTAGGCAGCCACCATATATAGTTATATCAACGGCAAAACAAAAATAAAGGACAAAATAACAAAGCTTAGGGTAGAGGGTCAATTATATGAAGACACAGTGGGTATGTGTGAAATTATGAATGATACATTAACATCCGTGTTTGTGGAGGAGGATGACTATGTAGAACCTGTGGTGGAATTGAACGAGATACAGGGACGAGTCGATAGAAGTCAACAAGGATGAACTAAAATCATTGTTGGAAGAATTGGACGTGAGAAAATCTATGGGCCCAGATAACATTGCTGGATGGGTATTAAGGAGAGCGTCCGGTTTGACTCGGAAAAGTGCTCAAAACGGCAATATTGCGCAACCCGATATATGGCATCATCACCCATCCCTCTGTCTTCAGTTAAAATCCTGAGGCAATATTCCGTCTGGAAGCATATTATTTCTGGGCTAGTTTCAAACTTTCGCGGGTCGCGGGTCGCGCAGACGCGTAGAAAATGCATTATGGGTTTCGGATCTGCAAAAAAAAAAACGAAAACCATGAATTTTTTGTGAAAATATGACGTTCGTAGATATTTTCCCTAGCAGTATCTGCTATCTCTATCCTGGTAACACCGAGGGTGTGGTGGTGGTGGTGGAGAAAGAACAGTGTGCTGCTTGCCGCGTGACAGGCTGGCTGGCTGGTTTGCCACCGCTCTCCCGCCTTAGTACCTCACGTAAGAAAGTTCACTCGTCGGCGTTATTCTGACGTAACCAAACATGCTACAACAATGATTCGGGTGTCATTGGAAAGGGCATGAAATTCTCTACAACTCTACGTTGCCCTTTTTTTTTTATTTCTTTCCCATTTCGACACACCACCCCGAGACATTTGTCACCTAATTTGTACCTAATTTTAAATGCCCTCATTCTACAATTAGATACAAAATGGAAAAAGTAAACACGGACAATTGAAACTACACCTATTGTTAGTACCCCCAATGCATTGAAACAATTAAGCAACAATATTTAAATGAGATTTTGATTTTAAACAAAGTCATAAATTTACACACTAATTCTCACCTAACTCAAAAAATAATTGTCCTAGAGAATTAAAATTTTGGAAATTTCTTAGTTTTTAGGTCCCCTATACGTGTACCAAATATTATGAAATACAGACAAAATCCACCGACACGTTCTAGAGTAAAAGCCGGACGCTCCCCTTAACCCGTTGAGCCCCGGCTAGTTAATATTTTGTTCACCCCAGTCCCAAGCCATTTTCTCTTCTTTTTGTTTGTTTGCTAAAATGGAAGACAAGGATGAGAAATGAAAACAAAAAAATTAAAAAATCACCTCGGATTTTTTTTTTTTTGGGGGGGGGGGGAGCCTCAAAAAAATTTGTTGAGCCAAAATGGAAGAGAATGGTGAGAAATGAAGAAAAAAAAAATCGCCTCGGTCATTTGGGGGGCGGGGGGGGGGGGGGGCGAAAGTTCGTCTCCCCCGCATGACCACCCGCCCGGGAGCACTAGGGTGAAAACTGAGTATGGCATTGTACGGCATACATCCTAAGGAGTGTCTCACATAAATCTCAAGCCTCTAGCTCCCATACGACCGGAGTAATGAAGGTTCAAAGTGGCGGTGAACTAAGGGTGTAAAGTATCCCCACTAAGCCCACCACCACCGGCCGCGCGGCTGTCTTGGCCCGCTCACACCTACCGGCCCGGCTCCCACACACACTACGGTACCTCCCCCTCCTATTCTCCCGCCATTTCCTACCTTACGAGCCACGTAAATGATTTTAATATGCCGGACGCACGTGTTGCGTCGCTGGGAGTTGGTGATAACAAACTGCCGACGCATCACGTGCGACGCTGGGTCTCAATGGGTTAAGAGAATGTTCTGAACAACTAGTGAGACCTATTTTTAATATTGTTCAACACTCATTAAACAAGGGGGAACTTCCCTTAGAATGGAAACAAGCAAATATAACTCCAATATATAAAAGTGGAAATAAAGAAGACCCGCTAAATTATCGACCGGTATCCTTAACGAGTGTTATATGCAAGCTTTGTGAAAAGATTATTAGAAAAAGATGGGTGGGTATGTTGGAGGAGAGGGAAATAATTTCAAGCAAGCAGTTCGGGTTCAGAAAAGGTCATTCGTGTACCACAAATTTGTTGAGTTACTATGATAGGGTAATTGACATTGTACAAGGGAGGGAGGGGTGGGTAGATTGTATTTACTTAGATTTCAAGAAGGCATTTGATAAGGTGCCTCATAAGAGATTGTTGTGAAAGCTCAGGACTGTGGGGCGGGTTGAGGGAGTATTATTAAAGTGGATGGAAAACTATTTAATTGGGAGGGAAATGCGAACAGTAATAAAAGGAAAATTCTCCTCGTGGAAAAGAGTAAAAAGCGGAGTGCCTCAAGGATCGGTGTTGGCCCCAATCATGTTTTTGGTTTTCATCAACGACCTTCAAATGGGAATAGGCTCATATATATCTATGTTTGCTGATGATGCAAAATTAATGAAGCATATTACAAGTAGGAGTAGTTGTTGTTGTTGTTGTTCCCTAAGCTGCCTGGCCGAACAGCCCCGAGTCCCTGAGAAAGGCCATGGCCACGATCGGGCTTTCCCACAGAGCTCTCATTGAGTGTAGATTGTGTTGTTGGCGTAAGTGGTTGTGTGAAATGCAGTCTTCTATGATGTGTTTAATGGTATGGGGTGCTGTATTACATCCCGGGCAGGCATCGACAACGGAGTCATCCAGTCTCTTCTGATAGCTCAGGAGAGCTGGATGGTGTCCGCATCTCAGCCTGGCCAGGTGGACTCTGTCCTCGCGAGGAAGGGAGGATTCGGAAGGATGGATTTCGGGAGGTCGTGCATGCAGCTGCGTGTTGTCTGTGAGTGAGTGGATGGATCGGTGAGAGATATGAGTGTGGATGTGCTTCTGGAAGTTGGTTCGGGGTGGGCAGGGAGGGAGAGAGGACAATAATTGTGTGTGATACCGTGTGCTGGGTGTCTGTGGGTGTGTTGCCATGTAGTTTAGTGGGTGGTCTTGGTTCGTGGAGGCTGCTGCCAGGAATTGAGTGCCTCTCATGTCCAGATGGTCTTTGACTTTGAGAATTTTGGTTTCTTGATGTAGGTGATCTGTGGGTGAAGTAGCTGTGCAGCCTGTAATGATCTTCAGGGCTTTGTTTTGAATAGTCTGTAAGGTCTTATGATGTGTTTCAGCTAGGTTAGAAGCCCAGGCTGGGCTTGCGTATTCCATCACTGATCTTATGTATTGTTTATATACTGTGGTGGTAGTTTCTTTGTTGTGTCCAAATTTTGTGTGAGCAAGTGACCTGAGGGCGTTAAGTCTGGGTGTCAGTTTCTTTTTAATGTTTGTGGTGTGCTGTTTGAATGTCATATGAGTATCATATGTTACTCCTAGGATTTTGGGTGTGTGTGTATGTGTTAGGGGTGTGTTGTTTATGGTGAGTTGAGGGATGTATTCGTGTTCTCCTGTCCAACTTGTGAGCAGGGTTGCGGTGGATTTGGCTGGGGCTAGATTAAGTCTGTTTGTAGTGCACCAACCATGTAGTGTGTTGAGATAGGGTTGAAGGAGATCTGTTGATCTTTTTGGGTCATGGTGTGTGCATGTGAGTGTTATGTCATCTGCATAGGAGGCTAAGTTTATTTGGGGCGTATTGGGTGTAGTTATATCGTGCATGTACAGATTGAAGAGTGCAGGCGATAGGACGGATCCTTGTGGGACTCCGTTTGGAAAGTTTCTGATTTTAGATGACTGACCGGCAAAAGATACGTGTGCACATCTGCCTGCTAGGAAGTTGGCCAGCCACCTTTTTGTGTTGTTGTGCATGTTTGTGTTGTAGATTTTGTTTGTTAGGTTGTGGCGGGGGATGGCATCGAAGGCTTTACTAATGTCGAGTGTGGCTAATAGTGATCTGTGTGGTGGTCTAGCTGAGTTGATGCCGTCGAAAGCTCTTTGTGTAAGGTCTGTGAGAAGAGTGTTTGTGGAGTGCAGTGGCCTAAAGCCATGTTGTGTTGGAGCTAGGGGTAGGTCAGGTGTAATTAGTTGTAATACTAGGCGTTCCATGACTTTGGAGGGGGAGCAAAGAAGTGTGATGGGGCGGTGCGAGGAGGGTAGCGTGGGGTCTTTGTTGGGTTTGGGGAATGTGATGATGATACCATGCTTCCAAATGTCTGGTATTGTGTTGTGTGAATAGCTGTAGTTTGATATGTTAGTGAGTGCTTGTATGCCTTGTGGTCCCAGGTGTCTGAGGTGTATGTTGCTTATGTTGTCTAGGCCACAGGCGGGTGAGTGCTTGAGATTGTTGATGATATGCTTTGTCTGGTGATTGGTGAAGGGTGTATAGTCAGGGTCTGTGGGGAATTGTCTCTTACGTCGGATGACACGTCGGTCGTCTTTGTGAGGTTTTAGGTGGCTGACATGTGAAAAGTGATTGATGAGAGTGTTTGCTTGTTGTTTACATGAAGGAGTAGAGTCTGTTGTTGTGATTGCAGCATGTGATTGTGTTGTGTTGCTGTTGGAAAGTGTGATGCTGTTTAGTGTTTTGTAGAGTTTTTTGGGGTTTGTTTTGTGATCAAGTGTTTGTAGGAAGTTATTCCAATTTAGTTTTTGTTGTTCTTGTATTTTGTTGTTAGTTTGGGTGTTGAGTGCTTGAATTTGTTGTGTGATGTCTTGTGTGTGGGGTGCTGGGGAGTGTTTCAGTATGTCGCGTTGTCTGATGAGGTTTTGAATTTCTGGTGTGAAGTTGGGGTTGTGTCTTTTCCTGTTACCTCTTGGAATGTGTTTCTTGTCAGCGTTTTGGATAGTTTTATTGAGTATGTGTACAGCATTGTTGATGTTAGTGATGGGTGTACTGTTTAGAGTTGTGAAGTGTTGTTCTGTCTCATTTGTGTATGCTTCCCAGTTAGCTCTTTTATAATTGGTGTATGTGTGTTTGTGGCTAGCTGGGGTGAGTCTGGTTTTGGTGGTGATAATGATCGGGAGGTGGTCAGAGCCTAAGGTTCTGACCACCCTCCAGGATGTTGTGGGGGCGAGTTCTGGGGAGCAAAAGGTGATGTCAGGAGATGATGGGTTATAGAGGGCTTGGTGAGGAATATGGGTATGTTGATGGATGTCGTTAAGGAGTAGTTGTGAAGAATTACAGAGAGACCTAGATAAATTATATGAGTGGAGTCAAACTTGGAAAATGGAATTCAACACGAGTAAGTGTCAGGTTCTTGAGATGGGAAAAAGTAAATATAGACCTTCTTGGGGATATAAAATAGGAGATGAAATAATTAGTAAAGCTGGGAAAGCAAAAGACCTAGGGGTAGTTATGGCAGACAGCTTGTCACCTGAACAGCATATAAATAAAATAACTGGTGAAACCTATGCAGTGTTGACTAACATGAGAATAGCTCTGAATTATTTAGATGAAGAGATGTTAGCAAAAATAATAGGGACAATAATACGACCAAGACTGGAGTATGCAGCAGTGGTGTGGTCTCCACACCTTATAAAACATAATAAAAAAATGGAAAGAGTTCAGAGAGTTGCCACTAAGATGATAGCTAGCCTTAGAGACCTGCCATATGAGGAGAGATTGGAGAGGCTAAAGCTGCCAATGCTGAGGGAGAGGAGAGAGAGAGGTGACATGATCATGATGTTTAAGTGTGTGAAAGGTTTTGAGAAGATTGACAAGGGAGATTTTGTGGTGAGGGATGAGGGAAGAACCAGGGGTCATGAATGTAAGTTGAGGAAAGTTGTATGTAAGTCTGATGTAAGAAAGTTCAGCTTAATTGGGTAAATGTAGAGAGAGAGACAGGACAACACAAGCTTAGGCTCAAATCCTGTATTAGGTGAGTACAAACATCCACGATGTGAAGGCCAATGAGGCCCCTAGGTCACCAATCGATCCCAAGCGGAAGTCGGAGACCGACAGGGGAACTGGACTCGGGCACCATCGCTTCAGCTGAGCGTACCAGGCTAGGGTCGGCCAGACGGGCGCGATCAACCAAACTAAGCCCAGGTACCCCCTCAGCCTGTTGAGGACTTTGCACATCAAGTGCGTCGGGTGGTGGAAACACACAATTCGACCGCCACCTGCTCCAGGTCGTCGAAGACGGCATGTAGGGAAGACCATACTACCCGGGTGCTCTGTCCCCTCGACAGAGCATCCGCCCATAGGTTGGCAGTCCCGGGCAGGTAGGTGGCATGCAGTGTGATGGCATAAAGGTCTGCGTGGGAAAACAGTTTCTCCGTTAGGTCCTAAAGAACGGCGGACCTGGAGGAGCCCTGTCGCTGTATGCAATGAACCGCAGTCATGTTGTCCATCCTGAAGGCCATCGACCTGTCGGTGAGGGCCTTCCCATGAACCCTCAGGAAGAACAACGGGACTAACAGTTCTAAGACGTGTACGTGTAGAGGAGGGAGTCCTGACCACCTGCCTTGATGTAGGTGTCCCGTGTATGACTGGTAACCCCATCCTACCTCCCTCGACACATTTGTGTCTATCCAGATGGTCGGAGGCGGCGAAGTCCAGGGTACTGCTCTCGCGAGCGTGCCCCGAACAACCCAATGTGTCAAATGCAAATGGATCGAGCGCGGAATCGGCCAACGCCGAAGTGGAGGCAGTAGCGGAAAAGCCCTGATGCCTTGCTGAATTAGGCGTTCGATGCTGAGCTTTCCTAAGGGAACGGTCAGCGACGCCCAATTGAGCGACCCGATCAGCGAGTCCCAGAGTTGTCTGGGAATCGAGATCGAGTGCAATGCGGCAAAAAGATTCCTCCGAATTTACGACGCAGTCACTCGACTCCTGTGTGACAGTCGCGCTCGCCATGTCCCAGTCGAGGCCCGCCCACGTCACATCTTGCGACGGCGGGAGGTATGGCTTGGGAACGGTTACTTTGAAACCTAACCGTGTGACGTGGTGGACGACAAGGAGAATGTCGTGTACACAGCGTGTGGAAGAGTTTGCGGCGATGAGCCAATCGTCCAAGGAAAACAGGAGCTGAAGACCCTGACTGAGCAGGGGAGGCAAGGCCTGTCCGACGAGGGTCGTAAAGACTCACGGTGCGATATTGAGACCAAAGGGCAACCCGTCGAACGTGAACACCCTGTCGTGCAGCTGGAGCGCCAGATAACCCTGGAATCGAGGAGCTATCGGTACATGCCAGGAAGCATCCAGGAGATCCAGGGATACCCCCCAGCAACCGGGACGGAGCGCCAACCGCACTCGACTGACGGTAAGCATCCGAAAGTGGTCGTTCACGATATGCAGATTGAGGCACGACAGGTCGACTACCGGTCACATCGCATCGCCGTCCGTCATGGGGACCAGAAAGACATGCGATAGGAAGACCCGCTGTTGAGGCGAGACTTCCCGAATTTCCCATCCATGTGCATGGACAGAATAACCTTGGCTACGTCTGGGGAGACTGGCCGATGTCTGGCAGGCCTTCTGAGTGGAGGCTTGGACCGCCACCTCTAGGACAGACCCCGCTTTACTACCCGATGTGCCCACGATCGGCGAGGCCACTGCCGATAGTGGGGACGAAAAAAGACGGTAAGGGCACCGTGTGTGATAGTCACCACCGATCCGGCGAGAGTCTTGCGCCGGCCGATGAACTCCTCGCTTCAGGCCTACTCGCCGAGAGGAAGCCTCAATAACGAGTTGCCGAGAGGGGCGAGGTGGTGAACGACGCCCATACTGATGTCGTGTCGGAGACTTCACCACCTGGCGCCTCCCCGCAGAAGGTCCCCGCCAAGCCTGGCGTCCTCGCTACGAGCCGACCAGCCGACCCCAACTTAGGGAGGAAGCGGTGGAGGAGGGTCGTGACACCCCAGGTGGACGGGGCGTGAAGCGCCCCGCAGCCGCAAAGAGGTAAGTCCCTTGCCATGGAGGAGCAGAGAAGAGCCCCTCCGTAGCGAGCTCAGAAAGCAACAGCTATGTGCGGACCTCAGCCAGCGCCAGTGTACAAAAGGACACCCACAGAGACTGCCGACAACGCGCAGCCTCATGGATAGTACACCGAAGGTCGCCGACAGAGTTTGGGGCGAGCTGCAGTTGCTCTCGCCGTAAGTGTTCCCCACCCTTCCTGAGCTCCCCAGCCGGCTGAGCTTCAAGAAGCCTGAGGTGAAGCCGAGCTAGGTGCAGTTGCAATAAGAGGGTGGAGAGCATGCGAGCAGTGCGCTGTCGGAGCTTGTGATCCTGCTCCAGGGCACTCATCTCTGGTGGTGTGAAGGAGGAGTGAGGCATATGTTCGAAAGTTAACGTAGGGGCATTGAACCAGGCCCAATACTGAGATGAGACCCCGGACGAAGCCAGGACTAGGTTCGACATGTATGAGCAGTCGACCGGAGGGAGTGGTGAAGACCCCTCCTCTGACCGAACCCCGAAGTCGATGCCTTCCGCCAGCCACAATCCCAGGAACCGTCCTCGAGATGAGGGAGCGCGATCATGAGGTTACCCTCCACTTCCCGAGCATTCTTCATCAGAGGAAGGCCCGCAATGGCCGACAGAGCGGGCGCGTCAACATGTATGTCGTGTCGAGCAAAGTCCGACCAGAACTTGGGAGACCCAGAGGGGGACCCTGAGGACGGTAAGTAAAAAATTGGAGATCCGCCCTCCCAGGATGAGCCCTGATGTCCACCTCTGGGACTAGGCCGTCCAGGGTCAAAGCCCGAAAGTGCCTATTGACGTTGACCTGCACCTGCCCACTCTGAAGCACAGGGCGCTCCCCCTGTGCATGCGTAAGAGCTCGCTCCGGGCGGGACGCCGCCACGTTCCTCCAAGACGACGGCTCTCCGTAAAGGGAAGGGAAGTAACGTTTAGGGATCTTAAACTTCCTGAGGGACGGATCGTGGACAGGCTGACCAACCAGCCCCAGTCCATTCCCAGGTAGTATGACAAAAGAAGTCGATGCTGCCTGGGAGCGAGCGGGAGGAGGGACAACCGGAGCAGCAACCACAGGTTGAGCAGGTTTAGTAGGCAGGTGGTACACAAAAGGCGGATAAGCCTGGTGCGGATGGAGGCAAACAGTTCAGAGTTGGCTTCCTGAGCCTTGCCTGGGGCCACTTGTATGGCCTGAACTGGACTTAGCCATCCAGGTTTGTCGGCTGGTGGTGAAGGCGATGACGAGACGGAACGTAGACGCTTCCGACGTCTGGGTGACCGACGAGGCAAAGGCGTATAGCGAGGTGACTCTCTTGGCGAGTCGTCTGCCCACTCGCCTTTGACCTCCTCTCCGCTCCTGTCACCCTCGTCCTCCAGGGCCATACCGTCCTCCTCCCGGACAGCACCGAAGACCTCGCTACAGACACCGTGTACGGCCAGAGGGACGTACTGAGCTTGTCTACCGGGAGAAGGGTGGCTACACTGGAAGTCCGGGTCTACATACGAAGGAGACCCCGGAGTAGCACTGGGTGACAGAAGAGGAGTGGCAGTATCAAACAGGGCCCCCGCCTTTGTAGGCAGAGGAGCCGGTGGTAACATCGGCGGAGGAGCAGACGGTAGATGGCCCAGGAGATCGCACAGGGGAAGCGACAGGGCGGCATGGAGTCGTAGACCGTCTGCGACGTGGTGAAGGAGAGCGGCGCCTCTCCTTCCTCTCGGTGATCGCGGAAACAGTAGAGACGTCCGAACGAGGCACTTGAGGAAAGGCGGCCTGGCGCCTTGTAGACACCAGAGGAAGGGTAAACATGGCGCGCACCCCCTCGTCCATGAAGCGTGGAATCCGATGGAGGTGGTCCTTGACATAGAGTGCTATCCCCGACCACGTAGCGCAGAGGCGAGACCTTGCCTCATCAGCGTCCGGGGATGTAGGGCGAGACTCAATGGTCAATAGCGATGAGACACGGACTACACCTCCGAGGGTTAAACCCATCGCGGCTGCAGCATGCGACATGGGTGGGACACTCTCCATGTCCAACGCTCATGGCAGGACGGGCACACCCATGGCGTGCGCAGGGAGGAAGTGACATCCTCACAGCAATCGGAAAGTAAAAAGTTACTGATGTCCCATGTATGAAGCACAGGGAATGTGAGCATGCACAACAGTGTGAATGACCCCTGAATCCTAGAAATGGAGTACCCCCTCCCCCTCTCCCCTATTTGGAAGGGAAGGACGAAAAGGGACCCCTTGAAAGGATGGCTATACAGGAGTACAATGCATGGTAGCAAGCACAAAAAACTTAAAGAGACCCCTGAATAACTACAGGCACAAAAGCGCTCACTAGACCTTGAAACTGGAGCACTGTTTATGAAAGCGTGTATCCCCCCCCCCCCCTTGTGTGAGGTGAAGGGTGAAGAGGTACCCCCCATGTGGAGGGTCAGGGAGAGACCAGGTGAACCAGCAACATTGCAAAGAACCCCAAAAGCCCAGGTCAGAAAAGACCAAGGGGCAGGTTCAAGGCCCCAGAAGTAAAGCATGAAAAGCCTAATAATTGAAGAGGATAATAATACCCGAAGGTTGAAGGTACTGAAGAGGAGAAGATGACCCAGGGTACCAATCAGAGCGGAGTGGGAACACAGTCTGATGAAAAAGAGCAGGTCGTGAACTATCGCAACTGAGTCCCCATATAGAGGCAAGGCAAAGTTCACCTAGCACCGACCCAGAGCGGAGCGGACCTGAACGGCCCGCTCCGCTCTGGGGCGGAAACACCGCTCTGGAGTGGAATGTAAGCCGTGCCCCAGAGCGGAGGGTGCTGTATGTCGAAGGATTTGCCCTGGAGGCCTAGGCATTTGAGGGAGCGTGATTGGGTCCGTAGGAATATGGAAGAGAACCGACCTAGAGCGGGAAATCCCGCTCCAGGGCGGGGCGGTTTCAGTACCCCCCGAGTCTTGAGGTCGAGGGCATCAGTATGCAAGTCCGAGGACCGACCTCTAGCGGGACAGCCTTCGCTCCAGGGTGAAAATAGTAAAAGGAAGAGAACCGACCTATAGCGGGAATTCCCGCTCCAGGGCGGGGTGGGTAGGCCTACACAGGTGAACCTACAAAAAGTTCCAGTGAAACCCCACACACCAGGTCAGAGTAGACCAAAAGTCAGTTTCACTTCCCATGAAAGTATCGCATTTCCCCCCAAAAAAGGAGGGAATAATACCTGAAGGCCTTTAGGCACCGATGAGGAAGTGGAGAAATGAAGCTGCAGTGACATCACAAGTCCGCTCCCAGAGTGAGAAATGTCCGCTCCCAGAGCGGGAGATTTACGCTCTATGGGCGGGAATGACTCGCTCCCAGGGCGGGAACGTACCGGCGAGTGGGCGGGAATGTCCGCGCACCGGGCGGAAACGTCCACGAGCGGAGCGGGCCACAGCCTGTGTGAAAAAACAGAAGAGCGTGAACACCCAGCCAACTAGCCTCTGGTATTGAGGCAGTAAAAGCATCCCACTCCGCTCTGGGAGCGGGTAATCCCGTTCCCAGAGCGGAGCGGGGGTTGAGAGGCCGCTCCCAGTGCGGAGCGGCAATGGCGGGAGGCGGACGCAAGCAGCTTTTAAGGCTCCGGCATATGTTCATGGGAAAGGATAATTAACACGGAATATCGAGTGCATACGGAGCTAGCAAGGAGACGAAGGACTCGTGAAGTGTTTGGAAGATATATTGCTGTGGTGGAGGGGTGATATATAGTGTAATAAGAGTAGAGTAACGGGACAGCGGTAGTGTTGTGAGTTGTTGAGATTGTAAACAAACATGACGGAGGGAATTTCGGGACTGACGGAGGCGGAAGAAAGGCTACAACGTTTTCGTGGGTTTAAGAGCACAGATGAGAAGTTAGAAGAGGTTATTAATGTTGTGAAGGATTTGGAAAAGTGGAAGAGTGATACGGAGAAATGGAAGGGGGATATTGGTGAGAAAGTTAACCCTCCAGCCCCGGCTATTATATTATATAATTTCGCCGAAACCCGGGGAATCCCGCGCATCTCCAAGCGTATGTGTGTTTCGTACCTGTAGAATGGCGTTAAGTAGAGCTCTCTAAGTCAACTGGTTCAGTTGTGATGACGATTTCATTGGAGATAACTTTGTGGCAAAAACAGCCACTTTACACTACTTAACAATAACATACAGGCACACACGAACAAGCGACGCACTCCTTCTTGTGGTCGAAGATGCGCGGCGTCGGTCCAGCCGGCTGTTGTTTACATGCGTCGGACGGACGCCTCGCACACCAAGCTTACAGGCTTTCAAGCTTATGGGTTTCTCAGAGCCCTACCAGGTAGCGCGGGGGGTGTTTGCTATGGGTACCTCAGAGCCCTACCGGGTCTGGAGGGTTAAGGTACTGTGTGTACTGTGTGGTGTGTCAGGTGGGGAAGGGAATAGGCCTAGCGAAGGAAGCGAATGTAGACCTATTTCGGAAGTTAATAATAGCCTAGAGATGGTATTGAAAAGGGTAGATGAACTGGGAGCAGAGAATATGGCATTGAAGGAGCAGCTGAAGGAATACGAAGGACGATTCAAGGAAGTAAAGGAGTCAACTGCATGGACGGTGGTAGGTGAACAGAAAGTTAAGGATTTGGAGGATATTATGAAAGAGCAAAAGGAAGAAATGAATATGACCAAAAAAAGTTTTGAGAGTGCAGTTGTAGGGGTCATGAAGAACAAGGAGAGTGTCGTGAGGGAGGCCATGGACAGGGATAGGGGTGTAATCATGCATGGAGATATAGAGGCTCATATGAATGATAATGGAGTGAGAAAAGTGAGGGATATGGAGAAAGTGAAGGAGGTCATGAAAGGTGTGGATGTGGATGTGGACGGATGTGGATGGGAAGTGCAGGTGGAGGAAGTCAGTAGGATAGGTAGATATAAAAGGGGAGAGATGAGACCTATAAGAATACAGTTTAAAACCAGGGCAGTGGCAGAGACAGTGACAAATTTTAGTTGGAGGCTAAACACAAATGAAGAACTGAAACATATAAGACTAAAGAAGGATTTGAGCATAGAACAAAGAAAAAAAAAAAAGGAGTTACAAGAAAAGGCTGATGCAAATAATGGAAAGTTGGGTGAGGAGGATAAGAGGAATTTTTATTGGAGAGTGTGGGACGGGAAATTGAAGAAGTGGTTTATACGAATAGAAGGGAGAAGGAGATCAGGGAGGGAAGAGAATGTGATAGGAGTTGTGACGGAGTTGGAGAACAGGGTGGAGGTGTCACAGGGAGAGACAGGAGACAAAACTGCAGACCCAGTAGTGCTAAGGGGGGAGTAGGGTACAAACAGGAGGAGCGGGATGGTGTAGTTGCTGAAGGAATGGTAGATAGATTAAGGAATATGTTTAGTAATGTGGATGTGTTTACCCAGGACAAGTAAAGAGAACTGATATGTAGGTTGCAGGATGAAGAGGAAAAACCTGATGTCATAGCCTTACAGGAAGTAAGACCAAAAAATGCTAGAATTGAAAGGGAACTGGTGGAGTATAGTTTGGAGGGTTTTGAGTTATATGAGAGGAATGCTATTAGAGCAGAGGTTGGAAGAGGACTGTTTATTTATGTAAGAAAAGAGCTCAAGGTAAATGAGGTGGATATGAGACAGCAGTATTGTGAGTATTTGTGTATTGAAGTAAAATGTGCAAGAGGATCAATTCTAATTGCCTCTATATATAGAAGCCCAAATAATAGTAGGGAAGAGGATGATAACCTACTGAAAGCAATGGAGGAAATAGATAATAGAGAGAACAAATATAAGATTTTGATTGGAGATTTCAATTTGCCAAGGATCAACTGGGCAAATTGTACTACTCCAGCGGGACAGTGTAGCCTGGAAAACAAGTTTATAGAGAAAGTGAGAGATTGTTTTTTAACGCAACATATTACAGAGATGACAAGATATAGAGATGGGACGCAGGGGAGTGTACTTGATTTGATTTTTAGTAATGAGGAGGATATAGTGGAACATGTCAATGTGGATAGCCCTATAGGTCGTAGTGACCATGCCTGTATAAGTTTTAGTTGCAATATTAAAACAGAGAGGGATAATAGAAGCAATACAAAAATATACATGTATGATAGAGCAGATTATGAGCTGCTGAGAAGGTGTTTGGACATTGACTGGGGGGAATACTTGACTGGTGAAGATGCTGAAGGAATGTGGAGGAAGATTAGAGTCAAACTGGAGAATGCTGAATCCAAATGTGTACCAGTAAGGGAATATAAGGATAAAACAAAATTGAGGAAAAGAACGAACCCAGAATTGCCAATGAAAAGAAAGCTTTGGACATTGATAAGAAGAAAGAAACTCTTGTGGGAAAGACTATAAAATTGTTAAAAAAGAACAGGGGGTCTAGTATAGAAGCTAAAGAAGTGGATTTGGAACACAGACAAATAAACAATAAACTAAGATGGGAGACAAGGAGGGGGGTGAAGGAGAGGGAGAGAGAGATTGCTAGAAATGTGAAGGATAATCCAAAAATATTCTGGAAGTACATTCAGGAAAAGTTAACAAGAAGAGTAGGTATCCCAGAACTGATAGGAGACCTGGATGATGAGAATAGAGCAGAAACTGATAAGGAGAAAGCAGAGGTGCTGGGGAAATACTTTGGGGAGGTACTAACAGTGGAGTCGGTTGATGCAGTGCCTATTATTCCCATCAAACAGGCACCAGCACTAGAACTAATAGAATTTTCCCATGCTAGAATAAGGAGGGCTATAGAAAAAATGAACAGAAGTAAGTCCCCGGGACCGGATGAGATACATCCAAGAATCATAAAGGAAGGAGGTGAGATGTTAGTAGAGCCATTAAAAATGTTATTTGAGGTATCTTTTAATACAGGACAAATCCCGATGGACTGGAGAGAGGCGAACATAACAGCTATATTTAAGAAGGGAAAGAGAAATGACCCAGGAAATTATAGACCAGTCAGTTTGACAAGTGTTGTGTGTAAACTAATGGAAACGGAAATTAGAGAAGGAATAATGGAGCATATGAAATCAAACCAACTTTTCAGTGGGAGACAGTTCGGATTCTTGCCGGGGAGGTCGACGGTACTACAGCTAATTAAGGTGGTAGATGATTGGATGCAATCTGGAGAATGGTGATGTTATAGACGTGGTATATTGCGATTTTATGAAGGCCTTCGATAAGGTCCCACATAAAAGGTTGATAGAGAAAGTTAGAAGCTATAGTATAGGGTAGAAATGTGTGAAATGGATAGAAGCCTTCCTGAAAGATCGGAGACAGAGGGTACTGGTGAATGGAATAGGCTCGGGGTGGAGGGAAATTACAAGTGGGGTACCTCAGGGATCTGTGGTGGGACCACTACTGTTCGTTATATTTATCAACGACTTACCTGAAGTTATAACCAATGGAAGTGAGATATACCTGTATGCGGATGACACTAAGCTGTATAGAAGAGTGAGGAGTAAGGAAGATGTAGGTTTTCTTCAAGGAGATGTGGAGGGCATGAAGGGATGGTCTGAACATTGGTTAATGCCTTTTCATCCAAAAAAATGCAAGTACATACGGATTGGGACTAGCAAGATAGACAAGGTAGGATACAGCATGTATGAAGCGATGGAGGAAGTGAATTCAGAAAAGGATATAGGAGTAGTGATAGACAATAAGTTAAATTTCTCAGAACATTTAGCGGAAAAGATAAACAAAGCCAATAGAATTGTAGGGCTGATAAGGAGAACATTTGTGTCACTTGACGAAGAAATATTCAGGAATCTCTATACAGCGCTGGTTAGGCCGCACTTGGAATATGCGAACCAGGTGTGGGCTCCATATATGGTATAGGATATAGAAGCAGTGGAGAAAGTGCAGAGGAGAGCTAGCAAGCTAGTACCAACGTTGAAGAACGCGGGCCATGAGCAGAGGTTGAGGACACTGGGACTTCCGACACTGGCATATAGGAGAAAGAGAGGGGATATGATAGAGACTTTTAAGATAGTGTCAGGAAAGTACGATGAGGATGTGTGTGAAGGTATCTTCTTGATGCGGGAGGGAACAAGAACGAGAGGACACTCTAAGAAAATTTACAAAGAAAGAAATAGGCTTGAGAAGGCAAAGAACTCATTTTGTGATAGAGTGGTAAATGAGTGGAACGCACTGCCCCAGTATGTAGTCGATTCCGAATCAATAAGGAAGTTTGAAAGTAATCTTGATAAAGCATGGGGAAGACAAGATTTGAAGTTTGATTATAAAGCAAAAATACAGAATAGTAAAAATGTTGCGTCTGCTGCCGCTGCCGCCAACACAGTGAACGACCGCAGTAGTGCAAGTACTGGCACTGAGCTGGATACACAGGCCTAGTTTGCCTTTTTCCAGAGGATCTACTGTAAGAATACTGTAAGAAATAGTCTAGGCCTCAGGCACGCCGGTGAAAGGCGTCGGGCAAGCACAGCAGACGTGGGAGCGTCTGTGTAATGGGGTATTGTTAGCACGACCAGTATGTCGGACGGCAGTGACCAGCAGGGAGCAGCCAAACAATCAGAGGATCACTGAAGACCGCATAATATGCGGGGATCCTGGGGTATACGGCAGACGAACCAGATAAGGAACGCTGACACTGTTGCCAACTCAAAAAGTACCAAGAAGATGGTTTCACAGTCTCTAGATTTTCAGGAGCCGTGCATGATATGCCGGACTGATCTGGTAACAGTGTGAATAGTTAGCAACAGCCCCCCGTCGACTAAGGCGAGGCCCCGCACACTAGGCCACGCCAACAGTCGGATTAGCGACCCACTAACGGAGGTAACCAGGGCTCCATCGCCAGGCCTTTGTGGGCCAGGAAATGACCTCAATAGGGAAGGAAACCCTATGAGGAGGCTAAATGAAAGAGAAATAAGAGGCCTGTGCCCCCCTCTCAGACATCAAGGTAGCCTAGCCTAGGAAACTCAGATAGTGTGACACCACTTCGCGAAATGAGTTGCAAAAGCAAATGCAGTGACAATAAGCCCTAAATGAATAGAACCTATCAGTAAACAAAACTAAGCCACTGCGAGTGAATAAAAATAAAAATACAGGCAAAGGCCTAATGAATGAGTCGCCAAGAGACGACGCATGCGCAGACGCAAAAATATAGAGTGACCAACAAGTTTTGACGCCATACTCAAATTAAAACACATTAGAGCCCATTTTTGGCGTGCCTACATCACGGATCCTCTGTCTAGAACCTCAGGTGCCTTAAATAAGGCCCACAACTCACCCAAAAGGGAAGGCGACAGGAGTGGAGAGCACAAATAATGGAGCATAAAAAAACGCGTGGTTACATTGTGAGTAGCGTGAAACAGATGATCTGCCAGCCCAATCGGGCTAGGAGGTACGCCCATGACAACGGCGTAAGAAGCCAGATAGAATGGGCAATATTCTTGAATTTTCTTTCTTTCTCATCAATATTTTCTCTTTTCCTTTTCAAATAGTGGCCTCAAAAGTGTGTACAACGTACCTAGTAGAGAGAGTAAGGTGCTACTCTAGATGTTATCGATTTTTATCGCGCTAGTGATTACGATAATTGCCCGCTCTAGAACGGAACGGAATTATACGATAAGTATATAGCTCTACGTAGAGGCTACTACTAAATATGTTTTTTTACACTATTTACATACATATTTATTTATTTATACTTCCTTGTGGAATGGAGCGAAGCAATTTAGGTTGTCAGACAGGCACAGGGCGACCTGACAAGTGTCGCACATCCACCGTGACCGATGTATGTCCACCTTCTTGCTGCAAAGCTTGCACTTCTGCCGCATGGTCACAAAACTTGACATGTGATGGGTCTTGGTGTCCTGTTGCTCAACAGGACTTCCGATTGAACTCCTCTGGCCTCTCCTCGGTAGTTGTATTGGTGGCGTTGGAGAGTCGATGGAGTTCCTCGTGGCCCGCGCTGCCAATACTTTTGTGCATCTTATAAACATGGAGATGTCCAGGCGAAAGTGCTTCAGGGGCATTGTTCTTTCCCCCAAGGCGACACTATAGGTTTGACTCCTGTAAGGAGATAAAGAAAACCTAATATTTAGTAGTGGCCCCGTAATCATTGACGAACATGCCTATTACATAAGGCACCCTCTTCAAACACTCATCCGCCGTAGTTTGAATCTACCGCGCAGAGCATAACAAATTTGAGGAGCCTTCATCGTGAGCGCACGCAACCTCACTCATGGCTTCAGTCATTATGAATTGGGTTCTCACTACGAAAAAACTTCGTAAAAAATAAAAACAAAAAGAAAATAAGAATAACTATTCAATAAGCTTTCCATAATATCGTGGATGTACTTGTGTGGATCTTTGACCAGACGCTGACTCGGGCGTCATTCTTCCTTCACTGACATATCAAGTAAACCAAAAATCCTTAATACATCAACGAATGGGAAGGGGATGGTCGGGAGGGCCCCAGTCGTCAATGATTACGGGGCCACTACTAAATATTAGGTTTTCTTTATCTCCTTACAGGAGTCAAACCTATAATTTATTAGTGGCCCCTCCATCATTGACGAACATGCCTGATATCTAAGACTGGAGGGGGACATTCGTAATCATATCATAACTCTAGTAAAAGCAGATAATCAAACAACCACATAGTATTCTTACTTCGAAAAAATATATATTTATTAGCGTAGCATATAAATACAAAAAAGGGGTTCAAGCAGGAGCGTGCTTCAAAGAAGCCTGCTTGATAAAAAGGGTTAACTCTTGAAATTCTGCGAACAGATCTGTAAGTTAAAAAGGCACCCCACTCAACATAAGTGGTGAGGGCGGGTGCTCAACCCCGAAAAGGGTTGAAATAGGGGAGCTATCCCCCCCGCCAAAGGCGGCTTTCTAGGGCCTTTCCTAGCTGATGCTGAGAGGATTGGGTTCTAGTCATGTGGTGATGGGCTGGTCTATCAGAGTGAGAACTGAGCAATCTCTGCCATACCCATAGCTTACTCTGACTGTTCCTTTTACTTATATATTTTCTAGATGTCACGTGACGGCGTCTCTAACGTGGATTGACCTCCCAATCTACCAAGATTGGAAGCCAAAGCGTCACATTTTTCCCTTGCCCCTGAACTTTCTCTTCATAATTGCTGAGGGGCACAGGGCCCTGGGTGGGTCTTTGGTTTCCCGGGCGTTTCCGCACCCTCCTCAAGCTCCCCGCCATGGAGTGGCTTCGGTCACCCAGGCTTTATTGTGGTCGGCGGGGAGGGTTCTGTGGGGGCGCTCGGTTATGGCCTTGGCCTTGCTCGGGGCCTTGGGGCTGTTCGGCCAGGCAGCTTGGGGAACAACAACAACAACAACATAAGTGGTGAAAAATAAAAACTTATAAGTTTACATGTGCACATATAACCCCATAATAATAGTGGATACATCTTGCAAAATATATCCAATGCTTAAAATTAAATTGCTTTCACAGCTAAAACTACTATAACAACACTGTTGTTTGTACTACCATTGTACTAGCACAATTTCCTGCACTGAATAGTACAGAGAAATTTTCATATCACACTACTCATAACTAGTATCACAGCTCTTATACTCCGGCGGGGTCTAGGGTGTCCTATGTTACACTGACTGCATCCCCCCCCCCCTTTTTCCTTGAAATTAAACCAAAAGTAACTTAAGGGCCACCTAGACCCTCTGCCTTAAAGCTATACATGGCAAGGAAGGTTTGTCTAGAGCTACTGACAGGTATCGAGTCAAAAACGTATGATTAGAGGCCCACAAATGTGTGGACGTAATATCTTCCACAGAAAAATTCTTAAGGAAACGCAAAGAGGCTGCCCATTTGCATAAATCGTGGGCCCTACCCACAACGCCGGGATTACTCTCTTTAATGACCTCGACCAAAAGAGAAGCCAATCTACGTTTCAGCAATCGCTTACCCGTACTTGCTACCCATAAAGCACCCTGGGGGTTTAGAGGAGCTACTCTCAAATATTTGGTTAGAGCCTGCACTGGACATAAATTATGGTGCACCTTTCCCCTTTTCAACGCCGGCACAGTGAACTCTGAAAACACGTGTTCACTGTGCTCATTCTTGGCTATGAACCCTGGGGAAGGTGCAATGTGAATACACTCATTAAGCCTACCAAACCTGAGGCAATTAGGTGTGTTGCTCAAAGCAGACCCGCATGAGGAAATCCAATGCCCTGTGAGGAACGACCAACCCCGTGAATGACTCAAACGGTACCCAAATGGTTGACAGGCGGGCCCTAAGCGTGGTGCATATGTTGGGATGCGTTTCAAAAATAACCAAATGAGGTATGGAAACACGAACGCCACCGACGGGCGTGTCTGTGATGTGTTGGTCATCCCAGAAGGAAAACCGTGCCAGTGAGAGACGGAAGTCTGCGACTGAGAATGTGTCCAGTGGAGAGGATTTGACAGTCAAAGATTGACTAAACTTCGGCAGCCACCCTGCCTCACAAACATCCACGATGTGAAGGCCAACGAGGTCCCTAGGTCACCAATCGATCCCAAGCGGAAATCGGGGAACGATAGGGGAACAGGACTTGGGCGCCACCGCCACAGCTGAGCGGACCAGGCGTGTGCCGGCCAGATGGAAATGAACAACCAAACAAAGTCCATGTATCCACTCAGCCTGTGGAGGACTTTGCACATCAAAAAGGGCGTCGGGTGGCGGAAACACATCGAATACGGTGTGTTGGAAAGACCAAACTACCCGGGCGCTCTGTCCCATCTACAGAGCAACCGCCCATAGGTTGGCAGTCCCGGGTAAGTAGCTAACACGCAGTGTGACGGTGTAAAGGAGTGCGTGGTAAAACAGGTACCCCGCCAGGTCCTGAAAAACGAAAAGACTACGCAGACACCTGACTCAGGGTGACAGGCGTGCTCGACCTGGTCCCAGTCGAGGCCCGCCCACGGCACATCGTGCGACGGTGGAAGGCAGGACTCGGGAACGGCGACTAGGAAACCGAACCGAGGAACGAGGAGGAACAAGGAGAGCGTCGTGTACACAGTGTGTGGGAGAGTTCGCGGAGAAGATCCCACCCACCAAGGAAAAATAGGAGCGGAAGACCCCGAGTGAGCAGGGGAGGCAAGGCCAGTCCGACGAGGGTCGTAAAGGCAGGAGGGGCGACATGGAGACCGAAGGGTAAACCGCCGAATGTGACATAATTAGAGTCATCAATACGAGGCACGACAGGTCGACCACCGGTCACAACACCTCGCTGTCCGTCACGGAGACCAGAAAGACATGCGACAGGAAGCCCCGCTGGTGAGGCGAGACTTCCCGAATAATCCCATCCACGTGCATGGACAGAATAACTTAGGCGACGTCTGGGGAGACAGGCCGATGTCACGCAGGTCGCCGGAGTGGAAACGTGGACCGGCACCTCGAGGACAGACCCCGCCGTATTACCCGGCGTGCCCACGAACGGCGAAGCTAAACCGAGAGTGGGGACGCAAGAGCCGGTAGGGGCCCCGAGTCTGGCGGCCTCGTTACGAGCCGGTCTGCCGACCCCAACTAAGGGGAAGCGGTTGAGGAGGGTCGTGACATCCCAGGCGGACGGGGAGCGAAGAGCCCCGCAGCAGCAAAGAGGGAAGATCCCTGCCATGCAGGGGCAGAGAAGAGCCCCTCCGGAGGGAGCACAGAAAGCAACAGCGACGTGCGGACCTCAGCTGGCGCCATTGTACAGAAGGAAAACCACAGAGACTGGCGACAACGCGCAGCCTCATGGATGGAAGGGACACTGAATGAAGCCGACGGAGGCGATGGCGAGCTGCAGTCGCACTCGCCCGAATTGGGCCCCACCCTTCCCGAGCACCCTAGTCGGTCAGGCTACAATAAGCCTGAGGGGAAGCCGAGCTAGGTGCCGTTGTTCGAAGAGGGTGGAGAGCATGCGAGCAGTGCGCCGCCAGGGCTTGTGAACTCGTTCCAGGGCACCCTTCTCTGGTGGCGTGAAGGAACGTGGCATACGTTCAGAAAGATAACGGAGGGGCAAAGAACCAGGCCCAAAATGGAGGTGAAACCCCGGATGAAGGCATGACGAGGCTCGACACGGAGGAGCAGCCGACAGGAGGGAGTGGTGAAGAACCCATCTCCGATCGAACCCCGAAGTCGACGCCCTCCGTCAGCCACAAGGAACAGTAAAAGATAAACTATGGAATGACACTACTGAAACTCATACGAGGCCGACAGACTGGGCGCGTCGACATGTACGTCGTGTCGAGCAAAGGCTTCGAGCTGTACCTGCCAACTCGCAGGCACCGGGCGCACCCCTTGTGCATGTGTAAGAGCTCGTTCCTGGCGGGATGCCGGCACGTTCCCCCACGATGACGGCTTCCCGTATAGGGAAGGGAAGCGACGTCCGTTAGGGACCTGAAACGTCCCGAGGGACGGAACGTGGACAGGCCGACCATCCAGCCCCAGGCTACATGCAGGGAGCATGACTAAAGAAGTCGATGCCGCCTGGGAGCGAGTGGGAGGATGGACAACCGGAGCAGCAACCACAGGTAGAGCAGGTTACGTAGGCAAGAACACCGCCCAGTACGGAAGCACGCCCGGAGATCGTACACGGGAAGAGACAGGGCGGCGTGGAGCCGTAGACCGTCGGCGACGTGGTGAAGTAGAGCGGCGTCTCCCCTACGACCCGGCGTCCTCAGAAACAGTAGGGACGTCCGAATGAGGCACTGGGGGAAAAGCGTTCAGGCGCCAGGGAGACAGCAGAGGGAAGGGGAAGCATGGCACGCACCCTTTCGTCTAGGAAGCGCGGAAACCGTCGGAGGTGGTCCTTGACAGAGAGAGCGAAACTCCGATCATGTAGCTCAGAGGCGAGACCTTGCCTCTACAGCGTCCGGGAACGTAGGACGAGACCCAAAGGTCAATATCGACGAGACACGGTCTACACCTCTGAGGGTTAAACCCATCGCGGTTGGAGCATGAGACATGGGTAGGACTCTCCATGTCCCAACGGGCATGGCAGGACGGGAACCCCCATGGTGTGCGCAGGGAGGAAAGGACATCCTCACTGCAACCGGAAAGGAAAAATATACCGATGGCCCATGTATGAAGCGCCCCAGGCAGAGCAGGGGAAGAAGGCAGGCGGGCCACAAAGAGTTACCACAGGTAAATAGGAGGGACGGTAGTAGAGCGTCCCAAGAATACCGCCATGTACATAAGCATGGGGCGGATGGAGGCAAACCGGTCAGCGGTGGCCTCCTGAGCCTCGGGTGGAGCCACATGGATGGCCGGAACCGGACAGAGGAGTCGGAGATCGTCGGTGGGATGGGGAAGGAGAGCGACGACCCACCTTCGTTTCGGAGTCCTCGGAAACAGCCAGGACGCCCGAACGAGGCACTTGGAGGAAAGGCGATCTGGCGCCTTGTAGACGTCTGACGCGCACACCTATGGCGTGCACAAGGAGGAAGTGACATCCACATCGCAATTGGAAAGTAAAAGATATTGATGTCCCATGTATGAAGCACAGGAAATGTGTGCAAGCACAATATTGGTAAAAACCCTTGAATCCTTGATAGGAGAGTACCCCCTTCCCCTGGTGAGGAAGGGAAGGACGAAAAAGAGGGGGCCCTTCGAAACAGGCATGAGGGCAGAAAAGCGCACAAAAGTGGTCACTACACCCTGCAAATGGAGCACCTTTCATGAAAGTGAGTATCCCCCCCCCCCCCCTTGTGCGTGGTGAGGGGTGAAGAGGGACCCCCCATGCGGAGGGTCAGGGCAAAGAAGAAGCAAGTGCAAAGAACCCCGTGCAAGTCCCGAGAAGGAAGGCATGAAAAGCCTTATAATGGAAGAGGATAATAATAATACCCAAAGGTTGAAGGTACTGAAGAGAAGAAGACACCCAAGGGTACCATCAGAGTAGAGTGGGAGCACAATCTGATGAAAAGGAGAAGTCCGTGAACTACTGCAACCGAGTCCCTATACAGAGGCAAAGCAAAGCACCGTAGCACCGACCCAGAGAGGAGTGGACCAGAACGGGCCGCTCCGCTCGGGGGCGGAAATCCGCTCTGGAGCAGAATGGAGGATGTAGGATGAATGGAGGATGGGTGGAACTCACCACCCGGTGAGGAACCCGTGGCGAGAGCAGAGCGAAGTAGACATACTACACTGGAACCAGAAGAAAACAACCCTGTGAAGACCCCGTGTAGGCCATGGGAAGGCATGCATGTATGTCATCGACAGTAACAAGAATAAAGCCTGTTTGTAAGCACCATGAAAATAAAGGCCATGGCAATGCACGCATGTATGTCATTGGCAGAGTCAAGACGAAAGCCTGTTCGGAAGCACCACGAAAAAACCACAGAAAGTCGATGAATCCTTAAGAAGGCCAAAGAGTGCCCCCGAAATGGGAGGCCTGGCAGGAGTATCAGTCATGAGGTCATGCACAAAATAAAGATCAGAGATCCCAGAATAGGCTACAGGCACCAGGTCAGGGAGTAGCCTAAAAGCTCTTACTAGGCCTGGAGACTGGAGTGCCATCCAAGGAAGGAGAGTGCCCCCCTTCCCCCCCCCATGTTCCCCTGGAAGTTAAAGCTGAAGAGAACCCTCCAAAAGGAGGATCAGGAAGGCCATAGGGGAACCAGCAAGAGGCCAAAGAGCCCCAAACCCCGAGGTCAGAAAAAACCAAGTGGTAGGCTCAACCCTCTGAAGAACTGAAGGAAACCCCACCCCAAAATATAATGGAGACTGATACCTTAAGGCCAGTACCAGTGAAGAGGTCCTGGAGGTCAGAAAGCACAGCCTGGTAAAAAGGAGCATTAAAATACGTCTTAATGGAAGTGCAGGACGACAAGGCTAGGCCTAAACTGAGGCAAGAGTAGCGCGACTGTAAACGGCAACATCCGTTCGAGAGCGGAAAAGTACCGACATCGAGCAGGAACGTCCGCGTTCCAAGGCGGGCGGAATCGTCCGTATACGGACTCGTACGTTCAGGCGCGGGAAGTGGTATGAGACGGCAGTAGCGCGTGAGGGAAAAGGCCCGTCCGAGAGCGGAGAGGCCCAGATGGGCCCCGCCGTAAGCCGAGGACCCAGGAAAGGTAGCCTGGCAAGTCACAGCAGACGTGGGAGCGTCTGTGGGTAACAGACAGTGTGAAAACAGACCTCCGACATAGAACGGAAAGTCCCGTTCTAGAGCGTCTGTGGGTATCAGTCAGTGTGAAAACAGACCTCCAACATAGAACGGAAAGTCCCGTTCTAGATCGGAGGGGCCCAGTGAGACCATGGGACCGTAAATGAAAGGGCCGACCTAGAGCGGGAAGTCCCCGACCCAGGGCGGAAACCCATCGGTACGTGTCTGAGAGGTCTGTGGCACCATGAAGGTGGAAGGCCAGTAAAAGAAATGTCCCTTCCAAAAGCAGAGGGGCCCAAAGGTAACCCTCCTCAAGTCACAACAGGCGCGGGAGAGCCTGTGGGTAATCAAAACACGACCGTAAGAGGGGCAGTAGACAGAACAAAAACTGTCAGACAAAAACTCATCAGAACGGGCTACGTTCGCAGTTTTGTGGGACTGTAACCTTCAATAAAGAATGTGAATAGGCCAGGTGAAAAAACAGAAGTTAGCCTATTCGGTACCAGAGTCAGTAATATATGAAATTACATGGAGCCACCAGTTACTGTACCCTTGATGAGGGTAAGCAACAAGGGACCGAAGCGTCAGGAAGATAGAGCATTGGGGCCGCCCAACAAAACTGGGGCAGAAAATGCCAGATTGAGGAGGCCGCAGAGTCGTAAACCAAAACGCCCCCCTTCTAGGCTAGGCTAAAAACTAAAGGTAGCCTATTCGGTACTAGAGTCATTTGAAAAACTAATGTGAATAGGCTAGGCTAAAAAACGGAAGTTAGCCTATTCGGGACCTGAGGCAGTAATAAATGAAATTACAGGGAGCCACCAGAGACTGTACCCTTGATGAGGGTAAGCCACAAGTGACCGAAGCGTCAGGTAGACAGAGCACTGGGGCCGCCCAACAATACAGGGGCAGATTATGCCAGATTGAGGAGGCCGCAGAGCCGCAGTCTAAACCAAAACGCCCCCCTTCTAGGCTAGGCTAAAAGCGAAAGTTAGCCTATACGGTACCAGAGCCAGGAATACATGAAATTACAGGGAGCCATCAGTCACTGTGCCCTTGATGAGGGGAAGCAACAAGTGACCGAAACGTCAGGTAGACAGAGCACTGGGGCCGCCCAACAATACAGGGGCAGATATGCCAGATTGAGGAGGCCGCAGAGCCGCAGTCTAAACCAAAACGCCCCCCTTCTAGGCCAGGCTAAAAACGGAAGGTAGCCGAAACGGCACCCGAGTCAGTAATATATGAAATTACAGGGCGCCACCAGTTACTGTACCCTTGATGAGGGATATAATCAATACCGTAGGAGGGGCAGTAGACAGAACAAAAACTCATCAGAACGGGCTACGTTCGCGGTTTTGCGGGACTGTATCCAGGGAGACAGAGCACTGGGTCCGTCAAACAAAAAGTGAGCATTGTATGCCAGATTGAGGTTGCCACAGTGTTGAAATCCAAACCCCCCCCCCCCCCCTGGGCTAGGCCAAAAAAACGCGGAAGTTAGCCTATTCGGTACTTGAGGCAGTAATATATGAAATTACCTGGCGCACTAGTTCCCGCACTCTTGATGAGAGTCAGCAACAAGTAAAAGGACCATCAAAAGGGATCGGCCCTACAAGGGTCAGCGCCCTCCCTTCCAACCAACTAGAAGGGCACAAGTAAGCCTAGGCCTAATTTCGCGAAAAGAAATAGCAAAACTAAGGCAGTGACAAAAAACTTTAATGAAAGAACCGACTAAAGACAAAACGAAAGCCACCGCAAGTGAAAGAAAAACAAAAGGCAAAGCCTAATTGAACGAGTGACGCCCAAGTGGCGACGCATGTGCAGATGGCAAAAAATGAAGTAACCTCCAGTTTCAATGCTACACTCCAAGAAAAACACATTTGAGCCCATTTTTACAGCGTGCCTACAGCACTGATCATCTGTCTAGAATCACAGGTACCTTAAATAAGGCCCACAACTCCCCCAAAGGGGAGGTGACAGGTGTGGTAGGCACAAAAACAGAGCACCAGAAAAGGTGTGTCGTCATAGAGTGTAGCGCGAAAAGGAATGATCTAATGAACCCGGTCGGGTTGTGCGGTGGACCCGTGACAACGGCTTAACCCTCCAGCCCCGGCTATGTATTATATATATATTCCCCGAAACCCGGGGGTTTTGGTCGAAAAACGTCTACGCCTAGGCTACCGCATCTTTGTTATTTGGCTTGCTTCCGCATTCCCGCGCATCCCCAAGTGTAGATGTGTTTCGTACCTGTAGAATGACGTTAAGTAGAGCTCTCTAAGTCAACTGGTTCAGTTGTCATGATGATTTCATTGGAGATAACTTTATGGCAAAAACAGCCACTTTACACTACTTTTCGATACTTAACAATAACATACAGGCACACACGAACAAGCGACGCACTCCTTCTTGTGGCCGGAGATGCGGGGCGTCGGTCCAGCCGGCTGTTATTTACATGCGTCGGACGTACGCCTCGCACACCAAGCTTACAGGCTTTGAGCTCATGGGTGTTTAAGATCCCTTCCGGGTAGCTCGGGTGTGTTTTTTATGGGTGTTTAAGAGGCCTTCCGGGTCTGAAGGGTTAAGGAGCCAGATAGGATGGACAAAGTTCTGCAATTTTCTCTTTTCTTTCTCATCAATATTTTCATTTCCTTTAAAATAGTAGCCTCAAAAGTGTGTACAACGTACCTAGTAGAGAGTGTAAGGTGCTACTCTAGATTTCTTACAGTTTCTTACAGTAGATCCTCTGGGAAAAGGCAAACTAGGCCTGTGTATCCAGCTCAGTACCAGTACTTGCACTGCTGCGGTCGTTCACGGTGTTGGCGGCGGCGGTAGCAGACGCAACATTTTTACTATTCTGTATTTTTGCTTTATAATCAAACTTCAAATCTTGTCTTCCCCATGCTTTATCAAGATTACTTTCAAACTCCCTTATTGATTCGGAATCGACTACATACTGGGGCAGTGCGTTCCACTCATTTACCACTCTATCACAAAATGAGTTCTTTGCCTTCTCAAGCCTATTTCTTTCTTTGTAAATTTTCTTTGAGTGTCCTCTCGTTCTTGTTCCCTCCCGCATCAAGAAGATACCTTCACACACATCCTCATCATACTTTCCTGACACTATCTTAAAAGTCTCTATCATATCCCCTCTCTTTCTCCTATATGCCAGTGTCAGAAGCCCCAGTGTCCTCAACCTCTGCTCATAGCCCGCGTTCTTCAACGTTGGTACTAGCTTGCTAGCTCTCCTCTGCACTTTCTCCACTGCTTCTATATCCTTTACCATATATGGAGCCCACACCTGGTTCGCATATTCCAGGTGCGGCCTAACCAGCGCTGTATAGAGATTCCTGAAGATTTCTTCGTCAAGTGACACAAATGTCCTCCTTATCAGCCCTACAATTCTATTGGCTTTGTTTATCTTTTCCGCTAAATGTTCTGAGAAATTTAACTTATTGTCTATCACTACTCCTATATCCTTTTCTGCATTCACTTCCTCCATCGCTTCATACATACTGTATCCTACCTTGTCTATCTTGCTTGTCCCAATCCGCATGTACTTGCATTTTTTTTGGATGAAAAGGCATTAACCAATGCTCAGACCATCCCTTCATGCCCTCCACATCTCCTTGAAGCAAACCCACATCTTCCTTACTCCTCACTCTTCTATACAGCTTAGTGTCATCCGCATACAGGTATACCTCACTTCCATTAGTTATAACTTCAGGTAAGTCGTTGTCTCGTTGATAAATATAACGAACAGTAGTGGTCCCAACACTACTGTTGTTATCGATTTAATCGTGCTAGTGATTACGATAATTGCCCGCTCCAGAGCGGAACGGAATTATACGATAAGTATATAGCTCTATGTTGGAGATGTAGAGGCTACTACTAAATTATCTATTTGGTCAATTTCCCTGTCTTGAACATTAACTTGTGAAGGTTCTGATTGTCTCCAGGTCCCCCGGCATAGTGCCGCGGGTGGCTGGGAGTCCTGTATCACTTGAGAGTTATCAAATATTTGATATGAGCAAGAAGGAGAACCCCTATATTGATCTGCTAACACTCAGTTAACTGGGGGACCTTTACGTGGCACATAACTTAACTTAGGAATGGCAAATGCAAACTCTTGTGGCTCACTCAATGATTGTTCATCCCTGTGACTAGACTCCATCCCCTCCGCTCCTATCTCCGATCCGTCAGATTGGACGTTAGACGTTAAGGAGGTAGGAGTGGAGGGAGGTGGCCGCGACCCCGGCAATGGCTGGGGACGCAGTTGTGAAATAACCGTACGTGCACTTAAATGACTGGAAGTGGACGGCGTTGAGGAAGCAGAACCCTCCTTCCGGCGTTTCGTCGACCTCGAGGACTTGGCGGAAGAATGTCTGTCTTGCTTCCTAGGAGATCTAGACCGTGATCTAGATTTGCGCTTTGGTGAAGACGACCGTCTCCTCTTAGATCGGTCGGGGGGAGGGGGGTCGGCTCGGCGGTGTCACTTCCACTACTTGTCCCTACCTGCTTGGATAGTACTTTAGTTTTAACTTTGGGTCTGACTGACTTCGCCGGAGCTGGCTTAATTAATGGGGATTTAATGACGAGGCGTTCCCAAAGCTCCTCGTCATCACAATGGAGAGTTTTATGAGCAGTGTCTTTCGCATAAGCATTAAATTTTGACTTGATCTCTTTCAAGGCTGCTAAGCACGACAAATCTCTCTTATCAAAAACCGCCGCTCGTAACTCAGAGCACACGGCCCACCGTTTAGACACCCATAGTCCTCTTGAGCGATCAAGGCACTTAACACATTTTATACATGACGTGTGGGCAAAAACTGGTAATAATGAGCAATTGGGAGTAGAGCAAAGGTCAAAGCGAGTTATGATGGAGCTAGGGACCCCCCCCCCTTTTCGCCGGAAGCGGGTACTCCTCTGCTGCCGGGGCCGCTACTACTGGATTGATGAGACTCTAGAAGTAGAAAATTTCCAGGAATCAATGCTCATAAGGATAACCTGAGAGGTGTTAAAACATCCTATCTCAGGTCCGCCGGAAAATTAGTTAGAGCCACTTGCTAAGCTAACCTTCCGCTAGACCTGGAAGAAAAACCCCGGGTCTCTCCTATTTTACCACAGAATGAACCGCTTACCTGTGACAGTGTCACTGGCCCAAACGACCTTAAGCGTTGGACTATCCTTGACTATTAGCACTAAATGGATAGTTAATTCGCTTCATGACTTGAGTCATGGTTAAGCTCACTGAACTGTTACGCTGGGCGAGAGAAGTTACTAAATGAGGCTTATCGGTCAGGGCGAGGTCACTCGGCGGGCCGAGTTGACTCCCTTAAGAATTTTGCAAATTCCGCCGGAAGGTTCGTGGTTCAGCACACCACGCCGGGACATTTGGTTGGTTTCTTATCGTCTGAGACGAGAAAACGCCGGCTCTGCTGAGAAAGCCGCCGGAAAAACGAACCAAAATTTTCAGAGGTTAGGACTTATCTGGGAAAATCCAAACCTCCGAAAACCCCACCACATAACGGGACGTCTCCCAAACAAACCCCTGAAGTATGAAAGCACACATGCCAAACATAAATACATATCGGGGATAAAATTAGGCTTATATATATATAGAGTTTAATTTATAAATCATAAATCACCCCTAGCCTATGTTGGAGACCCCTAATAAGGCTGACCATACGGTGACGACGAAACATCCAAGAGGCAGCAACCCGACGCTCCAAAGACCCCGCAGCAGCAACACGTGGAGAAGAGGCCCGCGATAGGGGCCCAAGCGCAGATACGGACTCCAGAAGATTCCACACAACGTGTGGCTTCCCTTGAACTGGAGCACCTGCTAGAATAATGATGGCCTGAAGCATACACTTGCGGAATGGTAGCCTCCTAAATAACTATCAAAAGCTAAAGGAGCAACACAACACATACAATAACAAACATGGCGCGATGATCCTGGGGACACGTAGGCGCCTGTTACAATAGTACCTTAACTTACACACCTCCTGCGGACGTACCAATGGGGTAGTCTGTGCTAGCTAATCTAAAAACATGTTCAATACAACTCAGATGTATATGAAAGAGCAAGGACTCACTAGAACTGATCGAACGAAGAATGAAGCCGGAGCGCAGTGTAACCCACCCACACGAAACGGACGCGGGAGGTGGAAGGAGGTTTAGACGCTAGAGGGCCAGCGTCAGGAATCCACTCGCAAGAAATCCACGCATTGGGAAGCTTGGGTATAACAATTATTAAGTTCTTTTTTCTTTTTTATTATTTACAAAGTTTTTTCGTAGCGAGTACCCAATCATAAATACGATTCCATAAGAGAATACGCGTTGCACTTATGATGTTGTACTCCCTGTCCTCCCGCGCGGTAGATTCAAAACTGGCGATGCGGAGTTTGAAGGGAGACTATTATACTAATAGGCATATCGTCAATGATGGAGGGGCCACTATTAAATATTATGTTTTCATTCTTCCCTCCGGGACTCAAACCTATATTCTTGATCAGCTGATCAGCTTAAGTTTGGTTTTTGCTGCTAGGATGTCCGCCTCCGACTTGGGATTCAAGCCCTACGTTGGATAACGTAGAGACTACTACTAAATTGGGAAGTTTGACGACCTCCCAAATAACCAAATAAGGAAAACCTCCTATTTGGTAGTAGTCTCGGAGTATCCAACGACAGAGTATCCCACCCTCACGCCTAATCCCTGCCCATCCAATCTAGTCTGATTACTTGATACCTTGATGATTGTACCTGGCTGAGGGCAGGTGTTGAGTTTGTGCATGCATCCAGAGGGAAGCTAGATTGAGTGGGCAACTATTTTATTTTTTTCTACCCTACCTTTTTCGTTTTCTATTCTCAATAAGTAGTCTCGAAGTGTGTACAACGTACCTAGTAGAGATTTTAGGTGCTACTCTAGAAGATATTGGATTTCACATGTAGTACTGATAAATCGGCCCGCTGTCCCAGCGGCTGAACTTATAAGCCCTACATTGGATACTCCGAGACTACTACCAAATAGGAGGTTTTCCTTATTTGGTTATTTGGGAGGTCGTCAAACCTCCCAATTTTACGTTTAATATTAAGATATAAAAATTTAAGAGCAATAAGATAAGTGGGAATAGCATTTGGGGGAGGGAGGGGGGGGGATAAAGACGTAATATTGCCGCCCGGTCGTATAATGAGACGAGAGCCGGAGCGGCGTATATCCTCCCTGTCCGAGCTCAAAAGCGGCACTGACGCCTTGAACTATAAGTCTCTGTGTTGCAAGGATCTTTAGCTGCCTCACCCGTTTTATAGAGACCGTGTAAGGGAAATTTGCGCGGAAAATTACCCGATAAAAGGGGGAATCAGAGGAAAATAGGTGATAATTGAGGAGAGGGGAAGGGGGGGGGGGGTACACATATGTAGGAGTAGTAGCAAGTAATGGAGGAGAATGATCTTGCATAATCACATATTGCTTTGTTTTGAGTGTCAATGGGGTGTTTTGAAAAATGTTTTTTTGGCCTTTGCTTTTAATCCGGTAGACCGCAGGCGATTAAATAAAAATGTACACTCCAGGCCTAGCAACTTGTAATTTTTGTTTTTTCCTGAAAACACATGGGATGGGTTAGTAAGGAAAGAAAAACAATAACACAACGCTCACCTAGGTCATTTAGAGGTCCTGGGGGGCGGCGGAAAGTCGCAATTATCATGGGGTGATGGGTAGGCAAAATACTGGAAAATCACTCCCGCACGCGGCTCGACTTGGAGAGTTGCCATTACTTGCCAACCATCGGTATTGTTCCGTGGGATCCTAAAGCAGTCCCCATACAAATCTGAACCCTCTAGGTGCCATAGGAAAAGAGTACTTAACGAAAACGCAACTATTTGCGTTACATACATATGCGACGCTTAACATGCGTCGCTGGTACTCAAGGGGTTAAGAGGACCTTCGCTTTTGCCCACCAAACCTCTTATGAGGTAATTCTTCTTTCCCGGGTTAAGACAACCTCATAAACCTTGATTAATTATTTCTGAAATGTTACAATGTACAAATTGTTGTTGTTTTTTTACTTGATACAAGGCCATTTATACTTTTGAGTAAGGCTCGCCAGAACTATTGTTGTTCTGTAATTTATTTTTCATGATAAGAAAAGGGGGGGGGGGGAATCTCGTCTGGAGAACCTCACCCTAAAAGGTGAACATAGATATATAAGTAGTAGATTAAGAACACATAGCCTGCAGGGTTTAAAGATATATCAATAAAAAATTATTTTATGATTCATACTTTCCATGTATTGGAAATACTTTTTATAATACATATGCTGAGGCCAAATTCAGAGAATGGAGAGAGGGCATGACGAGCAAGGGTTTAACCCGTCAAGTGCGGGTAGACTCTTAAGAGTTTTACCGTTCCACTGCGGTAAGACTCTTATAATCCTAGGCCTAAAAAAAAAACATTTAACCCTTCCTGCCCGGTTGTCATTTTAAAATGACACCACGAAATAAGGGCAGGTGCCCGGGTGTCCTTTCAGGACTTTTAAGCTTGAAAGCCTATTCAGCTTGGTCTGAACGCCGTGCGTCCGACGCATGTAAAAAAGCCGATCGTTGCGTCACCGCACCTCCGAAAACAAGAAGGAGAAGACTCGTTTGTTATTGTATGTCTGTATGTCGTTGTTTCAGTAGTGAAAAGATCGTCGTATTGCTAACATCGCCTGAAAATGCTGTCCACTGAAATCATCATTACAACTGAACCAGTTGACTTAGAGAGCTCTACTCAACGCCAGTCTACAGATTGGAAACCACACTACATTTATAGATGCGTGGGAAATTTCTAGCAGTTAAAATTAACTAAAATACGGTAGCCTAGGCCTAGACGTTTTTCGGCCAGATCGCCCGGGTAGCCCACCCTGTCCTTTGGAGATGCAGCCCGGGCCCGGAATTAAACCACACCAGTATCATTTTTTTTTTTTTTTTTTTTTTTTTTTTTTTGCCCCTTGGCCATGCCAAATATCACTCCTCCACATCCCCTCCTTCCCCCCTTCACCCCGCTCCTTCAATTATCACCTATTTTCCCTGTTATTCCCTTATTCTTAGGTATATTTTCGTGCTAACATTAGCGAGTTGCTAGCAGGGCGTGGTCATCTGTGTGTCTAAGCGTGGGAAATAGCGGGAGTTTCAGAGAGAGGCCTCAGTCTCTCTCCAAGCCTTGAGAGGGGAGGGTGTGGAGCAGTCTGACTCACAATTGATTTATGTAACTCTGTCTCATTTCGTTAATATCTTCATAATAAACGTAAAATAGGCGCATATGGATAAGTATTAATGATATTTATGGTAAGATAACGATTTTAGTGACAGGAAACAGTGAAATAGGTTCGCACAGTTCTATGGTGTTCAGTACATACGGTGCGCACTTACTAGGTTAAGAGTCAATATTAACAAAACCAAGGTTATGCATCGTAGATTGAGACGAGGCAATGTGGAAAAGAGCGGTGCATACCCATGTGCAGTGTGTGGAAAGGGTGTGGGCGTTAACTTAATTCAATGTAGCATCTGTCGATGTTGGGTGCACCATGGGAGTAAGCGCTGTAGTAGAATAAAGAGACCCCTGCCGAAGGATAAGTCAAAAATAGAGAAATTTGAGTGCGTAGTATGTAAAGGCGAGCTTGTGTTAAGTGATGATCCTGTGGCTGTGAATTTTGGAAATGAGTCATTGGAGCTGGTGAACAAGTTTTGTTACCTAGGAGATACCATCTCTGCCGGTGGTGGGGCCGAGGCTCTCACTGTTGCTAGAATTAGATGTGGCTGGGGGAAGTTCAGAGAACTGCTGCCAATCCTGACCATGAAAAGAATGCCTCTCCCCCTGAAGGGAAAGGTGTATTTATTAGTGGCCCCTCCATCATTGACGAACATGCCTATTACATAAGGCATCCTCTTCAAACACTAATCCGCCGTAGTTTGAATCTACCGCGCAGAGCATTTAAAATCTGAGGAGCCTTCATCATGAGCGCACACGACCTCACTCATGGCTTCAGTCATTATGAATTGGGTTCTCACTACGAAAAAACTTCGTAAAAAATATATACAAAAAGAAAATAAGAATAATTATCCAATAAGCTTTCCATCATATCGTGGATGTACTTGTGTGGATCTTTGACCAGACGCTGATTCAGGCGTCATTCTTCCTTCTCTGCTCTGCGCTCAGCCTGCCCGGACGTGTCTCCCCACGCTCCGCTGGTTCCGCATTTGCTGCGTCCCTAGTGAGTTTTTTCTCATTTGTTTACTCCGGGATGTATCGAGTAAGGTTAGGATATGCGTATCAGGAGTGTCCTGGGCTGGTTGCCCGCAGTGCAGTGTATTTTGGGTCGTGTGTTTGGGGCATCTATTTCGGATGTACCCTCGTGGTCCTGTTGTGGACTTGTGAACTTTTCACAGTTGAGTTAGCTTGTGATGCAGGCGGCTTTCATTACGCGTTATTTTTGCTGCCTTTTATCTTTCTGATGAGGTAAGCGTTGCTTACAGACATTCCCAGCGTATTTTTCTTCACTTAGTAAAGTTTTTTCTGGGTCCCGAGTCAGTCTTCCCTTTGTCGGAAGTATTTGCTACAGTGGTGTGTTGGCGGTGGTTCCTGTTGTTATATTTCCAGTGTTTTTTGTTTATATTTCAACATTTCTTATGCCGTCTACTTAGGCCTAGCCAGCCGCTCGTAGCTTTGCCACATTTCTTACAGTTTCTTACAGTAGATCCTCTGGAAAAAGGCAAACTATGCCTGTGTATCCAGCTCAGTACCAGTATTTGCACTGCTGCGGTCGTTCACGGTGTTGGCGGCGGCGGTAGCAGACGCAACATTTTTACTATTCTGTATTTTTGTTTTATAATCAAACTTCAAATCTTGTCTTCCCCATGCTTTATCAAGATTACTTTCAAACTCCCTTATTGATTCGGAATCGACTACATACTGGGGCAGTGCGTTCCACTCATTTACCACTCTATCACAAAATGAGTTCTTCGCCTTCTCAAGCCTATTTCTTTCTTTGTAAATTTTCTTAGAGTGTCCTCTCGTTCTTGTTCCCTCCCGCATCAAGAAGATACCTTCACACACATCCTCATCGTACTTTCCTGACACTATCTTAAAAGTCTCTATCATATCCCCTCTCTTTCTCCTATATGCCAGTGTCGGAAGCCCCAGTGTCCTCAACCTCTGCTCATAGCCCGCGTTCTTCAACGTTGGTACCAGCTTGCTAGCTCTCCTCTGCACTTTCTCCACTGCTTCTATATCCTTTACCATATATGGAGCCCACACCTGGTTTGCATATTCCAGGTGCGGCCTAACCAGCGCTGTATATAGATTCCTGAAGATTTCTTCGTCAAGTGACACAAATGTCCTCCTTATCAGCCCTACAATTCTATTGGCTTTGTTTATCTTTTCCGCTAAATGTTCTGAGAAATTTAACTTATTGTCTATCACTACTCCTATATCCTTTTCTGCACTCACTTCCTCCATCGCTTCATACATACTGTATCCTACCTTGTCTATCTTGCTGGTCCCAATCCGCATGTACTTGCATTTTTTTGGATGAAAAGGCATTAACCAATGCTCAGACCATCCCTTCATGCCCTCCACATCTCCTTGAAGCAAACCCACATCTTCCTTACTCCTCACTCTTCTATACAGCTTAGTGTCATCCGCATACAGGTATACCTCACTTCCATTAGTTATAACTTCAGGTAAGTCGTTGTCTCGTTGATAAATATAACGAACAGCAGTGGTCCCAACACAGATCCCTGAGGTACCCCACTTGTAATTTCCCTCCACCCCGAGCCTATTCCATTCACCAATACCCTCTGTCTCCGATCTTTCACACATTTCTCCCCTATATTATAGCTTCTAACTTTCTCTATTAACCTTTTATGTGGGACCTTATCGAAGGCCTTCATAAAATCGCAATATACCACGTCTATTACATCACCATCTTCTAGAATTTGCATCCAATCATCTACCACCTTAATTAGCTGTAGTACCGTCGACCTCCCCGGCAAGAATCCGAACTGTATAAAATAAACAATAACACATGTACAAGTGTTATTGTTTATTTTATAAATATGTCCTACTGTGTCATGTGTATCCTGGTTTAGTTGTGTATTGGCTAATTCCACGGACTATGTATGTTTCCTGGATTAGTTGGCTGTATAAAATAAACAATAACACATGTACAAGTGTTATTGTTTATTTTATAAATATGTCCTACTATGTCATGTGTATCCTGGTTTAGTTGTGTATTGGCTAATTCCACGGATTATTGTGTGGGCCCTAGGCTAGTCGTGCTTGGCTTTCTCTCGGGTCCTATGTGCGTTCAGATGGTTTCTGAACGGGGTGGGTTACTTTCCGGCGGGTTTTTCTCGGTTACACCATGAAAAACCCGGCCGAGAGCCGTGTTGGGCCACGCGTGGTTTCAAAACAGGCTTGTGTCCCCGGCGATGAGGTGTCTGTGGCTCTCCAGGACTGCGTCTCTGTGTTGGTGCCTGTTTCAGGCTCCCTATGATTCCCGGCGGATTGGCTGTACCCATCTAACATTGTTCATGCGGACATATGTTATGAAGTTTTTCTACCCGGTTTTACAAACCAGAGGAAAAACCTAGCTGTTGTTGAGGGCTTTCCTCCCCGGCGATCTTTTACAAAGAAGTGGGGACAGGAACTTATGGGGTTAACGTTTATACATCAGATCTCACCCGGCGGGTGCACCTTGGTAGGGTGGGATGAACGACTTGGTCATTCAGTTTAGTTAACCGATCCATTTTAGTGATACTATATGTATCGCCGCCTTCACACTTACGGCGATCGAAGGCTCAATTAGGGTTAACATCTTTTTCACAAATTTTTCACACCCGGCGGGTGCTCCTGGGAGGAGGAAATAAGGAATTTACAATTCAATTTAGTTAACCAGTTAATTGAGAGATACGTTAATGTATCGCCGCCTTCAAACTTACGGCGATCTTTTGTGACAATTCGTTAGAAATCAGATCTCGTATCAGCCTGCCCTGTGTTATTCTGCTAGATAATTCAGGTGCCGGCGTCTTTGTGGGGGGTTGTTTTCCAAAATTGAATCTTGAAACAGTCACCACCGGAAAGACTATGTTTATAAACGCCATACTGGTCTTTTATATTATGTCAGAGGGTATTCTTAACTTTCTTAAGACATGTTTAGATATTCGGAAATCTTTATAGAACCCCGCCGCGTAGCGAGCTGTGATCGTTGTGACATTACGTCTCGTTACCCGGCGGGTTATTAACACTTGTGTGCGAACATGTTGGGTTAACCTTATGAGCATTAATTCCTGGAAATTTTCTTTTTTCCAGAGCTGGGCTCCGGCGGACCAATACAGACCCTGCAGTAGTTTTCCCACCAGTCTCTGTCATGGCTACCTTTGCCCCAGTTTTTGCTTTATGCATTACCCCTACCTGTGCCGGTATCCCTATTTTTGCGCACACTCTTTGTATCAATTGTGTTAAATGTCTAGACCGTTCAAGGGGTCTGTGGGTGATGCGCAACTGTTCCTTTTGCTCCCAATTAAGTGTCAAAGTCCTTCGAGATAATGATAAGACCGCAGCGGTCGCCTTACGAGAAGTTCGGCAACAGATGTCAGCGTATACTACGATTGTGGCTCATAAGTCACTTCAATGTGACAACGTCCCTCTTTGGGATAGGCTTCTTTTTGAGCACCCTCCCCCTAAACGTTCCTCTCGAGTAACTAGTCGTAAGCCGGCGGAGACTGGTCAGGGTTCTGTGTCTTCTCCTGCTGCTACTGCGAAACGTCAACGAGAGCCTACACCCCCGGCGGCAGCCTCCACGTCTCGGGAGAGATCTCGGTCTAGGTCACCTCTCAGACACCAGCCACCTAGTCTTGCCTCTTCACCATCGAGTAAGAAGAGTAAGACAGAAAGTTCCACCAGTGGTCACGGCGATAAATCCTCCAAATCGAAGAGTAGTTCACGGTCACACCGCAGCCATAAATCTTCAAAAAAGGATTCCCATGATAGAAAGGCCTCCCGACATTTGCCAGTTTCTAGTACTGTACTTCTCATAGTACCTCTACCCCAGACAGAGTTTGTGTTCGGTCTCAAGGGTCCAGTATAGTGCCTGTACCTAAAGATGATTTACCCATTAACATTTTAACCCTGGAATTGGAGAGTTCAGGGGGCTCAGTGGTTGAGAGTGTTTCGGACTCCCAAGGGAGTGTAGGCCAAGGCCTAGGTGTTTGGCATTATTCTCGGCCAGGGCCTGACCACCCACTTCCGGCTCAAACTATTCACACAGTGGCTGACGTCCACCGGGACGTGGCGTTCCCATCCTCTATTCCTGACTTATCTTGGCAACAAGGTGGTACCCCAGCTTCGGCGGGATCTTCTCAGGAGGAACAGGATGATAAAGACGAGGTTTCAATTATATCGGATATGGAAGGGCAAGAGTCAGGTTCAGGCTTAGACGCCACGCAAGATCTTAATGATTCACCAGTGAGTACATCATCAAGTCAATTTGTCACTGCACAGGAAATTGATGGGCTACTTAGTAATGCTTTATCTAAATTTTTTGGCCAGCAGCAGGAAACTCCCACAGTGGACTTGGGAGCTCCCACGACAAGCTCTATGCGCTAATCGTTCCATCACACTGTGCTGGATCCCCGCGCATGTAGGAATTCCCGGGAACGAGCGTGCAGACTTCCTCGCTAAGCAAGCGTGTCATGGTACACCCTCTACTACTTTGCTGCGTTCGGAGGATATGCTCCCTGTCCTCCGTCGCCATGTTTATGACGCTTAGCGAGTTGAGTGGAGAGCGCAACCATTAACTGGCCACCTTCGCTCCATTAATGATGACATACACTTGTGGCCCTCTTCAATTAATGGTTCACGTGCAGACCAAACCCTATTAACTAGATTACTTTTAGGCCACACACGCCTCACACATGGTTACCTGATGTCCATGGTCCACCACCTGAATGCCAACATTGCCATACATCATTGACTGTTTTTCACTTTCTTTGTATTTGTCCCGTCTATGCATCTGAAAGACGGAGATTCTTGCTGAACACCTCATTACATGGCATCCTCTCTGACTCAGACTCTTTCAATTTCACCCCTATTCGTCACTTCCTGAGAGCGATAGATTTATACAATGACATATAACTACTGACATATACGTGACTTTAAACTCTGTACCACCTCCTCCACCACTAGGCCCAGTGGGCTAGTATAAAATGAAAGCATCATCAACAACAACAACGACAAACTCTACGGTACGGCCTCTGATGACTTCTATTGCTTTGACTCAGATCCCTCACCCTCCCCCTATGTCACCATCAGTGGTTACTAGGCCTGCTATGGCGGCATTGACCCCTTCGAATGTAAGGGTTATAACGGATGTCAATCCGCCCCCTCTAGACAGAGCGCCTCTCAGAATGGTAGCTATGCCCTTGCTTTACGGACCAGACGAGTCATGGGTCCTTTTGACCCCCACTAAACCAGAGCTCGCCCAACCTACCTTGTCAGGGGAACTCCCAGTACCGCGTGAGTGGGTCATCCAGGGCAATAAATCTAAGAAATTAAGGGCCTTGGATACTTTGGGAAATGTACTAGATGTCAATATAAAGGCTATACCTACTTATTATCACCAGGACTATTTTGTTTATACTGCTAAGCCGGCTTTACCCTCTGCCTCAGCTTCAAAATTGTTTTCAGACTGGTCTAAGCATGATGGGTTTAATGACATTAACCCTCTCACATCCGGCCGCGATTTTTGAGCCTATTAGGGATACTTTAAAGCCTTTGTTACCGTCAGGGGTATCTATAAACCTTTAGTTTGTTTACTTCAACCTCTGCAGTTGTCTTTGAGTTAGCTGTGGGCAGAAAACTAATTTTGGAGAGGTAATTATAACAGTGAGAGTAATCAATTTCTTATTGCTAATCTGGCAACCTCTGCGTCCTATGGTCTTGAGAGGGTTAAGACTCTGTCAGCTCTCACTCCAGAACTCGATTTGCAAACCGTCACAGACGCAGCAGCTAATCCAGTCTTGAAGGTGGGGCAGTTGGGTCCAGGACCTTGGGTGGAATGGGAGACAGAGGCTCAAAACTTTGCAACCACATTTACTTCCAAAACTTCCCACCAGATCCCTCAAGATACTCATTCTTGGTTCTCCATGCCAGTGTGTTCTGCCGGCGGAGTCCCTTCAGCTTTGTTTGCTTTCTTAGCTGCCCCTAAAATTAATCTTTGTGAGCTAAAAGACCCTTTCACTACCCCTACCCCAACTCACCTAGACCGAGAATTTAGGCTAAGGGGGAAAGCTTTTCGCCTGTTCTCTCAATACATAGTGTCTCAACAGGTAGCAAAGTCTTTGCTCCGGTCCACTCAGGCAATCGCAGACGCGGATGCCAGACGATCGGTTGAATTGTCCCGGTGACTGCTTCTTCAGTCGTCAATCCAATCTTTGGGTGACATACGCACCGCCTTGCTTGAGGCGGTATGAGCGAGACAAGACCTCAATTTATTAGTGGCCCCTCCATCATTGACGAACATGCCTATTACATAAGGCATCCTCTTCAAACACTAATCCGCCGTAGTTTGAATCTACCGCGCAGAGCATTTAAAAACTGAGGAGCCTTCATCATGAGCGCACGCGACCTCACTCATGGCTTCAGTCATTATGAATTGGGTTCTCACTACGAAAAAACTTCGTAAAAAATAAAAAGAAAAAGAAAATAAGAATAACTATCTAATAAGCTTTCCATCATATCGTGGATGTACTTGTGTGGATCTTTGACCAGACGCTACTGCAGGCGTCATTCTTCCTTCTCTGCTCTGCGCTCAGCCTGCCCGGACCTGTCTCCCCACGCTCCGCGGGTTCCGCATTTGTTGCGTCCCTAGTGAGTTTTTTCTCATTTGTTTACTCCGGGATGTATCGAGTAAGGTTAGGATATGCGTAGCAGGAGTGTCCTGGGCTGGTTGCCCGCAGTGCAGTGTATTTTGGGTTGTATGTTTGGGGCATCTATTTCGGATGTACCCTCGTGGTCCTGTTGTGGACAGGTGAACTTTTTCACAGTTAGCTAGCTTTGTGATGCAGGCGGCTTTCATTACGCGTTATTGCTTCCTTTTATCTTTCTGATGAGGTAGCGTATTTTTGCTGTCGTTCCCAGCGTATTTTTCTTCACTTAGTATTTACCTAATTGTATTTACCTAATTGTAGTTTACAGGAGTTGAGCTAAGCTCGTGTTGTCCCGTCTCTCAGTCTACTTTTTATCCAATTTTTTCTTGAAAATATGGATGTTCCTTGCCCCTACCACCTCCTCCTCCAGCCCATTCCATTTATCAATACATCTATAGGGGAAGCTAAACTTCCTGATATCGTTCTTGCAGGTAGGTCTTTTTACTTTGTAGCTGTGGCCTCTAGTTATTCCTGTATCCATAATTAATATATCCTCCCTATCCAGCCTCTCCAGCCCCCGGGTACATTTGTACATCATTATCATGTCTCCCCTCTCTCTCCTCTCTTTTAGACTCGGTAGATTTAATTTGTCTAGCCTCCCTTCATATGGCAGTTCTCTGAGACTTGGAACCAATCTAGTGACTGCTCTCTGGATTCTTTCTAACTTGTGAATATGCTTCTTTAGATGCGGGGACCACACCACTGCTGCATACTCCAATCTTGGTCTAATCATACTCTTCATAATTTTTGCTACCATGGTCTCATCCAAATAGTTCAGAGCAACTTTCATATTCCCGGCCATTGCATACATTCCGCTAAAGAGCTTGTTAATATGTTTCTCTGGCGACAAATTATCTTGTATAATCAACCCTAAATCTTTTTCTTTTTCGGCCTTGCTAATTTTATTATCTCCCATCCTGTACTCCCAATTTGGTCTATTCACACTTCTTCCCATATTTAACACATGACATTTACTTATATTAAATTTCATTTTCCACTTGGTGCTCCATTCGTATATTTTATCTAAATCCCCTTGCAGCTCCTCACAACTACTTTTATTTGTTATTTGTCTCATAATTTTTACGTCATCTGCAAACATTGACATGTAAGAGTTTATGCCTATCGGCAGGTCATTCACGTACATAAGGAACATGAGAGGTGCCAACACAGATCCCTGCGGCACACCACTCTCAACTTTCCGCCACGATGAGTAAGTTCCTCTAATGTTGGTCCTCATTTCCCTATCTGTTAAATAGCTCTCCATCCATTTCAGCAAACTCCCCCTGACACATCCTAGCGTCTCAAGCTTAGATAACAATCTCTTATGTGGTACCTTATCGAATGCTTTGGAAAGGTCTAAGTAGACGCAGTCCACCCATCCGCCTCTTTCTTGGAGTACATCTATCACCCTACTGTAATAACATAGCAAACTGGTAACACAAGATGTCCCTTCTCTGAATCCAAATTGCTTTGGGGTTATTATTTTCTTTCTCTCCAACATTTTCATCCATCTCTTCCTAATTAGCTTTTCACAAATCTTGCATACAATACTAGTAAGTGAAACTGGTCTATAGTTTAGAGGGTCCTCAGGGTTTCCATTCTTGTATATCGGAATGATATTAGCTCTTTTCCATTCAACAGGAACCTGTCCTTTATCTAAGGAAGCTTGAATTATGTCCCTCACTGGCTCCACTAATTGCTCTGCACACTCCTTTAAAACCCAGGCAGACACTTCATCCGGTCCCATAGCTTTCCTTACTTCAAGTCCTCTCATCGCAGATAACAGCTCATCTCTAGTTATTTCAATCTTACTAAGACCACTCTCCAGTACTCCCGCCTGTGGTTCATCAAAACCTTCCTCTCTAGTAAAAACTGACCCCAATTTGTTATTCATTACCTCACACATGTCCGATACATTTTCATACGTCCTAGCATCAACTCTTAATTTAGTAATTTGTTTCTTTACCTTCAACTTACTGTTTATATATTTATAAAATAATCTAGGGTCACTTTCACATTTATTTACTATGTTCTTCTCATAGTTCATTTTAACTTGCCTAATTATGTTAACATATCTATTCCTCTCCTGTTTATATTTATTCCGATTACTCTCAGTGTTCCTTCTTCTTAATCTAGCCCAAGCTGCATCACGCCTACCCAAAGCTCTTTTGCATTTCAAATTAAACCAATCTTTCTGCTTAGTAAAATTTCCAGTTTTATATCTTGGGACAAACATATTGGTTCCTACTCTATAAATTTCGAGGAATCTACTATATTTACCTTGTACGTCCCGTTCCTTCAAAATAAGATCCCAATCTACTCCCTCTAAATATCTTTTCAAGGATACATAATCAGCTTTACTATAATTTAATCTGTCATTTATGTAGCTATTGTCTAATCTATTGGCATTACTCGAGGTCAACTTCCATTTTAGTAATAGGTGATCACTTTTACCTACAGGACATAGATAGATTATATCACTAATTTCGTGAGGATCTTTTGTAAAAATCAGATCGAGTTTAGAAGGTTCGTTATTACCCCTCATTCTTGTATTTTCCTTCACATGTTGTGTAAGTACATTTTCCGTAACCAACTCCACTAGCCGACTTCCCCAAGATCTCTGATTTGGCCCTGCATCTCCCGATTCCCAATCAACCTCACTACAGTTGAAATCTCCTACCAAGATCAATCGATTCTTCCTTAAAAGCAATCTTCTCAACGACTGAATCATATCCTCTACCATCTCCTCAAACTCCAACTCCCTCCATGCTCTGGTCTTTGGTGGCATGTAAGCTACTGCTATGTCTAGCTTTTTTCCTTCTATATCATTGAGTTCAACTGCCATTATTTCTGCCTTGTCATTATTTAACTCCACGTGCTTTGCTGTCATAGGGTTCTTAACTAATACTGCCACTCCACCTCCCCTTTTACCCTTTCTATCATTTCTCCATATATTATATCCTTCACTAAACACTATGTTGCTGTCAAAGTCCTGGTTCAGCTTTGTCTCTGTCAAACAGACTATCTGTGGTTGATCTTTTCTTAATATATTATCTAACTCTACCTTTTTACTGTTTATTCCATCTATATTAGTGTAGTAGCACAGTATATTTGAATCCACCTCCTTGTTTCTCTTCCCTCTCTGCCTCCTACCAGGTTCACCTCCTCCTCCTCCATCCCTTCCCTGACCCAGTTCCACCTCCCCCACTAATTCTATTCTCCTCCCCCCTCTCTCTCCCTCTGTTCCACCCTCTCCACCACATCCTGGCTCTCTCTCCGGTCCCCTGCTCCCTGCATTATCTCTCGCTCCGTCTCCTTGCTTTGACTTCGTACTTGTCTCTCTGTCTCTTTCCCTATCACTCCTCTTACTTTCGGTTCTTGGTGGCTCCTGATGTACCACTTCCTTACTTGCCCTTCCCTTATTCTCCAAAAAAAATTTCTTCTTTTGCTCTTCAGACAACTTTCCATTCTCTTCATCAGCCTTAGCTTGGAGTTCCCTTAACTGTTCTCGTTCTTCTACACTTAGGTCCTTTTTTACCCTTATATGATTCAGCTCTGTCGAATTTAATTTCCAGCTCACATTGGCTACTGCTTCTGCTGTTGATCTAAACTTTAGTTCCACTCTTAGTGGTCTCATCTCGCCCTTCTTATATATTCCTAACCTTCTCACCTCCTCCAGTTCTTTTACCCATCCATAACCCTCGTCTAAGTAATCCAGTATCCCCTTGACTTTCACAACATCCCTTTCCTTTCTTACCTTCATATCTGCCAGGTGCTCTTCCACATCTCCAAAGATTACTACACACTTACCTCTATCTATTGTCTCTCTCACTACCTTCTCTTTCTTCTTTAAAACTTGCACTACATTTTTTTCAAACTCTTTCTTTTCCTTTTCTCTCTCTTCCTTCTGCTCCTTCACAATTTCTTCAAGGGCTACCATCGTGGCACTCTCTACCCTTGTCCACTCATTTTTTACCTCACTAATTCCTTTTACTTCCTCACTCAGGTGGCCCTCATATTCCTTAAGCTGAGCCTTGAGTGCCACATTTTCTGACGCTAACTCGTCTACTCTGGCCATCACTGCCTCTAGGCTGTCACTTACTGGCCTAGGCCTATCCACCCCGCTAGTAACGCCACACATATCGGACAAAACTTCTACTTTAGCCCCTAACTCCTTCCTCCAATTTTCCATCACTCCCCTCCATCTCACAAGACCCATTAATTGTTTTTTCATACTTGCCAACTGATCATCCTTGTCCTCGGTGATAAAGCCTTCAAATTCATAATCCTCCTCATCCCCAGCTAGGCTTTCACGCCTTCCCGCCATCGCGAGGTGGTCGTCTGCCAGCCTAAAAACAACAATCGCCCCACTATCCCATCTCACTCCAGGAACTGTTTTACTTAATCCATATTTTCAATTACTTGGAATATCCAATTAAATCTGAATTGCTCATAAAACACCTAATTACTTATTGAAATGCACATATAAATTTCCGGGACAACACTTAGACACTCCTATCAACTTCACACAAGGTAACTCATTATCGGGGAGCAGCTGCGAGGTGTTGACAGCTCGGAGGTCGGTAGTGAAGTTTTTTCTGGGTCCCGAGTCAGTTCTTCCCTTTGCCGGAAGTGTTTGCTACAGTGGTGTGTTGGCGGTGGTTCCTGTTGTGATATAATTCAGTGCTTTTTGTTTATATTCCGACATGTTACTGTTATCCGTCTGCCTAGGCCTAGCCAGCCTCTCGTAGCTTTATCACATATACAAGTGTTATTGATTTATTTTCTAAATATGTACTACTGTGTCATGTGTATCCTGGTTTAGTTGTGTATTGGCTAATTCCACGGACTATGTTGGGCCCGGCGTTAGTTGTGTTTTAGCTACGCCTCGGTCCGGTGTTGCGTTCAGATGGTATCTGGACGGGGTGGGTTTTTTCCGGCGGGTTTTTCTCGGTTTCACCTTGATAACCCCGGCTGGTTGCCAAGTTTTGGCCACGCGTGGTTTAAAACAGGCTTGTTTCCCCGGCGAGTGGGTGTCTGTGGCTCCCCAGGTCTGCGTCTCTGGGGTGCCTGTTTCAGGCTCCTTCTGATTCCCGGCGGGTTGGCTGTACCCATCTAACAGTGTTCATACGGACACGTGTTGTTTGTAGTTTTTTCGGTTTTGCAAAGCCAATATAAAACTATGCTGTAGTTGTATTTCCTCCCCGGCGATCTGTTTCAAAGAAGTGGGGATAGGAACAATTGGGGTTAACTTTTAAACTTTAATTCACCCGGTGGGTGCAACCTGGAAGGGTGGGATGACCGAATTTGCAAAATTCAGTTTAGTTGACCAGTCAATTGAGGGATGCTTTGTGTATCGCCTCCTTCAACATACGGCGCTTTAGGGCACAATTGGGGTTAACGTTTTTTAAACTATTATTCACACCCGGCGGGTGTTTCTTGCACGGATGAGAATAACGAATTTACAATTCAGTTAGTTAACCAGACATTTGAGGGATACGTTTTGTATCGCCGCCTTCAACATACGGCGATCTAAAAAGATACTTCGGCAGAAGTTAGATCTCGTATATTTGTCAGGCTTCCCAGTTTTTTATCTACGAGATAATTCGGGGGCCGGCGTCTTTTTTAGGTTTTTTTTTTCCAAAATTTAATATGGAAACAAACACCACCGGAAAGACTTAATCACTTATAAACGCCATGATGGTCTTTATATATTATGTCAGAGGGTATTCATAAATCTTTTGGACAAATTAAGATATTCTGAAATCTTTTACTTAGGAAACCCCACCGCGTAGCGAGCTGTGGTCGTTGAGTATTACGTCTCGTTACCCGGCGGGTTATTTAACACCTGTGTGCGAACATGATTGGGTTAACCTTATGAGCATTAATTCCTGGAAATTTTAATTTTCCAGAGCTGGGTCCCGGCGGGTCTATGCAGAACCTGGAGTAGTTTCCCTCCAGTCTCTGTCATGGCTACCTTTGCCCCGGTTTTTGCTGTATGCATTACGCCCTCCTGTTCAGGTATCCCTATTTTTGCGCACACCCTTTGTATAAAATGTGTTAAAATGTCTCGTTTGGTGGGGATTACCTTTCCGGCGTTTTTCTCGTTGCTCCGAGAACACCGTTTTTGTTTACCGAGTTTTAGTCAGGATGGCTAAAATAGGTAAGTTACCCCGACGAGTTTGGTCGCTTGAGGGCTCATCAGAAACTGCGTTTTCTGTGGTCGAGCCTGGGATCAGGCTTCCTGTGTTATTCATTGCTTTATGCATTACGCCCTCCTGTTATGTCTCGTTTGGTGTGGGTTACCTTTCCGGCGTTTTTTCTCGTTGCTCCGAGAACACCGTTTTTGTTTACCGAGTTTTAGTCAGGATGGCTAAAATAGGTAAGTTACCCCGACGAGTTTGGTCGCTTGAGGGCTCATCAGAAACTGCGTGTTCTGTGGTCAAGCCTGGGATCAGGCTTCCTGTGTTATTCCCGGTGAGGGGGGCTCCACACAGTTATTTTGTTTGGTCTTTCCCTCCCGGCGACCTTTTTACAAAGAGGTCTGGGGCAGGTATAAGTGGTTTGACATTGCATATAAAACCCGGCGGTTGTACCTTCGGGTGGTTATATTAACGAATTTGCGATTCGCGATAATTTGCCAAACAATTGATTGATACAATAGGGTATCACGGCCGTCAAGACGGCGATCTATGAGGGCTTCTGGCAGAAGCCGGATTAGAGATTAAGATAGGCTTAGACTTTTTATGGGATAAAAAGATGCCTGAATCTTACTAGTGTTTCAAGTGTAAAGGGATACTTGAAGGACTTCATCTTTATTAAAGATATGTTTCATCTTTATGAGGATTCAGAAGTTATGCTTAATTCTTTCGAACAGGTAAAAGATATGCTGAAATCCTTAATAAACAATTGGAACAATGTTGTTTGTTTGTTTAGTCTTTCTCTCCCGGCGACCTTTTTACAAAAAAGGTCTGGGGCAGGTACAATTGGTTTGACATTGCATATAAAACCCGGCGGTTATACCTTCGGGTGGTTATATTAACTGATTAGCAATTCGCGATCATTTGCCAAACAATTGATTGATACAATAGGGTATCACGGCCTTCAAGACGGCGATCTATGAGGGCTTCTGGGAGAAGCCGGATTAGAGATTAGGATAGGCTTAGACTTTTTATGGGATAAAAAGATGCCGGAATCTTACTAATGTTTCAAGTGTAAAGGGATACTTGAAAGACTTCATCTTTAATAAAGATATACTTCATCTTTATGAGGATTCAAAAGATATGCTTAAAATCTTCTGGACAGGTAAATATATCCTGAAATCTTTAATATGAAACTAAAGGAAAACGAAAAGTAGTGGTGGAGTGCTACGGTTCGTTGACCGGCGGTCTTGTGACACATATTTTGTACCATTTTTTGGGTGTAACCCTATGAGCATTAATCCCCGGAAAATTCTCTTTCCAGGGCGGAGTACCGGTGTTGCACCAGGTGACCAGGTAGTTCCCGGGGGCGGGGTAGTTTTCCCCCAGTCTCTGCCATGTCGGCACTTGAACCTCTCATTGCTGTATGTTCAACGCCGTTAAGATCAGGTATCCCTATATTATTTTTATTTGTTAATGAAATAATTTAATCACTGAATAATAATAACCATATATATTTTCTATGATTATATTAGGATAATATTGTGTTTATTTATAGTAATTTATTTTAATACAATTAAATATAAATTAAATTAATTAGTATACTTTATGATTTTGCTCACCAGCTCTGCTTTCAATGTGTTAATGAGCTATGGGAGCTTTTAATTATCATAAACCTTTACAGGGCTCTCTTTTAGAGAGTATACCGAGCTCGCAAGCGAGGGACAGCCACAGCCAAGGTGTATGGCGATACTCACAGTCCTGGCAGGACAGAACACATCCCTTTGTGACTCAACTAGTGCTGACGTCCACGGGATGCCGATGTACCATCTTCTACCCCAGTTTTAACATGGCAACATGTGGAGGTCCCGGCTTCGGCGGGATCTTCCCATGATAAGCCAGACTTAACGGATGAAGAACAACGATCTCTGGTCTCAGAGATGGAGGTTGAAGAGTCCAGTCACCTTCTAGGCGACTCTCAGGGTACTGTCGAATCTCCACGGAGTTTGTCATCGGCTAGGTATGTACCGGCGGAAGAGATTGATGGACTACTATTGAATGCACTTAATAGGTTCTTTGGCCCTACGCCGGAAACTCCTTCTGATACGGGAGATCCCGCGATGTCGACGAATGTGCGACCTCTGGCTACATCCTTTGCTTTAGCGAAAATACCTAGCCATCCGCTTGTGTCAGACCCAATTTCCAATGTGCCAGGCACAACAGCTCTCACTACTTCCACTGTGCGAGTCATATCAGACATATCTCCCCCTCCTTTAGACAAGGCACCAGTCAAAAAACAGGAGCTATGCCTCTTTTTACGGGCCTGATGAGTCAGGGGTAGCAATGTTACGGAAATGTTTTGGATGTTCATATTAAGGACATTCCAAGTTATTATAACCAGGACTTATTCTTACCACCAAATCCCTCCAGAACGCCATTCTTGGTTCTCTCTTCCGGTTTTTGGTGCCGGCGGAGTCCCCTCTGCTTGGCTGCCATTAGCACGCCTTCCCCAGCTTACCTAGACCGCGAGTTTAGGTTAAGAGGAAAAGCGTTTAAACTGTTTTCGCAATATATGGTTCCCAGCAAGTAACAAAGTCTCTGTTACGCTCTTCTCAGGCAATAGAAGCCGCGGAAGTCAGGAAAGCCATTGAACTTTCCCGGCGCTTGCTTCTCCAGACTTCCATCCAAGTCTTTAGGAGATATTCGGACGGCCTTATTAGAGGCAGTTCGAGCAAGGCAGGATCTGAGGATGTTCTTAGTGAAGAAACTTCTTGACCGTATTGCAAGCCAAGTAGTTCTGTCTCCAGTTCTAATTCCTTCTTTGATTTCACCAGCAGTTTGGAAGACTGTTTTCAATTTGGCACAAGCATTCAAGCAAGGTCCCCGCAAGCCCTGATGCCCTTGTTAGAACAAGGGATCAGGGTCTTGTGGTATCTGGGCGACTAACTGGTGGTGGCAGAAACAGAAAAGTTACGCATCAGTCATGTCTACGTTACGTTAAACCATCTCATATCTCTAGGATTCAAGGTCAACGTAGTAAAAGTCAAACCCTTGTTCCCCCACGAGTATTTCAGGGGATAGGGCTGGTCGAGGACACAGCTTCTCTCACTCTGAGTCAGAGTGTGGACACTCGAAACAGATTTCGCAAAAACTGTTTATGTTTCTCCACAGTCTGAATACGACACAGAAACTTTGGGAATCTCTAGTCGGTTCTCTCAACGAGGTTCAGCTAACTGTGAAGTTGGGCCGGTTGAAAGTCTAACGTTTAATCTTGGAGGGCAACAAATTTTTCCCACTATTACCGGCGGGGATAGTATGGCCTATCCCAACGTTATTACACAACTTACTAGCGGTTTGGGCGACGAGAGAAAGGTTGCACGCAGTCATGTCATGAACCTCTCCTCCGCCGTCGGTATGGGTGGACATGGATGCGTCAGGCACGATAGGTTGGGGCTTGTAGTCAAACCTCGGGCATCAGGGTCAAAGGTTTTGGTCCCATTTAGAAATCTTCCACATCAATGTCAAAGACTTACTAGTCCCCTTATCTGTCCTTCAGGCTCACGGCTCTGTTTTACGGGGCTAGTCGGTGGCCTTCAGAATGGACAATCTGAATGTGGTTCACTGTATTCAGAAACAAGGGTCAATAAGATCTCGGAAGTGGCTAAACGTGTCAGAAAAGATTTTTATACTAGCCAACAGGCTGAACATTCATCTTCACGTATCTTATCTCCCAGGCGTTGCAAACGTCTGGGCAGACGCTCTGTCTCAGAGACAAAGCACTTCAGTGGAATGGGCGCTCTTGCGTGTGCGGAGCATGACCATCCACAAGTGGATTTGTTTGCGTCTGAGAAGACTTGCAAACTCCCACTGTACCTCACCCGCCGGACGATAACGCCGGCGGGCGGACCTGACGCTCTGATGACGGACGAGAACAGGTTGAGTTCCTTTTATCTATTTTCCGCCGCCAGACGCGTCTCTAATGTGCCACGTAGTCAACAAACTACAGGATTAGCGAGGCGTAGTCTCGCTAATCGCGCCCCTGTGGCCGGTGCAGTTTGGTACCAGCATTTGTACACGTGGTGCCCGCACCCAGTGTCACTCCCGGTCGGGTTGTTCCACTTAGAACACAATTGGCAACCTAGAAACCTCGCGGACTTGTTCATTATGGACATTCAGGAGGCCAAGTGGCTAGCACCATATGGTAGCGACGTGACCAAGATATTCACGAATCAATATACCCAGTCTACAAAGCGACAGTTTCAATCGCATTGGCAAGCTTTTATGTCTTGGATTCTTAGAACAAACCAAACTGTGCCCTCGGTGGCGTTGGTTGTTAATTATTTAATGTATCTGTTCATGCAGAAACATTTATCTGAAATTGATTTATGAGGGCAGGTTTTAAACTCCGCCCACCTCCCCGTCAGCTCAGGCCTACATGGTCTCTGGACAAAGCATCGTAGTTATTCTCGTTCCCGTATGTACCAAAGACTGCAGATTTTACAAAAGGGCAGTATTCCTTATGGCTTTGGCTACCGGGAACAGAGTATCTGAGCTGGCGGCGATGAGCAACACACCTATTTGCCTCAGGTTTGATAGGCTTCATGAGTGTATTCACATTGCACCTTCCCCAGGATTCTTAGCCAAGAATGAGCACAGTGAACACGTGTTTTCAGAGTTCACGGTGCCGGCGTTAAAAAGGGGAAAGGTGCACCATCTTTTTTGCCCAGTGCAAGCTCTAACCAAATATTTAAGAGTGGCACCTCTAAATCACCAGGGTGCTTTATGGGTCGCAAGTCCGGGTGAACGCTTGATGGAGCGTACACTGGCTTCTCTCTTGGTCAAGGACTTTAAAGAGAAGAATCCCGGCGTTGTGGGTAAGACCCACGATTTACGCAAGGGGACAGCCTCTTTACGTTTCCTTAATAATCTTTCGGTGGAAGTTATTAAGTCCACACAGTTGTGGGCCTCTAATCAGGAGTTTTTTGACGCGATGCCTTTCAGTAGCTCTGGACAAACCTTCCTTGCCATGTATAGCTTTACGGCAGAGGGTCTAGGTGGCCCTTTTAGTCACGTTTTGTTTAATTTCAAGAAAAAGGGGGGGGGAGGGTGCAGTCAGTGTGACATAGGACACCCTAGACCCCTCCGGAGTATGTGTTCGGAACATACGAGCTGGGATACTGTTTGTAGGCATTGTTTTATAAAATTTCTCTGTAGTATTTATTGCAGGAAATTGTGCTAAAGGCCAATAGTAGTGTTACAACAATTCTTGTTGTAAGTAGCTTTGGCTGTGAAGCAATAGATTTTTGAGAAATCTCGGTAGTTGCAACTACGACTTTTACTTTTGAAGTAATTACTTCTCCATAAGTACACAAGTTCAGTACTTCTATGAATGTACAAGAATTCATTTATGTTTGGTTATATTTTTAGGAATATATCCACTAGTTAATGGGGTTTATATGTGCACATGTAAACTTATAAGTTTTTAGTTTTCACCACTTACTTTAAGTGGGGTGCCTTCTTAACTAGCAGATCTGTGTACAGAGTCTCAGAGTTAACCCTTTTTCAAGCAGGCTTCTTTGAAGCACGCTCCTGCTTGTACCCCTTTTTGAAGATTTAGGCTGTATAAAGTTTATGCACCCGAATATATCTTTTTTACAAGAGTAAGAATACTATGTGGTTGTTTGATTATCTGCTTTTCTAGAGTTATGATATGATTACGAATGTCCCCCTCCAGTCTTAGAAATCAGGCATGTTCGTCAATGATGGAGGGGCCACTAATAAATTATAGGTTTGACTCCTGTAAGGAGATAAAGAAAACCTAATATTTAGTAGTGGCCCCGTAATCATTGACGACTGGGGCCCTCCCGACCATCCCCTTCCCATTCGTTGATGTATTCAGGATTTTGGTTTACTTGATATGTCAGTGAAGGAAGAATGACGCCTGCAGTAGCGTCTGGTCAAAGATCCACACAAGTACATCCACGATATGATGGAAAGCTTATTAGATAGTTATGCTTATTTTCTTTTTGTTTTTATTTTTTACGAAGTTTTTTCGTAGTGAGAACCCAATTCATAATGACTGAAGCCATGAGTGAGGTCGCGTGCGCTCATGATGAAGGCTCCTCAGTTTTTAAATGCTCTGCGCGGTAGATTCAAACTACGGCGGATTAGTGTTTGAAGAGGATGCCTTATGTAATAGGCATGTTCGTCAATGATTACGGGGCCACTACTAAATATTAGGTTTTCTTTATCTCCTTACAGGAGTCAAACCTATAGAATGTCCTTAGTCCAAAAACTGCCTGATCGCATTGCGAATCAGGTGGTCATGTCACTAGTGCTCACTCCCTCTTTAATGTCCCGTGAAGTGTGGCGAACGGTGTTTAATATGGCTCAGGCCTTTAAACACAGTCCCACCCCTTCTAAGAAACCTGCCTTTAACTTCCCCAAACCCAGGCCAGTCGCTAAGGCTCAACCGGGGGGATCTAAGCCCTTTCTTCCACCTAAGTCCTCCTCCCCTCAAGGTCAGTACAGGCATAGACAGAGTAGGTTTTCAGGTCAGAGAGGACGCGGCCATAATAAGCCAGGTCAGGGCCCGTCTTCGGCCAACGCCAGCCAGCCGGCGAAGCGTCCACCACCACCAACTCCACCACCATCAAAAAACTAAAGTCTCTCTCACTCCCGGTGCCAGTCTTAAGGCCGGCGGATCCGAGGGTAGTACAGCCGGCGAACCCTTGTCTGCTAACTGGGTCGTTCCGAACGTGTCACCAAGCATGGCCGTTAAACACTTGGGCACGGATGGTGGCATGCAAAGGCATCACTTGGCAGTTGCTCCGGCGACCTCGTTTACGTCAGCCGACAACGGCGAATTTTGTTTCTTTAGAGGTGGAGTCACTGGTCCAGGAAATGATTGCCAAGAATGTCATCATCCCGGTCCCCCCAAATTACCCTATATTCACGTCCAAGCTATTTTTGGTTCCCAAAAGGGACAGTGTTCAGATGAGACCGGTCGTAGACCTGTCTTATCTGAACCTTCACATTCACAACGAGTCATTCCGAATATTAACAGTACACCAAATCAGGCTAACACTTCCGCCGGGAGGTTGGATGTGTTCACTAGACCTGACAGACGCCTATTGGCACGTATCGGTAAACAAAAGATTTCAAAGGTTTCTGGCCTTACGGATCAGGCACCAAAATTTTGTTTTTCAAAGGATGCCATTCGGTTTGAACCTGGCACCTCGATTATTCACTAAATTAGTCCGGCAAGCCCTGATGCCGTTGTTAAAACAAGGAATCAGAGTTTTGTGGTACCTAGACGACTGGCTGGTGGTGGCAGAGACAGAGCAATTATGCATCAAACATGTCAACATAATTTTAAATCATGTCAAAACTCTAGGGTTCAAGGTAAATCTGGTAAAGTAAAACCTTGTTCCCTCACGAGTAATTCAGTGAATAGGGCTGGTCTGGGACACAGCTGCTCTCACTCTGAGTCAGAGTGTGGACAATCGCAACAGGTTTCGCAGGAAACTGTTAATGTTTCTTCACAGTCTGACTACGACACGGAGGGTCTGGGAGTCTCTGGTCGGCTCTCTCAACTGGATTCAACTAACTGTTATGTTGGGCCGGTTGAAAGTAAAACGTTTAATATTGGAAGGCAACAAATATTTCCCACTCTTACCGGCGGGAAAGTTATGGCCCATCCCGAAATTAATCCACACCTTACTAGCGGTCTGGGCGAAGAGGGAAATGTTGCACTCAATAATGTCATGGACCTCTCCTCCGCCAACGGTATGGGTAGACACGGATGCGTCAGGCACAATAGGTTGGGGATTTCAGTCAAATCAGGGGCACCAGGGTCAGGGGCTTTGGTCCCACTTAGAAATCTCCCACATCAATGTCAAAGAATTACTAGTCCCCTTGTATTTCCTTCAGGCTCACGGCCCTGCTTTACGGGGCAAGTCGGTGGCCTTCAGAATGGACAATCTGAATGCAGTTCACTGTATTCAGAAACAGGGGTCAACGAGATCAAGGAAGTTGCTAAACGTGTCGGAAGAGATTTTTACTCTAGCCAACAGACTAGACATTTATCTTCATGCATCTTATCTCCCAGGCGTAGCAAACGTCTGGGCAGACGCTCTGTCCCGGAGACAGAGCACGACAGTAGAATGGGAGCTCAAGCAACCCATTTTCAACCAAATGATTGCAGAGCTCTACCATCCACAATTGGATCTGTTTGCGTCCGAGGAGACTCACAAACTCCCTCTATACCTCACCCGCCGGACGAAAACACCGGCAGGGGGGCCAGACGCCCTAGTGACAGACTGGAACAGATGGAGCTCCATCTATCTGTTTCCGCCGCCAGACGCGTAACTAATGTGCCACGTAGTGAACAAACTACGAGATTATCGAGGCTTAGTCTCGCTAGTCGCGCCCCTGTGGCCGGCGCAGTTGTGGTACCAGCAATTAAAGACGTGGTGCCCGCACCCGGTGTCGCTCCCGGTCGGGTATTTCCACTTAGACACGATTGGCAACCTAGCGACCTCGCTGACTTTTGCATTATGGACATTCAGGAGGCCAAGTGGCTAGCACCATATGGTAGAGATGTGACCAATAAATTATTAAATCAATATACTCAGTCTACGAAACGACAGTATCAATCACATTGGCAAGCCTTTACTTCTTGGATCATTAGAACAGAACAGACTGTGCCCTCAGTAGCATTAGTTTTTAATTATTTAAATTATCTGTTTGAGCAGAAACGTTTATCTGTGGTAACGTTAAAAAATCACTTAACTGCGATTAGAGTGCCCTTTTTAGACCTTACAGGTCTCTCCATACCGGTAGCGGAGGAAACAGGTTTTATGAGGGCATGTTTTAAACTCCGCCCACCTCCCTGTCAGCTCATGCCTACTTGGTCTCTGGACAAGGCATTGTCTTTACTTCACTCTCGTCTGTACCAAAATACTGCAGATTTTGCATTACTCTTAAAAAAGGCTGTATTCCTTTTGGCTTTGGCCACCGGGAACAGAGTGTCTGAGCTGGCGGCGATGAGCAACACACCTAATTGCCTTAGGTTTGGTAGACTTAATGAATGTATTCACATTGCACCTTCCCCGGGATTTGTAGCCAAGAATGAGCACAGTGCACACGTGTTATCTGAGTTCACGGTGCCGGCGTTAAAAGGGGGAAAGGTGCACCATAATCAATGTCCAGTGCAAGCTCTAACCAAATATTTGAGAGTGGCTCCTCTAAACCCCCAAGGTGCTTTATGGGTAGCGAGTACGGGTAAACGCTTACTGAAACGGAGATTAGCTTCTCTTCTGGTCGAAGTCATTAAAGAGAGTAATCCCGGCGTTGTGGGTAGGGCCCACGATTTACGCAAATGGGCAGCCTCTTTACGTTTCCTGAAGAACTTTTCAGTAGAAGATATTTCGTCCACACAGTTGTGGGTGTCTAATCATACTTTTTTTACTAGATACTTGTCAGTTGCTCTAGACAAACCTTCCTTACCATGTATAGCTTTAAGGCAGAGGGTCTAGGTGGCTCTTCAGTCACTTTTGTTTACTTTCAAGGAAAAGGGGGGGGGGGGGTGCAGTCAGTGTAACATAGGACACCCTAGACCCCGCCGGAATGTAAGAGCTGTGATACAATTTATGGATAATGTGATATGAAAATTTCTCTGCGAGAAATTGTGCTAGTACAATGTTAGTACAAACAACGGGGTTGTTATAGTAGTTTTAGCTGTGAAAGCAATTTAGTATTAAACAGTGGAGATCTTTTGCAAAATATTTCCACGAATATTATGGGGTTTATTATGTGCACATGTACACTTATAACTTGTTATTTTTGTCACCACTCGTTGAGTGGGGTGCCTTTGTAACTACAGATCTGTTCACAGAATCTCCAGAGTTACCCTTTTTTGTCAAGCAGGCTTCTTTGAAGCACGCACCTGCTTGAACCCCTTTTTTGTATATATATGGGCTGCGCCGTATTTAAATATATTTTCAAAGTAAGAATACTATGTGGTTGTTTGATTATCTGCTTTTCTAGAGTTATGATATGATTACGAATGTCCCCCTCCAGTCTTAGAAATCAGGCATGTTCGTCAATGATGGAGGGGCCACTAATAAATTATAGGTTTGACTCCTGTAAGGAGATAAAGAAAACCTAATATTTAGTAGTGGCCCCGTAATCATTGACGACCATCCCCTTCCCATTCGTTGATGTATTAAGGATTTTGGTTTACTTGATATGTCAGTGAAGGAAGAATGACGCCTGAATCAGCGTCTGGTCAAAGATCCACACAAGTACATCCACGATATGATGGAAAGCTTATTGGATAGTTATTCTTATTTTCTTTTTGTTTTTATTTTTTACGAAGTTTTTTCGTAGTGAGAACCCAATTCATAATGACTGAAGCCATGAGTGAGGTCGCGTGCGCTCGTGATGAAGGCTCCTCAGATTTTAAATGCTCTGCGCGGTAGATTCAAACTACGGCGGATTAGTGTTTGAAGAGGATGCCTTATGTAATAGGCATGTTCGTCAATGATTACGGGGCCACTACTAAATATTAGGTTTTCTTTATCTCCTTACAGGAGTCAAACCTATAATGCCTCATGTGTTAGAAGTGCAATGACGTATGCCTCAGAAACATGGGCCGTTAAAGTAGAGGATGTCAACAGAATGGAACGTAATGAGATGAGAATGGTGAGATGTATGTGTGGGGCCAGGCTACAGGATAGAATAACAAATGTTGAGCTGAGGAGACGTTTAGGTATAAAGAGTATTTACCTAATTGTATTTACCTAATTGTAGTTTACAGGAGTTGAGCTAAGCTCGTGTTGTCCCGTCTCTCAGTCTACTTTTTATCCAATTTTTTCTTGAAAATATGGATATTCCTTGCCCCTACCACCTCCTCCTCCAGCCCATTCCATTTGTCAATACATCTATAGGGGAAGCTAAACTTCCTGATATCGTTCTTGCAGGTAGGTCTTTTTACTTTGTAGCTGTGGCCTCTAGTTATTCCTGTATCCATAATTAATATATCCTCCCTATCCAGCCTCTCCAGCCCCTGGGTGCATTTGTACATCATTATCATGTCTCCCCTCTCTCTCCTCTCTTTTAGACTCGGTAGATTTAATTTGTCTAGCCTCCCTTCATATGGCAGCTCTCTGAGACTTGGAACCAATCTAGTAACTGCTCTCTGGATTCTTTCTAACTTGTGAATATGCTTCTTTAGATGCGGGGACCACACCACTGCTGCATACTCCAATCTTGGTCTAATCATACTCTTCATAATTTTCGCTACCATGGTCTCATCCAAGTAGTTCAGAGTAACTTTCATATTCCCGGCCATTGCATACATTCCGCTAAAGAGCTTGTTAATATGTTTCTCTGGCGACAAATTATCTTGTATAATCAACCCTAAATCCTTTTCTTTTTCGGCCTTGCTAATTATATTATCTCCCATCCTGTACTCCCAATTTGGTCTATTCACACTTCTTCCCATATTTAACACATGGCATTTACTTATATTAAATTTCATTTTCCACTTGGTTCTCCATTCGTATATTTTATCTAAATCCCCTTGCAGCTCCTCACAACTACTTTTATTTGTTATTTGTCTCATAAATTTTACGTCATCTGCAAACATTGACATGTAGGAGTTTATGCCTATCGGCAGGTCATTCACGTACATAAGGAACATGAGAGGTGCCAACACAGATCCCTGCGGCACACCACTCTCAACTTTCCGCCACGATGAGTAAGTTCCTCTAATGTTGGTCCTCATTTCCCTATCTGTTAAATAGCTCTCCATCCATTTCAGCAAACTCCCCCTGACACATCCTAGCGTCTCAAGCTTAGATAACAATCTCTTATGTGGTACCTTATCGAATGCTTTGGAAAGGTCTAAGTAGACGCAGTCCACCCATCCGCCTCTTTCTTGGAGTACATCTATCACCCTACTGTAATTACATAGCAAACTGGTAACACAAGATGTCCCTTCTCTGAATCCAAATTGCTTTGGGGTTATTATCTTCTTTCTCTCCAACATTTTCATCCATCTCTTCCTAATTAGCTTTTCACAAATCTTGCATACAATACTAGTAAGTGAAACTGGTCTATAGTTTAGAGGGTCCTCAGGGTTTCCATTCTTGTATATCGGAATGATATTAGCTCTTTTCCATTCAACAGGAACCTGTCCTTTATCTAAGGAAGCTTGAATTATGTCCCTCACTGGCTCCACTAATTGCTCTGCACACTCCTTTAAAACCCAGGCAGACACTTCATCCGGTCCCATAGCTTTCCTTACTTCAAGTCCTCTCATTGCAGACAACAGCTCATCTCTAGTTATTTCAATCTTACTAAGACCACTCTCCAGTACTCCCGCCTGTGGTTCGTCAAAACCTTCCTCTCTAGTAAAAACTGACCCCAATTTGTTATTCATTACCTCGCACATGTCCGATACATTTTCATACGTCCTAGCATCAACTCTTATGGTGGGGTCACACATTCACGTACTGTATATTGCTCCCGTCAGCTCCCGTCTGTTGTAAACGAAGGTATATTGGTAGTTGGCAACCGATTACGTAAAACGTAATGGCATAATACGCAAAACGTAAATGAAATTACGGCCAGTCGGGGGGGTACTCTCGCATGGCGCGAGTAGAAACAAGTAGCCCACGTGGGTCGGGAATGTTGTGGGTGCGGCCAAGGCCGCGCGGTTGCTGATTCGAGTTGAATCAGGAACGTGGCTCGCCCTCACGTATGTCAAAAGACGCGAAAACTTACGACCGACCAGGCCACCACGGCCGTCTGACCAGAGCAGCCTCGTCGGACGTAGCAGCTACCACGTGAGACGAGAGCTGCTCTCGTCCATCGTAGAAAGTTCTCGTCGAACGTGGAAGTATGCGTTCGTTTGGCAACGCCGCCGCTCTGCGTGTTGCCGGGAAGACGCGGCAATGTCGTACGGGGGGGTATATAGGGACAGCGTGAGTGACTGCCGTCATACCTCACACCACACCACGACGACCAACACCATCCCTGCTACTCTGCCACCCTGCCACCCTGCCACCCTGCCTGCCACCCTGCCCGCCACCCTGCCACCCTGCCTGCCTCCCTGCCACCCTGCCACCCTGCCACCCTGCCTGCCACCCTGCCACCCTGCCTGCCACCCTGCCACCCTGCCACCCTCTGCACGCTGCCCTGTCCTGCCCTGTCACCATGGCTACCAAGGCTACCAAGAGAAGTATGAAGAAGACGTCTTCAATCTCACCACCTGGCCTGCAACCTCGCCTGTCCCCTTGACCTCTGCAACCTCGCCTGTCCCCTCGACCTCTGCAACCTCACCGCCTGTCCCCTCGACCTCTGCAACCTCACCGCCTGTCCCCTCGACCTCTGCAACCTCGCCGATTAACACCTCTGACGGTGAAGTGTTAATGAATATACCCGACGATGATGGAGAGGTGTTGGACGTTGACGAAAGTGAGGAAAACCCCGACGAAGTTGACCAGGAACAGGGACAGGATCAGCCAACACAACCAATAAAACGGCGCCGGAAGAGCACCAACATTATCCTGACGGAGATGATGGCCTGGCATGTGTCTGGAACAATTTGGCTGATGGTGTTGTGGGCAACACGAAAGTTGTATTGCAGGCTCTTATACGAATCACCCGTAGCGAGGAAACGTAGGGTGATGGCCACCCGCAGCCCAGGAGGAATGGGTTTCCGCCAGAACGTAGGTTTCCTCTGAATGATGGGCGTGACACGTTCCACAATCTCATCAAATAGTTGTTTGTCTACCCGGGTGAAGTTCTTGTACAGTAGTGGACATTCTCTGGCCAACTCTTGCATGAGGTTCTCATAATGGCCATGTTCAGGCCTCCGTTGTAGATATGGCCACACCCACACTGTCCTCTTGGTCCTTTCCTTCTTCTTCTCTTGTTCCTCTTGATGGATGGAGTTTGCTATTGCAAGTAGTTTTAAGACATCTATGTAGGCAATGATGCATTGTATGAGCCGCGTGTTATGCCTAATCTCCGGTTTGATTAAGGAGTTCACATATTTGAACTCCTCCAGGATGAATTCCGTGATGTTGTTCATGGTGCAGAGGAATGAGTGGGAATGGGAAAGGTGTGGCCATTCATGCCCTTTTGTACTTCCCAGATAGCAACCCCGACAGACGTGGTTGACAAGACTGTCTTTGTCTGTGTTTGGTCAGACGGGGTGTGCCTACGATTGGCCGGAACCGGTCCAGGTACGACCTAACAAATCCCAAGACGTGCGGCCTCAGCTACGCCGGTCTTGTGGGGGTGTGGCATGGGCGTGGCCTGTGTTTCCGCAAATCGGGCATCCCATGAGGTCGAACGGGGCTATGCCTACGCACGTCGCAAACACGTACGTAGTTCAATACGCCTCCATTGCGTCTGACGTAACACTGGCCCCGTTACGCTACGTCTGTCGGGAAGTGCAATAGACGTGGAAGAACGGGCGTTCAACGGCAGAAACTACTCGCGTCTTTGCGATACGCCGGACGGGAGCTGACGGGAGCAATATACAGTAGGGTCCCGCATAAAACGTGTTCGCATAAAACGAGTCTCGATTAAAACGACCGACCTAAAATATTAATATTTAATTTTCGATCAGAACGAATGTGATCACATAAAACGAGTCCGCCGCCAAAGTGGGGCAAATCCGAGGAGTTTTCATATAGAACGCCGAAATATCGTACAAAACGTACGAAATGTCGTTCGCGTTGTACGAAAATTTTAGCTTACAGTGAACATTGACAATATTGCGCCACCAAAATGCTGTGTTCACATAAAACGAAATCGCATAAAACGCCCTCGTTTATCGACCATAAACTCGTTTTATGTGAGACCCTACTGTACGTGAATGTGTGAACCCACCATTAATTTGTTTCTTTACCTTCAACTTACTGTTTATATATTTATAAAATAATCTAGGATCACTTTCACATTTATTTACTATGTTCTTCTCATAGTTCATTTTAACTTGCCTAATTATGTTAACATATCTATTCCTCTCCTGTTTATATTTATTCCGATTACTCTCAGTGTTCCTTCTTCTTAATCTAGCCCAAGCTGCATCACGCCTACCCAAAGCTCTTTTGCATTTCAAATTAAACCAATCTTTCTGCTTAGTAAAATTTCCAGTTTTATATCTTGGGACAAACAGATTGGTTCCTACTCTATAAATTTCGAGGAATCTACTATATTTACCTTGTACGTCCTGTTCCTTCAAAATAAGATCCCAATCTACTCCCTCTAAATATCTTTTCAAGGATACATAATCAGCTTTACTATAATTTAATCTGTCATTTATGTAGCTATTGTCTAATCTATTGGCATTACTCGAGGTCAACTTCCATTTTAGTAATAGGTGATCACTTTTACCTACAGTATATAGATAGTTTATATCACTAATTTCGTGAGGATCCTTTGTAAAAATCAGATCGAGTTTAGAAGGTTCGTTATTACCCCTCATTCTTGTATTTTCCTTCACATGTTGTGCAAGTACATTTTCCGTAACCAACTCCACTAGCCGACTTCCCCAAGATCTCTGATTTGGCCCTGCATCTCCCGATTCCCAATCAACCTCACTACAGTTGAAATCTCCTACCAAGATCAATCGATTCTTCCTTAAAAGCAATCTTCTCAACGACTGAATCATATCCTCGACCATCTCCTCAAACTCCAACTCCCTCCATGCTCTGGTCTTTGGTGGCATGTAAGCTACTGCTATGTCTTAGCTTTTTTCCTTCTATATCATTGAGTTCAACTGCCATTATTTCTGCCTTGTCATTATTTAACTCCACTTGCTTTGCTGTCATAGAGTTCTTAACTAATACTGCCACTCCACCTCCCCTTTTTCCCTTTCTATCATATCTCCATATATTATATCCTTCACTAAACACTATATTGCTGTCAAAGTCCTGGTTCAGCTTTGTCTCCGTCAAACAGACTATCTGTGGTTGATCCTTTCTTAATATATCATCCAATTCTACCTTTTTACTGTTTATTCCATCTATATTAGTGTAGTAGCACAGTATATTGGAATCCTCCTCCTTGTTTCTCTTCCCTCCCTGCCTCCCATCAGGTTCACCTCCTCTTCCATCCCCTCCCTGACCTACCTCCACATTCCCTGCTAGTTCTATTCTCCTCCCCCCCCCCCCCCCCCCCCCCCCTCCACAATCTCCCGCCCCTCCCTCACCATCTCTCCGTCCTCGGGCTGATCCACTACCTGACTCAACCGTCTCCATCCCCTGCTCCTCCCTCACCATCTCTCTGTCTTCGGTTTGATCCACTACCTGACTCACTGTCTCTATCTCCTGCTCCTCCCTCACTATCTCCTTGTCCCCGATTTGATCCACTACCTGACTCACTGTCTCCTTGTTCATTTCTCCTCGTATTTTCCGTTCTTTCTAACTCTGAGTGTACCACTTCTTTAGTTTCCCTTCCTTTACTCTCCAAAAAAAAATCCTTTTCTCCTCATCTGACAATTTTCGATTTTCATCGTCAGCCCTTGCTTGAACTTCTCTCAACTTTTCCCTTTCCTCTATGCTTAAGTCCTTTCTCACCCTAATATGTTTCATTCCAGTACAACTATTTAGCCTCCAGTGTGGTAAACTATCAATGGAAGTTAAATATTACTAAGCTATAATGAATCAAATAAAATCAATCTAAATGAATACTCTATATCTAAATTGAATTCAATCTGAAACAAGCTAATTTATATCCAAAGGTCTCACATAATAAATGTATATAATTATAGGGTAAGGTTATAAGGGTTAATATTAGCCAGGAATTAACTCACCAATAGTTCCACGTGGCAATGAGGCAAGGGAGAACGTTTTACCCAATATGGCGGTGGACAATGGGGAACGAGACTTCGGTCCCAAGACACGAGTCAAGTTAAAGAAAGAATAAATGATTACATGGGAATGGACATTATTATTATAATTTATGCTTATCTATCAGTCAGTCATGATGTCGATGAGAGCGTCGTGATGGTGTTGTTGTGTGTATTGCTGTATGTGTATTGTGATTAGAGGCACAAAAGCACGATTAACTGAGGGCGGAAAATTAGATGTTAACTGGTTGGTGTTCGTGAAGGCTCTGGCGTACCTCAAAAGCACACCTTGCTGCCTTGGCAAACCGCCAGGAGCCCAAATTATCGTACCGCATTTAGGTTGCTCTATACGATAAATTATATGAATATATACGATAAATGCATATATACTACATAAGACCATGGCAATATTGCTTAATAGCATATTAGGCCTTTTATAACTTAACTTATTTACAATCTTATAATATACGATCTACTCGTCCTACATCGTGCTGTAGGAGAGATCGTGACGTCACAGAGACATACAAGATCACAAAAGAGTCATATTCTATCGTATTTATACGATACACTCCCCCCACAAAAAAGACCTGAACCCCACCTTAAACCTAAAGTTGCCCAGAGGCTATCTTCTGACGCCACAAGTCGACAGCGCCAGCAGCAGCGCGTCTGGGACGCGTCCCGGTCCGAGAATGATCACCATCAGTATGAGGTGAGTCGTTCCTTCGAGAATCCTCGGACCCAGCAATAACAGGTGGAGCCTCAGATTGCAATGCGGAATCTAGCTCCAAAGCGTACAAACGTGCGATAGGACGAACAGTAGTTCCAGTGGCTGTCTTTAATAGCGCCACCCACTCTACAGAGTCTGCCCCCTTGTATACCTCCAATACGCGGCCTAATTTCCAGTATAAACGAGGACTATCTTCTTTAATTAAAACAACGTCACCAACTGTAGGGGCCGTTGGTCTACCAGAGGGAGTAACACTCCTTTCCCTCAATGCTAGCAGATATTCACTAATCCACCGTTTCCTAAAATCCTCGATTATCCTGGATATATACTGGTATCTCTTAGACACCGCTACCGCAGAGTACAACGAGGGATCCTCTAACTCTACTATGGACTGAAAATCAGATGGAAACGCAGTCAATGGTTTTCCATATAGCAACGTGAGCTGGCGTTAATGGTAGTGGTTCTTGCAGGTCGGTGTACACATATGTAAGCGGGCGATCATTCACGACTGCCTCTATCTCTGTGAGGACTGTCGTCAACTCACTCTTCTTTAATAGAGCACGTCCTACAACCGCTCTGAGTCCTGACTTTACTATGCCGACACACCGTTCCCACATTCCACCAAACCAAGGTGCCTTAACTGGAATGAACCTCCATTCGCACTTCTTCTCTCCCAAAAAAGTGATGATAGTAGGATCACTACTCATATCCTTTAGATATTTTGATGCTTGGACATAAGTGGGAGCATTGTCGCTAAGAATGAGTTGAGGGAATGAACGACGGGCACAAAACCGTCTGAACGCCAGCATAAATTCCTCGCTAGACAATTATCACATAGTTCTAGGTGTACCGCTCGAGACGTCGCACAGGTAAACAATAATATATAAACTTTCTCATGCTCCCTCGTCTTCAATGCCCCTGTGTAATCTAATCCTACCGCTTGGAAAGGTTCTACGTGCTTTACACGGCATTCAGGTAGGGGTGGAGCTGGTCCAGTTGCATATGGTTTACCCTTTAGTCTCTGGCATATTACACACTTTCTCACTACGCGTCGAGCTACTTGTCGAACTCTGGGTATCCACCATGTGAGACGTAAATTGATATAATATGACATACCCCGTAGTGTTTTACTTCCCTATGTGCACGTATGATCAATAGATCAGTAACGTGATGTCTTGTTGGCATAAGTATAGGTCGGTTTGTGCCGTCTGGTACACCCGACCACTTCAGGCGACCCTCACACCTGAGGAGGCCATTGTCTAGGTGCAACCTTAGTTGACGCACTATATTAGGCATTAATGTCTTATTCGAGCCTTTCAAGGATTCTAATTCATTGGAAAGGTTTCTACTTGAACCCATTTGATCAAAGTTACTTCAGCTGCTTTAAATTCACGAGCATCAATGTTGTGACCCCTGTTGCAGAGTTGGCCCGTTACTTTAAGCTTGAGATTGGATACATATCGCAATACCCAAGCTACAACTCTGACTAGTTTATTATAGTCACCGAATCTTGCCCACTTTATGATAGGACCCGGTGGCTCATTTGGTTGGGCTGTAACTGCCACTGTTTCCAGTGGCAGAAGTCCCTCACCAACAGCATGCCATATCGTCCATTCACTTTCATGGAGCAGCCACTTTGGACCATGCCACCACAATTCGGACTTCATTAACTGCTAGCCGTTATACCCCTAGTTATGAGATCACTAGGGTTTTCCTTTGTATTTACATAATGATAAGCAACGTCTGGCAAAAGGGCTCTAATCTCATCTACCCTATTCCGCACATAAACTGGCAGAGACTTCTTGCTATGTATCCAGTTGAGTGCGACCTGACTATCGCACCATACGTGAACGATTTCAATATTTAATTCGCTCTCGTATGCTGCGCGTACATGTTGCACCAGACGTGCTAATAGCAGCATGGCAGTCAATTCCATTTTAGGGATAGTTACCTTCTTAACCGGGGCTACTTTGGCCCGGGCTGTAACTAAATGTGCCCCAAATGAAGTAACAACATATATGGATACCCCGTATGCCGTGGCGCTAGCATCGCAAAACGTGTGTAACGTAACGTCACCGAACGCCGCCACTTTACGAGGTATAGGTTTAGTACATAGGATGGCATATTCATTCAACAACAATGTCCCTCGGTCATTCAGGTCCTCGGGCAAACTGTCATCCCATCCTATTTTACGTCTCCAAACTTCCTGCATTAGAATCCTAGCTCTTATGGTAACAGGTAATGCTAGACCCAAAGGATAAAAAAATTGCACAACTTTGCTCAACAGACTTCTTTTTGTGTGCGCTCCTGTCTGCTGAGCAAAAGACCTTGATTGAAAAGTTAGTATGTCATGTTTAGGTTGCCAGATCATCCCCAAATTTCTGGACTTTTCATGGTTAAGAGATGCCGTACCATCCACTTGTATTAAACTCTGAAGATCTTCACTATTAGTAACCCACTCGTGGAGAAATAGATGTGCATCTGCAAACAATCTGCGTGCTTGCCAGTATGCATACAACAAATCATCTTGACTATCGCTAGTACCCTGCAAATTGTCAATGTATAATCCGCGAGATAGTTTACTTGTGTCCTCATGAGTGTCAGCTAGATGTTTTCTGATTGTGGCATTTAACAAAAACTGCGAGCAAGTGGCCCCAAAGAGTACAACCCGAAAACGGTATATTATGATGGGACTTTCAGAGTCGCTAATGTCGCCGAACCAAAGAAAGCGGGTAAATCTCTATCTTCCTCCTTTAGCTTGACCATCAAGAATGCTTTCTCGATGTCACTGTTATAGTCGTACTTCCACAGCCTAAACCGCAATAGATGTTGGGACCGGTCCGACTGTCAACAGGCAGTCATTCAGACTGGGTTGTTGGACCTTGGTGGGCAGAACAGTCATACACCACCCGTATTGGTGTGGTGACGCTGTCTTTCTTTACCCCATGATGGGCCAGATAGTGAACCCTACCCTTCTTACACGGTTCCTTGACATCGACTCTCTCAATAAAAACCCTATCCTCATAACTCCGAAATACATCGTCATACGCCTGGCGCGTGCTCGGTTCGTTAGACAATTTCCGCTGCAATGCGCGCAAGCGACCTACTGCCAAACCATAGTTGGTAGGTAGGCTTATCTCACTGTTCTTCCAAGGTAAAACTAACTTTATATTGCTTGTCTGAGGCACAGTAGCACACAGACTCGTTAAACCTTTGTAGCGCAACTTCCGAGTCATAATCCGTCTCCATAGGATATATGCCTATGTGATCCAATCTCCACAGTCGTTCCAGGTCGAACTCGGCAGCCATCTTAGGGTCACTAGGTTGGGAATCCTCCCTTCCCAACTCCTCTGCCGCGGTTACATTGACTCTATATATCGAGACCGTGTCGACCAGGACCTTTGACTGTGTAGTATGCACCTTTCCGCTCATGCAGTATCCAAATTTAGTGGGGATTAAAATTACACCACACATCTTTTTAAATCCAGGGTATACTACTTCAATAATCATGATCCACACCAAGTAGAACATGCACCTCACTCTGATTTTCCCATGGGATCTGACAAGTTAACCCCTTTGCTACGTAATGCGTGTTTCCACCTTCTTCACACCCACAGATACATATTCTGGTAGGGTGTCTACTAAGATACAAGTCATAAAGTACCGGTTTGTACGATAGAAATATGAAATCTCCGCTATCTCGTAAGTCTTGTTTATCAGTAACCCCTGTGAAGCCCTGTAATCGAAGAGTCTCAGCCCCTACGATTCGGTGCTTCAATCCCACTAGTACGTGGACCTCTTTATAAAGGAACGTTGGAGAATCCTTGATCTAGAAGTACCCGACAAACTTTGTTAATGTCATTACCTTCCATGGGAATCTGTATTGTGGGCAATATTAGTGGTGTCTTGCGTGCTACCTAGTGCCACAGTTGTAGTACCCTCATTTTTGACGTCTTTGACTTTATCTGCAGTAGGACACAACTTATCAAAGTGATGTCCTTTGCAGTGCCGACAGGGCCTTAAGTATGTAGCATTACATTGTCCCTGCATTACCATGTTCCCCACTTAGACAACCTACACATAGCTTCAATCTTCTCGGCCTGTGGTAGTTTTGTCTCATTTGTCGGGTATTTTACACAGAAACTCCATTTATGTTTGTTGTTACATAGCTTACATAGAATCTGAGCAGGTTTCTTATACACACCCTCTTTCTTTACTGTAGGTCCCCACTGTCATGCTTACTGTTCCCCTCTTCTCCCACATTCTCACTCCCTCCCGACTCATACATTCTCCCTTTTGTTCAACTGTAGATTATTGATCTCCTTACTGAACTGAGTTTTTGAATTCCCCCAGCTCAAATGATCTTTACCTTATCAAGTATTGCCATAGGAAGCTTCTGACGCAAGATAATGACTATCATTTCCTGCGTGGTAAGCCCTAGGGTATCTAGCGATCCAGTATGGCACTCCATTTTTGCCCTGAAGTTTGTCAACTCATCAACCTTATACTGTGGTTCTGCGAGCCCCAACAAGGCAACGACATGGGCCATCTTCAACTGCTCTCTATCCCCGTATGTGGACTCTAATAAGTGTACCGCTTCAAGATAACTACCACCTACTACTGCAAAACCCTCTATTAAATGTAAGGCCTCTCCTTCCATTTGTCCCTTCAGATAGTGAAACTTGCGGACATTATCCAAAGAGGATTCATGAACCGTAGATCGAAATACGTCCCAGAAAGCTAACCACTCGGTTAACTTGCCCCCAAATGTAGGAAGAGTGAGCTTTGGGAGGTGTACCGTATGTATTGGGTCAGCCCTTCTATGGGCCTCATTATCGCCCCCCTTCTTACATGCGTCCTTACGCTGTAATAGGCGCTTCGCTCTAAAGACAGGTTCGTCATAGAGGGCGCGATTATCAAACTCTGTAACTATCTCTTTCTCCTCTATCATGTCAGCCACAATCACCCCACTCAGAGCCGTAATACTACCGTGGGTAGCCTGGACGTTATCTAATCTAGCCTCCAATTCCGCTAGATCAGCAGTAGTGCTGAAAGTGTTTAAGTCCACAATTAGCCTAGTTAACACTCCCCGAAGTCCCGCCCTTTGATTTTAGGGGCTTTGCTTAGCACCCCACTAGACGGTGTTTCTTTATGGTCTTTATCCATTTTGCATGTGAGCCTATAGGCTATGTATCTAAATGTTACGTTACAAGGACAACGCAAATCAATAGTCTAATTAAGAGACGCCAACCTGCGGACTTCTATGTTAGGGAGAACATATAGTACACTAAATAGCAATACCTACTAATTGATCATATTGAACAAGAAAAAATGTCGGGTCAGGTCATATGACACAGGAAGAAAAGAAAAATTATTGGGGAAAGACGATGGGTGGGAGGCAGTACTTATGCAGGCACAACGATGTGACCCTGCATTCTGGCTCTAACCATCGCTTGGCTAGCCTTGCCAGTTTATCATAGAGTTGTTCCTGCATCCTGTTATATGTCCCCTTGTTCATTGCCTTAAAATCTCTTACTGGTAGCTAATTCCCGGGTCTGGGCACCAATGTGGTAAACTATCAATGGAAGTTAAGATTACTAAGCTATAATGAATCAAATAAAATCAATCTAAATGAATACTCTATATATAAATTGAATTCAATCTGAAACAAGCTAATTTATATCCAAAGGTCTCACATAATAAATGTATATAATTATAGGGTAAGGTTATAAGGGTTAATATTAGCCAGGAATTAACTCACCAATAGTTCCACGTGGCAATGAGGCAAGGGAGAACGTTTTACCCAATATGGCGGTGGACAATGGGGAACGAGACTTCGGTCCCAAGACACGCGTCAAGTTAAAGAAAGAATAAATGATTTCATGGGGATGGACATGAATATTATGCTTATCTATCAGTCAGTCTTGATGTCGATGAGAGCGTCGTGATGGTGTAGCTGTGTGTCTTGCTGTATGTGTATTGTGATTAGAGGCACAAAAGCACGATTAACTGAGGGCGGAAAATTAGATGTTAACTGGTTGGTGTTCGTGAAGGCTCTGTCTTACCTCAAAAGCACACCTTGCTGCCTTGGCACACCGCCAGGAGCCCAAATTATCGTACCGCATTTAGGTTGCTCTATACGATAAATTATATTAATATATACGATAAATTCATATATACTACATAAGACCATGGCAATATTGCTTAATAGCATATTAGGCCTTTTATAACTTAACTTATTTACAATCTTATAATATACGATCTACTCGTCCTACATCGTGCTGTAGGAGAGATCGTGACGTCACAGAGACATACAAGATCACAAAAGAGTCATATTCTATCGTATTTATACGATATCCAGCTTACAATGGTTAATGCTTCAACCACTGACCTAGATTTAAACTCTGCTTTTATCGGTCTCATCTCACCCTTTTTATATCTTCCTAGCCGTCTTACTTCGTCCAGTTCTCTCCCCCAATCACAGCCTTCGTCTAGACACTCCAATATTTTCTTTACTTTGTCCTCATCCCTATTATTATTAGTATTAGCGAGGTGATGCGTACAAGTAGACTGGGATCGTATGGACATGTGGAGAAATTGGATGAACAAAATTGGGTGAAAAAATGCAGGTCTGTGATTGTGGAGGGAGCTGCACCAAGGGGTGGACCGAGGAAGACCTGGGATCGGACTATATGTGCCGATCTCAAATCCAAGAACTTGACAAGTGAAGCAGCCCTTAACAGGGTTGCCTGGAATGCCGCCATTAGGACAAGAGACTGAAACTGCACGTATGTGTGGAACACTCGGTCTTAAAATGTTATTCTTACAGTTTCTTACAGTAGATCCTCTGGAAAAAGGCAAACTATGCCTGTGTATCCAGCTCAGTACCAGTACTTGCACTGCTGCGGTCGTTCACGGTGTTGGCGGCGGCGGTAGCAGACGCAACATTTTTACTATTCTGTATTTTTGTTTTATAATCAAACTTCAAATCTTGTCTTCCCCATGCTTTATCAAGATTACTTTCAAACTCCCTTATTGATTCGGAATCGACTACATACTGGGGCAGTGCGTTCCACTCATTTACCACTCTATCACAAAATGAGTTGCCTTCTCAAGCCTATTTCTTTCTTTGTAAATTTTCTTAGAGTGTCCTCTCGTTCTTGTTCCCTCCCGCATCAAGAAGATACCTTCCCACACATCCTCATCGTACTTTCCTGACACTATCTTAAAATGTGGAATGACAGAGACCAAATGGAAAGGTTCAGATGTGAGAGAGTGGGAGTGTGGAATGGGTGTGTGTGCTGGAGTGAGTGAAGGAACAGCGAGAGAAGGTGCATGTTTGTTTGTAAGTAGCAAATGGAAGGAATGTGTAAGAGAGTATGGGTTTGTGGGTTCAAGGATTGTGTGGGTGAGAATGAAAGTAGGAATACAAACGTGGGTGATTGTATGCCCCGACAGAGGATATACTTGAAAGAAAGAAAGAGGAGTTCTTGATGAATGTGGAGGCGTGCCTGGAGAAGTTTGACAAGAACGAAAGAATATTTCTGATTGGGGATATGAATGGTAAGGTGGGTGATAGGAAAGTTGAGGGAGTGGTGGGAGGGTGGGGGGTACCATCAGAGGTGAATGGGAATGGTAGTGCACTTGTGGACGTATGTGTGGGGAGGAGGCTGTGGATAGCCAACACCTTCTTCCGACACCGAATGATCCACAGGTACACGTGGAAACGGATGTTGACGAGGAAGGATAAGACAGTGGTGGAACGAAAGTCATTGATTGATTATGTATGTGTGGATGAACGAATGAAGAAAGCTGTGATGGATGCTAGGGTGTATAGGGGTATTGGAGGGGGTCTGTCTGATCATTATGTAGTGGTAGCTAAGGTTAGGATACAAAAGAAGTGGGTTAGGAGAGCGGGAGGGAGGCGACTGGTGAGGCGGGTGGAGAGGTTGCAGGAGGAGGAAGTCAGGGAGGATACAGGAGAGCATTGGAAAGACGACTAGGTGGGTTCGACCTGGAAGTTATGGAGGAAGTGGAGGAGATGAGCAAGGTGTTAAGGATGAGATCTGTGCAGCATGTGAGGAGGTGTGTGGAGTGAGGAGAAGAGGGAGGGGAGTGAAAGGTACAGCATGGTGGACAGAAGAGGTAGAATAGCTGTGGAAGAAAAGAAGAAAGCATATAGAGAGTGGTTGGGTAGTAGAGGGAATGAAGATTCCGAGAGACAGAAACGAGCGAGGTACGTGGAGAGTAAGAGGGTGGTGAAGAGAGTAGTGAAGGAAAGTAAGAGAAGAGTAGCTGAGGAATTTGGAGGGAATCTGAGTGTAAAATGGAGGGAGAGTAAGAAAGGTTCTGGAAAGAAGTCAAGAAAGTTAGGGAAGGTAGCAAGGGAAACAGTAAGGGTGTGAAAGATAAGAATGGGAGAATGCTAGCCGAGACGCAAGAGAGAGTCGAAAGATGGAGGGAGTACTTCAGTGAGTTGCTAAATGAAAGGAATGAATAGCCAGCAAACATAGCTGGATATGGTATGGGAGGGAGAAGAAGAGAAGTAGTGGAGGAGGAGGTGGGGATCAGGAGGTCAGAAGTGTGGGAAGCCATGAAAAGAGTGAAGTTGGGGAAAGCACCAGGAACAGATGGAGTGTGTGGGGAAATGTTGAGGTATGGTGGTGAGATAGTGATAGAATGGGTATGGAAAATGTGCAAACTAGCATGGGAGAAGGGGAGTGCACCCGATGACTGGAAGACTGGCATAATAGTCCCCCTATATAAGGGCAAAGGGGAAAGAGGAGTGTGTGGTAACCACCGAGGAATATGTCTTCTAAGCGTAGTAGGGAAGGTATACAGTAGGGTAGTGATTGAGAGAGTGAGGAGTTAAACGGAGAAATGGATAGGCGACGAGCAGGGAGGTTTTAGGAAGGGAAGAGGATGTGTAGATCAGATTTTTACCCTGAATTGTGTTGTGGAGAAGTATCTGGAGAAGAAACAAAAGGTGTATGTTGCCTTTATGGACTTGGAGAAGGCATATGACAGAGTGGATAGAGAAGGTTTGTGGAAAGTACTTAGAATATACGGAGTAGAGGGGCCAGTTGCTGAAAGCAGTGAAGAGTATGTATGAGGGTGCAAAGGCGGGCAGTACGTGTGGAGAGTGAGCAGAGCGAGTTCTTTGACCTGAATGTTGGTTTGAAACAGGGGTGTGTGATGTCCCCGTGGTTGTTTACTGTATATATGGATGGAGTTATGAAAGAAATACTATCAAGAGCCGTGGATGTTGGTGTATCGCTGCAAAGGGAGGAAATTGAGTGGAAGCTACCTATACTGCTGTTTGAGGATGTACAGTTCTGATGAGTGATAAGGAATGGGCGTTGCAGGGTCTGGTAAATGAGTTTGGAACAGTGTGCGAAAAATCGGAATTTGAAGGTAAATACGGGGAAGAGCAAGGTTATGGTCTTCGAAAAGGGTGAAGTCACAGAGTGTGAGGTGAAGCTGAACGGTCAGGCTATGGAGATCGTCAACTCTTTTAAGTATCTGGGCAGTGTGGTGAGTAAAGATGGGACTATGGATGAAGAGGTGCGGGAGAGGGTACAACAGGGGAAGAGGGTTGTAGGAACGCTAAAAGCAGTAACAAGAAATAGGGTGGTCAGTATGGAAGTGAAGAAGTCCTTGCATGACAGTGTGGTAATCCCGACACTGACTTACGGAAGCTAAGCATGGACGTTGGTTGAGAGACTCAGACCAAGAGTGAGAGCTAGTGGATATGAATTACTTAAGGAGTGCGTGCGGAGTTACATGGAGGGATAGACAGACTAATGAGGAAGTAAGAAGGATGTGTGGTGTGGAGGTAGATGTGCTGGAAAGTGTGAAAAGGAACAACTTGAGATGGTTCGGCCATATGGAACGTATGGAAAGCGAGAGAATGACTAAGAGGGTGTACGAGAGCGAGGTGGAGGGACAGAGGGGGAGAGGTAGACCGAATATGAGGTGGAAGGATGTAGTGAGGAACTACATGAACGAAGGCGGTGCTGGTTGCGGGGAGGGGCGTCGACTGACTGGGGACAGAGGTGCATGGGGGCGGTTCGTTCGTGGCCAACCCTTCGGGGATCACGGCGTCAGGCAATAGATAGATAGATAGATCTTAAAAGTCTCTATCATATCCCCTCTCTTTCTCCTATATGCCAGTGTCGGAAGCCCCAGTGTCCTCAACCTCTGCTCATAGCCCGCGTTCTTCAACGTTGGTACCAGCTTGCTAGCTCTCCTCTGCACTTTCTCCACTGCTTCTATATCCTTTACCATATATGGAGCCCACACCTGGTTTGCATATTCCAGGTGCGGCCTAACCAGCGCTGTATAGAGATTCCTGAAGATTTCTTCGTCAAGTGACACAAATGTCCTCCTTATCAGCCCTACAATTCTATTGGCTTTGTTTATCTTTTCCGCTAAATGTTCTGAGAAATTTAACTTATTGTCTATCACTACTCCTATATCCTTTTCTGCACTCACTTCCTCCATCGCTTCATACATACTGTATCCTACCTTGTCTATCTTGCTGGTCCCAATCCGCATGTACTTGCATTTTTTTGGATGAAAAGGCATTAACCAATGCTCAGACCATCCCTTCATGCCCTCCACATCTCCTTGAAGCAAACCCATATCTTCCTTACTCCTCACTCTTCTATACAGTTTAGTGTCATCCGCATACAGGTATACCTCACTTCCATTAGTTATAACTTCAGGCAAGTCGTTGATAAATATAACGAACAGCAGTGGTCCCAACACAGATCCTGAGGTACCCCACTTGTAATTTCCCTCCACCCCGAGCCTATTCCATTCACCAGTACCCTCTGTCTCCGATCTTTCAGGAAGGCTTCTATCCATTTCACACATTTCTCCCCTATATGAAGCTTCTAACTTTCTCTATTAACCTTTTATGTGGGACCTTATCGAAGGCCTTCATAAAATCGCAATATACCACGTCTATTACATCACCATCTTCTAGAATTTGCATCCAATCATCTACCACCTTAATTAGCTGTAGTACCGTCGACCTCCCCGGCAAGAATCCGAACTGTCTCCACTGAAAAGTTGGTTTGACTTCATATGATCCATTATTCCTTCTCTAATTACCGTTTCCATTAGTTTACACACAACACTTGTCAAACTGACTGGTCTATAATTCCCTGGGTCATTTCTCTTTCCCTTCTTAAATATAGCTGTTATGTTCGCCTCTCTCCAGTCCATCGGGATTTGTCCTGTATTAAACGATACCTCAAATAACATTTTCAATGGCTCTACTAACATCTCCCCTCCTTCCTTTATGATTCTTGGGTGTATCCCATCCGGTCCCGGTGACTTACTTCTGTTCATTTTTTCTATAGCCCTTCTTATTCTAGCATGGGAAAACTCTATTAGTTCTAGTGCCGGTGCCTGTTTGATGGGAATAGTAGGCACTGCATCCTCCGACTCCACTGTTAGTACCCCCCCAAAGTATTTCCCCAGCACCTCTGCTTTCTCCTTATCAGTCTCCGCTCTACTCCCATCATTCAACCCCCCCACCAGCTCTGGGATCCCTACTCTTCTTGTTAATTTTCCTGAATGTACTTCCAGAATATTTTTGGATTATCCTTCACATTTCTAGCTATCTCTCTCTCCCTCTCCTTCACCCCCCTCCTTGTTTCCCACCTTATTTTATTGTTTATTTGTCTGCGTTCCAGATCCACTTCCTTAGCCTCTATACTAGACCCCCTGTTCTTTTTTAACAATTTTAATCTTTCCCACAATCGTTTCTTTCTTCTAATCAATATCCAAAGCTTTCTTTTCATTGGCAATTCTGGGTTAGTTCTTTTCCTCAATTTTGTTTTATCCTTATATTCCCTTACTGGTACACTTTTGGATACA